>CM021704.1:29257132-29318819 GCA_011074415.1 Stictonetta naevosa | reverse complement strand
AAATAAGATGAATGGCACAAATCAAGCCCAAAGGGTGGCAGCCGGCTGCCAGCACCTCGCAGCCACCCGGGTGGGAGCCTTCGGAGGAGCCCGGGGGAGCGAGCGGGAGCGGGGGCGAGCGGAGGGCGGCGTGCTGTGCGCTACTTACCTTCGAAAGTCAAATAAAACTTTCCTCTGTCAAACCAAACGAGGGAAGGCTGTTCATTCTCTGTGTGGCCGGGAGTTGAAGCGGGATGGGGAAGGTTCAGGAGAGGGAGAGAGAAGGACACAGAGTGAGTCACGGAGCAGGACATTCGTCTCGCTACGGGGCGGGGAGCGGCGCCGCAAGCCGAGCGTGCAGGGCAGGGAGCGGGCACTGGGACTCCGGGTTTTGCTCGGAGAACAGAAAGCAGGAAGCAAAGCTATGGAAGCCCAGATGGAAGGGAATTTTTGCCCGCTTAAAAACGATTTTTGTTGTTTTTTTTTTTGTCTTTTTCTGTCTATGGGTGGAGTGGACGAGGCGCCCTGGCCCACGGTCCCGGGGATGTCACGAGGGGCTCGCTTCCAGCCTCAGTGCTGCAGGCAGCACGTGCAGCAAAAGGCAGGGGTGTGTGCGTGCATTTTGGGACACGCCACTTCTGGAGAACCACGCGTACGCAGGGCAGGAGATGCCGAACTGGGGTTTTCCCATTTTCACCAGTTACCTGCACTCACACCACCCAAAAACCACGGGAGGAGGATCAGCGCTTGGCACCGGGTGCTGCTGCCATAGCCCTTCACTTCTGAATTTGGGAGGCGGTGGCGTGGCACCTCTCGGTGCTGTCTGTCACCGAGAAGCCGCTGTCATGCCCACTTTTAGGCCAGATTCCCCCAAAGTGCACCCGCAGGCGCCTTGCCGAGGCGGGCAGCGTGCCCCTGAGAGCACCCTCTTCTGACGACACGGGCAGAAGACACGCAACGAGGAACAAAAAAAAAAAAAAAAGGAATGCGAAAACGAGTCCCCAGTGAAATCAAGCAGCGCGTCTATCCACAAGGACACACAGAGAAGAATTTTAACGAGAAAAGTAATTGCAGGCTCGCTGGCACAGGCATAACAGCGCCTTTCTCTGCGGTCAATGACCGCACATGCAGCCCCGACGGAAGCACACCAGCACAGCACGAGGGACACGCAAACGAGGCGACAGCTCCGAGCGCTCTGGGACGAACTCTGACGGATTTGCCCCTACCAAAAGGGAGGCTGAGAGCGTGGAGCTGGCCGTGGGCGTCCCGGTGGAGCCGCAGGGCCACCAGGTCCCTGATCCGCTGCCACGTGCCACCTGCCCTCCCTGCCCACGCAGCCCCACCTCTGCCTCCTGGCTTCCCCTTATCTTTTTCCTCTTTCTGCGTGAAAAAAAAAATCATAAATGGCAAACGCCACCTCCTGTGCCGCGGAGCAAGGCGAGCGTTGCACCGGTGCTCGCCCAGCACCGGCCACCCTGGGGCGGCTCGTGGGGCTCGGGGCTGGGGTGCTCGCTCTGCGCTGCCACCGCTTTTCCCCGGCCATGCAGCAGGTGCAGAATAAGCCATTACAAAACACGGAGAGGCAGCTCTGCTCACAGAAATACACGTTAAAGGGAAAACGCGCACATTTAAAAGCGAGCGCCTGAAGGGTTTATTTCATGCTCATCCTATGGGAAAATCCACCCCAGCCTTGGCAGGGCAGGGGCTGCCGGCCTCACACGCAGCCTGAATTTCACAGCACGGTCTCCAGGCCTCCTTAAGCCCCTTACCCTGCCCTCGGCCCGGCTCTGCCCTCCACCACAGCCTCCATCCTCCCACCGCAGCCTCCATCCCCCCGCGGTGGCCGTGCCCGCCGGCACCGCCAGCCCCGCGCCCGCTGCCGGGTCCCCCAGGACCCACAGCCGGCACCCCGAGCGCACGGGCTGCTGGCAGCGTGCCACCTGAGCAGCATGCTGTCACGGGGACCGACGGACAGAGGAAACACCCACGGCACCCCCAGGGTGAAGCAGCAGCGGGATGGAGACGCAGGCGGGAGGCTCCAGCCTCCCTCGGGGCTGCGGTGCCGCCGTCCCCAACAGCCTCGTAACGGGGATGTCCCATGGGAACGCCTCACGCCACAGCCCAGCACGTACAGACCCGAGCAAATCTGCCTTGTTGTTGTTGTTGTTGTTTTGTTTTTTGCTTTTAAAGAGTTTTTGGGCTCCAGCTTCCCTCCCTAGCGGCCAGCCTGCTTCTTCCGCGAGCGCCCCCGGCCGCTGCCAGCCTGCAGCAGGTGGCACGTTGGGATGTCCCCGCCGAGCGCATCAACACGTCAGGGTAACAAATGGGAAAATAAATAAAATAAAATAAAATAAAATAAAAGGGAGCAGGGGGGCGATTCTGAGAGAAAATGGAGCTGCAGGAAGCGGGGTGCAGGCGGGAGGGCAGCGGGGACGGAGGCAGAGGCGCGGGGGGAGCCGGCAGCACCCGGAGCGTGGGACGTCGGGGCTGTCAGCCAGAGGCTGCCTCGCACCGCACCAGGCACCCGATGGATTTGGTGAGCAACGTGGGGTTTTTTGAGGATGTTTCCTCCAGAAGCATCACCTCGTTATGATCTAAGATGTGAGAAGCTCGGGGTTTTGAAGGGCCTTTGCCAAGACCCCGTTTCCCACTCCCACTTTAACGGGGAATTTCAGGCACCCGAAGGGGTCGAGCAGTGATCGCTCCCCGGGTCCCAGCATCTGGCTTCCAGCCCCCTCCCCTCCAGGGTGGGAGAAGCCCCCCAAAAAAGCTTGTTTTGACCCAATTCACAGACCACAAGCACGTTTCCTGCTGCGTTCCGCTCGGTGATGACCTCTACCCACACCACAACTTTTGGGGCTGACAGGAGGAGAAAGCTTCCCTGACAGCACCGCCCCGGTGAGCCGCTGCGCCCACCTCCGCTCCCTTTTTGCCTTTCAAAACCTGATTAAAACGAGCGAACGTGAAACCAGAGACAGATCTAGCAAACCAAAAGGGCTCGGGACTCTGTCAAGGCCGTTCGGAGGTAGGAAAGGTGAGAGAAAAGCAGTGCTGGAGGTTTTTTTTACCAACTGTGGGAGTGGTGGCTGCACTCAGGGAATTGGTGGAAGATATGGAAGAAGTACTTTCAGCACGGGCTAAAGGTGCTATCGGAGGAGGACTGGATGAGTGAATAGGAGGGCTAAAAGGCCTGGACTGTAGAAAAACATAAAATAACACAAGGTTAAAGGAAATATGCACAGAACATTTGCGTATAACAATCAGAAGCTTTTGCTGAAGACGTGACCCCTGTGTACCCCAATGCAGGCTGCTCCCCGGCGGCCCCTGTGCAAACCTGGTGTGACTTCAGTTACTTAACGCGGAGACGTTTCCTTCTGGATCCAGGAAAAAGGGCAGATAAAATCCTCCACTGCACGGCTCGTAGGAGAGCAGTGGGGCACCGCAGCCCTGGGGGCTGTTGGGTGCATTTAATGCAACCGGTATTGGGAAGAGAGCAGTGCCAGTCGTGCCCGTGCACCCTCACTGGGTCCTCGGGGCTCCTTTGGGGATAATTTCATTAGCTAGCCCCGAGCTGCAGGGAGGAGCCCGGCACCCTGGTTGCAGCACAGCCACAGGTAGCATGCCCTGCTGTCCCCATCCCTGCTGTCCGTGCTGCTTCGTGTCCAAACCCCTCCTTTTTTTGCGCGGGAGCAGCAACTTCGTGCCCGTCCCAAACCCGCTAACCCCGTGCAAACCCTGGGGATGCAGCTCCCGACTCGCTCGCTGCCCTTTCCCCATTCAAGTCCCATTTCCTAAATCCCAAAAAGCTCCAGCCAGCCCCTGACCCCAAGCCGTGGCGCGGCACCTACCAGGTCGGCGACGGCGGGCTTGCCGGGGGGCAGCTTGGGCCGGGAGGGGGGCCGTGGCGGCGGGGGCGGCGGGGTGCCGCAGGCGGCCAGCGGCGTGCCGGGGCGAGCCGGGGACGAGGAACCTGCAACAAAGGCAGGGAGGTCAGTGCCACGCCAGTGCCCAAATGCTGCTCCCTGGGAGCTGGCATGGGTGGCGGGGAGGGGACGGGGACCCCTCACCCCACATCCAGCCTCGATCCTTTCGGGAGCCCTGCAGCTCTGCCTGAGCAGGAGGAGATGATGCATCAAGGGCTGGGGCAGAGGGCCCTGCTTCCCCTCCGTCCTAGCAGCTTGCAGCAGAGATTTGGGCTCCCCTTGCCTGCCCTGAGGCTTCGTGAGCTGCGAAACCACCACCTGCCTCCATCCACCCTGGCACGGCTCCCACAGCTTGTGGGACCACCGCGGGGTCAATCCTGCCCCGTGAAAAAGGGAAGCCTGGCGGGCATCCCGAGAGGGCCGGGGCTTTATCCCAGTGATGAAGAGGAAGGGCAGGAGCAACGCGATCGGCTCTGCTGGGAGCAGAAAGCGTTTTCCCAGCTCGCTAGAAGAGTTTCCACGAACGTGACGGTGATGACCTTCACCGTTCACGCGGTCGTCACTGGCTGTGACCGTGCCCCGAGGGCCGACCTTGTGCCGTGGAACAAATTTTAACAGGTGCTTAGCAGGACACCCGCTTTGCTGCGTGGGCAGGAGTCCCTCCGGGGTCGCCGCAGCAGCGCTCGGAGCTGCGCGGCACAACTGAGGGTTGCTGCTGCCCAGGAGGAACGGCAGCAGGGCGACCACCGCGGGACCACCGAGCTGTGTGGTACTCGTTAGCAGCCGCCACTAAGGCGAGCTGCGATGTGGAGGGACGTGTTTTGCCTGAGCAGACGCCAAGAGGTTGTGTTTAGCTTTATTTCTCCCGCTTACAGGAGAAACAGCTCGCGGAGCCTTGTGGATGGTAGCTCTGATTAAGGAACCAGCAGAGCGAGACCTATAGCAACGAGACCTTACGGCAGGCTGCTAAGAGAAGAGGGGCACCTCAGAAAACTAAGTCAGTTTTATTTAGAAGCCCGCTTTGGGTGCCAAAGCTTGACTTTTTTCCCGCCTTGTCCACACGAAAGCCTAGCAAAACAGGAATTATTCAGGGCAAGTAGCCTCACAGCACTGAACAGATGCCACAAGGTGGCCTTTGAACGTTCATCACGCCCAGAATCAGCGACGTGCCGTTAGTCCAAAGCCCTGTTCAGCAGGGGGATGCTCGCTCTTCACATTTTAGGGCTCTCCGGACACTTGCTGGGGCCAGCAGGACGCCAGGAGCCCGTTCAGATGCTGGCCCCAGGCCCCTGCACGGTGCCAGGGCAGGAGGGGCTCGGGGCCGGCTCCGCAGCAGAGCCCCCGAAATCCCCGGGGCTGGACGCAGCAGCAGGGGCCTCCAGAAGATGGCGAGGCCAGGAGCAGGAAAGGAACCTGGCTGGCACCCTGCACCCTGACCCGCTGCCACCAGACGTGGCTTTCTGAAGGCTCGCACCCTCCTTGTGGGCGTATTTCAACCCCCGGCAGCCTTACAGCTCACTTTTCTGGCTTTTACATGGGGACTGGCTGAGGACCAGGTCTCAGCAGCCTGCAAAGCACGCAGAAAGGAGGCAGAAGGCAAGTTTTAGCCAAGAGGCGAGGATCCTCCGAAACAGGCGATGGTGCCACGCGAGCCCGGCTCCAGCCAGCTGAGGGGGGTTTCCCCGTCAGTCCCCACACACGCAGCCACCTTCGCCTCCCGGTCCTGCCCCTCTCAGCTCATTCAGCACCGTTGTCACCGTGGGAAGAGGCTCCCAGCCTCCCGGAGAAGTCCCAGCCAGGCCCCTGGGTGGCCACGCCACCAGCCACCGACCCCCTGGACACCTGGCAAGAGCAGCACATGCTGAGCACCACCAGCACCCATGGGTGCCGGGCAGTGGGACCCCAGGTGGGTTCTGCTCTGGGGGGTGGCAGCAGCACCGCCAGGCTGGGGGAGAGGGGGCATAAGCCGACCCCCGGCCCAGGGGCAGTTATAATGGAGCAGGCGAAGCCAGGCAGGAAGCACGTGGCAGACAAAGCTAGGGGTTGTTTTTCTGAAACAACACACTCTGAAAGCCATTTCTCCAAAGGGGGTTGGGGCTCCACGCTCCCACAACCCAGGGCTGCGGGGACGGGGACTGCCTTCACCCCGTGCCTGCTGCTGGCAGCCCCGTGGCGATGGGGGCGATGAGCTGTCTGCCTGCAACACATTTTGTTAAAGCATCACGGTTCCGAGGCTTGCTTAGAAGTTCATTACCAGCTGGGAACGTTTCTTCCTTTGTTCACTCTGAAGCCTACAGAGGACACAGCCACGAGCACGCTTACGCCGAATGGTTTTAGGGGCGGTTATGCACATCGCAGGGACGGGAAGGGTGGCTCGTGGGACACCGACAGCCCCCGAGCTTTGGGGAAGGCACAGCAGGGAGCACGACACAGGGGGGGGCGAGGGCAGCCAGGCATACAGCGGGTGGTGGGGGCGGCAGGGACGTACCGCTGGGGCTTCCCGCGCCGCTGCTGGTGCCCGGTCCGGGGGATGAGACCACCGTGCGGTAGGTGGGCGGCGGGGGGGGTGGCGGGGTCGCTCTCTGTCCCGGCCCAAAATCCTTGGGGGAGGCGGCCGGCTCCGCGTTCTCCTCTTTAGCGTGGGGCTGCTCCAAAGCCTTCTTCTGGAGCTCCTCCAGGCGCAGGGGGGACGGGAGGGCGCGGGGGGGCTCGGCCACCGGGCTGCCCGCTGCCCCCGCCGGGGGGGACGCCACCTTCTCGCGGGGCCTCGGCGCCCCCGTCGCGTTATCCGGGGAGGGATCGGAAAAATTGACCCACTTGTCTTCCGTGTGCACAACCACAGACTTGGGGGACAGCACGGGGCCAAAAATGCTGTCCAAGTCATTGATCGACGGCACTTTGTCACTTTTGGCCTCGGCGCCTGGCTGGTCGCTTCCTGCGGTCAAAGCAGTCGGGTTTAGGGTTAGGGGGCTGCGGGGGGCCAGGGGCTCGCGCCCGCTGCTTTCTAGAGGGTTTTCCTACGAGCTGCCAGGACCGCAATGCAGGCACGAGGATCCACAGCAGAACATGTGCAACGTGTAACAAGCCACACGGGACTGAAACACACACACTGCGGGGAAAGCATGCCAGCCCCTGCCTCCGGCAGGGCTGCCCCCGCCGGGCCCCTCTGCTCGCACCCTTCACGGCTGGCACGCAGCCCTCCTTGCCCCCCGGCTACGTAGCAGCAGCACCAGTTATTAGAAGGTACTCGACTCAGAAGACACTAAAAGTTAGGCACTCAACTCAAACGAAAGCTCTCTTGCACACTCCGCTCATATATTTATATACAGGTCCATATAAATATATACGCAGACATGCTGGTTTGACAGCGGCACTGCCGAGGGCATGCAGCACAGGGAAGCAGACCACGGGGATGTATTCCAGCTGCGACCAGCAGCAGGTAAAGGCACCAGGCTCTGCTCGCCCGCGGAGCCACCAGGCGGCTGTTAACGATGACACGTTAACGAGCACGGCAGCAGGGCACGGCAGCTCAGGCACACGCCTGCAGCACGGCGCGATGCTCCCCGATCCCACCACTGCTCGGTTGGGTTGCTTTGGGCCCTGCTTGCAGCCAGGGGACACGGAGGGGCTGCACGCCGCAGCTGCTGGCCTTGGGGACATGCTGGCCATGCCCAGCACGAGGGGATGGCCAGCCTCGTGCAGCAAGGCTTGGAGGAGCCGGGGCTGCAAGTCCCGCTGCGGGCACTCGGCAGGGTTTTTGCATTTTGCTCCTAGCAGCGACCAACACCAGCAGCGAGGGGAGCAGAGAGCAGGCACCCAGCCGGGGCGGTGCCGCCTGGGCTCAACTCTTCGCAGCATCGCCCCGCACACAACAACCGCCGAAACAACAGCAACGCCACGAGGAGGATGCGCAGGGGTAAATCCACGTCCGAAACGCAGCCGTCACACGGGACACCCTGGGGACAGGGGGGAACCGACCCCGGCAGCGCAGCACCCATGGGTCCGGATGCGGCCGCGCTGTGTCGGGCGCTAGGAGCGGGGTGCCTGGCCTTTACCTGGGGCCACCGTCAGGGGCGAGCCGGTGCGGGGCGGCGTGGCCGGGACGTTCTTGGGCGGCAGCGGCGGTGGTGCTGCAAGGCAGAGGAGCGGGAGGTCAGGGGCTGCGCTGCCAGGGGCACCCACTGCAGTTACCCGTGTCCCGTCCCACCGGGGCACAGCTGGAATAAGTCTGAGCAGCCGTGGAGGGACCCGCTCCATGCCCAGACGAAGGCTGAACAGCCCTGGGACGTGGCAGAAAGTCACAATAAAGGGTTTGCGTGGCTTCTCTATCGCCCTCCTTGCGCGGCTCTGAGCCGCTCTGCCAGCACGAGCTAGGGCCAGGGCCAGAAGTGGAAGGCTGGGTCCGCGGGTGTTTGCACTCCTTCATTTTTGGGCGACTTACTTCCAGTTGGGAAAGGTCTCGGCAGCTTCGGGGAGTCGGTGCTGTTGGGGGGCTGGATGGGGCCCCAGATCTCAGGCTGGTCCAGAGGAGCTGGGAAAAGAAAACAAATAAATGCACGTGCAGGGGTGACGATAAACATGACTGTTTTCTTCCAAAAACCAGAATCACGCAGATAAGGTGCATTCATCTGAGGCATGCAAAGACAGGAAGCTAAATATTGACAGCAACCCCCCTCTAATTAAATAGAGGGTTATTTCTGTGATGTTAGATAATTACAAGCCTGCCTGATTTTTAAGCAGGCCACGCAATTAGTTTGACAATCATGATGCTTGACAAACAAAACAATGCCATTCGTGTATTTGGAGGCTCACTGCATTAAGTGGAACATTGAATTAATTGCAGAAACCCTCTGGAATTTCAGGATGCGCAGAAAAAAAACCCAACAGGTATTAAATGAAGAGATCCAACCATTTACACAGATTGTGTGGAAAACACCACGACTCTCATTCGCTCATCACGTGCTGTTTCTCTTCGGCTACGTGCAAGGAACTGCACGTAGAGGTTGCTTTGAAAGTGAGGTTTAACTGGAGCTGTTCTCAGGCCTGGCCCCAAGCCCCTGCTCCTCACACCCGTCCCCAAACCCCCGTGCCCCACACACCATCCAGCTTCTGCTCCTCGAACGCCGACTCCAGCGGGGGCCCGAAGAGCGGTGCCAGCGCGGCGGGGTCCTCGGGGGGCTTCCTGCTGCGGGGGGACAGAGAGGGGGGTGTCCTCAGGCTGGGGGCACAGCGCTGTGGTGGCCCCCCGGCACAGCAGCTCTGTGTTTTTTCTGGCTTGTGCAGGATTTAAATAACTCTCCTCAACAGAAACTCCGTACGAAGTGACGCTGAGTACAGGTGTGTGCATTTGCGGGGGGGAGTTTGTGTCCAGCTCGCAAAGCATACAGGTGGGGGCATGGAGAATGGAAAGAAAAGGGGTTGCATCTAAAAATCGGGGTGTTGAAACCATTTCGTACCTAAATTCTGTGCGTTTTTGTTAAACCACACGCAGGAAGTGCCAGCCCTGCGGCCCCAGGCAGGAGCCGCACCACTCATCCCACAGCTCTGCGGCAGCTGCCGGAGGTGCCATGGGCACGGCGCTCTCCCTGCCCCTTGCAGCCATCAGGGCTGAGCGTTCCCTGCTCATTTCAGGGCTGGACAAGGCGATGGGCTGGCTCATGAGCCTAAAAAGCTGCAAGCCTGGTGCTGCTGCACCTCTGATGAGCCCGCTGCAGACAGGCGGTGACGCCGAGCTTGCTGCGTTACTCCAGGTTTGACCCAGCCCGGCACACACGCAGGAAGGATCAGAACCTGGAGGGGAAGGCTGATATTTCCCCTTCAGACAACGGTGCAAACACATTTGTGTACCAAAACGTTTATGTCCGGGTAACACGTCTGATTGCAGCTGCAGGGGAGAGCTGCACTGATGGACGCTGAAATATGGGGGCCTTTGGTGTTCTGGGGGGTGCACACGCAAAACCTTGCTTTGGCACGGAGGGTGTGCAAATACAAACACACACAGCCCCCCCGTACTGACCTGCTGGGGTCCGGCGTGGGTGTGGAGCGCCGGGGCCGCGCGATCTCCTCACCTGCACAGGGTGGGACAGAGCGGGGTTAGAAACCGTGCCCTCGTCCCCAACCACCCCCATGTCCCCCACACACCGGGCGTGCTGCTGGCACCCTGCACCAAGCCTGCTACACTGACTTTAATTGGGTCTTATTTCTACAGAGGACAGGGCTGGCAGGCCTTGCTTCTGCTACGGGGTCCCCCCAAGGATGTCCCTACGGCCCTCTTTAAGGGGACATTTGGGTGCCACCACTTCTGCCGTGACCACGTTAAAGCAAGCCCGCCTCTCCCCTCCCCTCTTTTTAAAATTAATTTATTTTAGCCACCAGCCCCAGGCTGCCGGCACTAATTACTGCTCTGGAAGGCTAAAGGACATACTTACTGGATAAATTCCTCTTAATCGTCCCCTGGAATTAGAAACACAGGAGGTCAGTGGGGTGCGCGGGGACACAGGCACGCTGCCGCCGGCACCGAAGGAGACCCACGGCAGCACAGCGATCGGGGCAGCATCATAAAATACAACATGTGCTTTACGTGGCCGGGACGCCCACCTGTAAGGACGCCCCGGGAAGCCAGGTTTGCTCCCAGCACAGCAGGGCAGACGAAGCCCGGCGGGAGGATTTGGAGCCCCTAAACCCATCGCCCGGCAGCGCTGCGCCCGCAGCCACGCTGGCTGCAAACGGCGTACGCTCGTCATTTAAACCCAGCGGGTGCCGGTCAGGGGCAGCACCACAGGTGCCTGCATGCAGTAGGAGCCCCCCAGGCCCCCTCCGGGAGACCGGACGGGCACAGCGCCCGCACCAAGGCCCGGCCAGAAGCGGAGGGAGGGAGGGAGCTTACCGGGCTGCGCCGCTGCGGTCAGCGAGAAGGGAGAGAGAACAGACACCTGGTGAGACACCCGGTCACGGAGGGACGCCGGGTGCCACACCAAGCACCCGGGGCCCTGAGCTGAAGGAGGGGATGCGTTTCGTTTTCCCCTGGGTTTTCAAGCAGCCCCGCGCCAAGGCACAGGCATCTTCCTCTGCCTACGAGAACCGCGGGGTCCACGCAGGCAGAGCTGACCCCGAAGCGTTCTGGGGCTCCCCCATGCAGCACTGCTGGTGCACATGCACCCCAGGAGGCATCAAACCCCACACCTGCCCTTTAACGCTCTCGGGCACGGAATATTTTGGCAATGAAACCCTTTGGAGCCCAGGGCTGGCTCCTGCAGCAAGGCAGGAGGCAGAAGCAGCAGGGAGGGACCCCTGCACCCCAAACGGCGGGGATTGCCCCATCTCAGAGCAGTCTCGAGCCAAGTCCTCGTGGGGATGACATGGCCATTGCCCCCAAAAGCACCACAGAAAGTATCCCTGCCTCCTGCTTCATGCTGATGCACAAGGACACGTGCAGAACCCACTGGGGCAGCACTTTGCCCTCGCACATCGCGTCCCACACCAGCCCCAGCCCCTCCACGCAGCGCGGGGCCGTGCCCAACCACTACACACGTTCACAGCAAACACAGCCGAGCTCCTGTTTAAGCATGCCGAGCTAAACCCGAGGGAGAGGGACAAAAATGAACGCCACGCCTTCCGAAACAACAGGATTTGTTGCTCGCGCTTCCCATCCCACTCCTGGAGACATGCAGAGCAGGCGGCATGCAGGCAGAGCACAAGTCAAGTCTGTGCTAAAAAATGCAAGGGGAAAAAAGAAAGTGCATCTTACCGGGCTCTTCCTCTAAAAGAAATCAGAAAAAAAATGGAATGAGAAAAGGTATTTCTGTAACGGGATGACAACGACAGGCTGCGTGTACCTGAGAAGCCCCAGGCGTGCTGCTGGCAGGGTGCTGTCCCGAGACACCACCCTACGGGCTTCATGCTGCACCCAGGGGTGCTCACTGGGGCTGAATCCATCTTAAACCAGCAAGAAGCTCCAAGTCACAGAAAGCTCCCAAAAACATCACAGGAAGAGCCCCGAGCGGTGCCCCAGTGGCAGCCACCAGATCCTGCCCAGCCCCACTGCGTTCCTGGGGGAAGCACCAATTCTCCCAGGAGCTTTCCACGGGCTTGGCAACGCTGCACTGGTTTGGGAAGCGAGACTGATTTTGTCTCACCTTTCCTTGTATTTGCAATTCATTCACGCTTCACATGCAGGCTGGTTATGAACCCTGAACAGCTTCAGCTGGAAAGATGGAAAGACACTCTAGCCCACGCTGAAGCCCACGGAAAACACAAAACCCACAAATCTTATCCCAGCTAAACAGGTTGGGATGAGATGACAAATCCCAATGAGCCTTAGGAAAATCAGCGGGTATCGGTGTTCGCAGCAGGGTACAGGTACTGTTCCCTTCGGGCACCCCTCAGGTAGGGAGCGTCCTTTAGCATCCTGCAGCAGCACTACAGAAACGCCACAGATGTGCTCCCTGAGCTAGGGAGCAGGGCGAGCATCAAACGATTTATGTCCTGAATGACAACCAAGTTGGGGAAAAGAGGAAAAGCATGGTGCCAGGACCTGGGGTGCCTGGGAGGGCTGTGCCAGCCAGCAGCGCGCTCCTGGAACCACCCCGATAAACCCACGGCACTGCTCTGCACCGAGCAGACCCCACGGATCAGGGCACGAAACCAACGTTCCCCACTCGCACCCAAGGAAGAGGCTCCCCGGGCTGAAGCACACCAAGCACTCCTGCTTCCACAGCCAGGGAAAAACCCGGGCACGGGGCACTCACCACGGGGGATGGAGAAAGTGCGATGTTGCCTACGGACGCCTTCAGCTCATCCACCGTCGCCGCGCTCTTCAGGATGTCTTTAGCCTGCAGCGGCTTGATCTTGATGTTGAACTTCTTGTGGGCCTCCTCCTCCTCCTCGGACTCGCTGGAGGAGTAGAAGTGCTTTCCTCTGGTGGGTGCAGCGCAGCTAAGGAAGCTCCGGGCTGCAGAGGACGCGGCCGCGCAGCAGCACCTTGCCGTGCCGCAGCCTTCCCGAAGGCAAGCCTTGGCTTTGGAGCAAGGCACGGGTTCAGGAGCGCCCCTGCATCTCAGCAGTGATTCAAAAGCTCACATCTCACTGAAAAAACGGGGATTAGGCGTTCCTGAAATGCTCATCCCTAACCCCCATGGCGGAAGCAGCGGCAGGGACAACTCCTCTTGCCGTGCCTTTCGCTGCTGTGCTGATTTCCTGCTACACCACGTGTGGGCAGAGGACACGAAAATCGGGGCTGGCAAGGATGAAGTGGTGATGGAGCCTGGACATCCCCCCCCCCCCGGGCTGATGGGGATGTCGTCCTTCAGCAGCATGAGAGGGAGAGTTCTGGTTTCCCACCCACCTCCTGCAGCTATGAGCAGGACATCGATTTCCTACACCTCCTACAGGCTCAGCACACAGGCTGTGAGCATGGGCTGCACCCACACCCCCTTGTCCCTCAATGGGGACGTGTTATGGACCCGCAGCATCCAAAAAAGCAGAGCACACGGGACTGGCCAGTGCCCACCGCTGTGCTCCTCATGCCACAGCAGCGGACCAAAGGCAGCAAGAAACAAGGGGAGAAATAAAAATTAAAGTCCAGTGGCCTGCCTGCGAACCCCAGCTCATCTTACGGTTTTGCAAGCCGAGAGGCTGAGCCCACAAAGGATATAGCCTGGCTCCTCGGGCCGGATGCTGTACCCCTCCTCGTCGAGCTCCGGGGAGTTCTGCATGGGGCACAACATGCGGAGGGTCAGGGGCACGGCCGCTGGGAGCTGCGACTGCCCTTGGCTCCTGCAACGAGCGGTGCTGCCCGGGGCCACAGCACAGCCCCCGCTGGGGTGCTGAGCAACTGCTCTGCAGACAGGCCCGTGGCTTTTTTCCCCCCCCCATGCTCATTTTTTGTAACCCATTTGTTTCTTTGGCAAGCCTTAACGTCCTCCAGGCAGCAGTGCTCTCCTCAGGGTGGCTGGCGCTGGAGCCACCTGGACAGGATCATACAGCCTAATTAACACGCAGATACAAATGTCTCAGTGCAAGGGCAGGTTTCCCTGCACAACTCTAATAACTCCTCCGGAATCACTGCTTTCACGCAGTATTTCCAACAGTGGGGCTGAGACCCCGGGGCATGAGGACACGGCCCCGCGCACCCACAGCTGCCCAGGAGCCAAACCCGCGGCACACACGCGCAGCCCCACGGGACAAGGGGCCCTCGGGCACTTACGTATCTGTCCCAGTCGATCTCCGCATAAAATCCATTGGGGGCCCCGTTACTTTTCTTCTGCAACACATGGGAAAACAAGATTTCCACATTTTAAAATGAAGGAAAATGAGACAAGCGCAGCATACTTGTGTTTGCGCACCCGACGCTGGGGCCACAACGCGAGCACCGTGGCCACCTGTGCAAGTGGAGCAGGGCCCTGGCCTGCCCAGCACCAGCTCACTGGGAGTCACCACTGGCCGAGCGCGTGGCATTTCTGGAGGGCAAGAAGCACAGCAAGGGCAGCTCTGTGCCCCTGCCCAAGCTGGGTTTGGGGCTCACCACGAAGCCGTCTCAAGCAGCTGCAGCTGATGGTGCACCGCAAGCTGCTCCCAACGCCGTGCCCTGGGCATCCATCGCCCACAAGAGCCGTGGCTGCTCTCTGCCGACCCCAAGCTCCTGCAGAAGCCACGGGTGCTGGAGGCCAGCACCGAGATGGTGACCACAGCTCATGTTTTTCTGTAAGTGGGGCTTGCCTGTGGCTGGCGAGGCTCAGCGCGATGCCACCCCGTGCTCAGCACCCAGCGGAACGTGCCGAGGGACAGCCCTGCCCACTCCAAAGGGACAGCAAGGCCAAAAATACAGACAAGCAAGACATCATCCTTTACTTCAGAGCTTGCAGTCATCACAAAATCACTGCCACATGGCAGTGGCCACCAGCAGAAATGCTCTTTTCTTCCCAGCAGAGAAAGCACTGCCACAGGCCCCACCAGGGCGATGGCATTCCCGTGGCCCAGGTATTGGCCTGACTCAGCCTAAGTGGCATTTTTCTATGCCTTGGCTTTCTAACCCCAAATTACTCACTGCTCTCAATAACCCACGCGTAGCTGTAAACCCAGCGCTGTTTTCCTTACCGAATTTTTTTTTCCTCCTTCCCGCACGCTGTCGGGTTTGCTATGGCAAGGTGGCTCAGTGGGATGAGGGCTGAGAGGCTGGAAGGGATTTGGGTTGGGCAGAAAGAGGGTTAATGCGTCGGGTGGCTGCTTTTCAACAGCAAAGCAAATGGCAAGGAGTTAGCAAAGGCTGGAGGGTCTGTAGGAGTGGAGGGCCTGGCCCGGCCCCCCCAGAAGCGTGGGCTGCTCGGGGAGGGCGAGGGCCGTATTCAGCAGTCAGGGTTTGCACCAGCCAGGGCTGCTAGCCCCACCACGAGTATTCTTGCAACAACGTACTAGAGGAGGAAAATTTAAACGTTTCCACCCTCCAATGCCCGTCTCCAACACACTCAGTGGCTTCATTACATTAAAAAAGAAAATAAACAAAACTAAATTGCATTTCTGCTTCCTCCAGCTTGCTTGAGCACTGGAGACCCACCTGCCCTACAGGGATTAAAAGCAAACCACCTGGAAAACCCCAAATACGAGCCTGATAGAGAAGGCATCGGCTGCTGACAAGGGTTGGGAAAAGGGTTGGAAACATTTCAGAGCTCCAGCCCTGCTGTCCTGGGAGCTCTGTTTCCAGCTTGGGGATCGGGGCCACCCGAGGTCCCCCAGCTGTCTGCATGCAGCCCCATTCCAGCCATGCCCTAGCGAGCTGCCAGCTGGGTTTTCACTCCCCAAAATTAAACTTGGTTTTGCTAACTAGAGCATTTGAATTGAGTGCACAGTCTTGTGACACTTGGAAAGGTGTTTTTTTTTAATATATATATTTTTATTTTTCACTGCTGAATATTGCCTTGGTCAAAGCACTACCTGAGCTGCAGACTTTTAATCACCAGTCCTTAACAGCCAGTAACAGAGGGCTTAGGGAGAGGGATCCCAAAGCCAAGGATCTTGGGTCCCAGGTGGAAAAAGGAGCTCTCTCTCTCTAGAGGAGCAATTTGGGACCCCAATTTCCATGTAATGTCAGACCAGACACAGCGGGTACCTGCAGTGCCCTGTGTGGTCTCTGGTGCTGGGCCAGCTGGGCATGCAGCACCGCTCTTCTCCCTGCTGAGCATCTCCCAGGGGAGATTTTAAGCCTGTGATGTCCGAATTTGCACAGTCCCAGCCTGAGCCCAACATACTTCACTGCAAACTTGAAGTCAATTGGCTAAACTTGGTCCTTCCCCTGCCCAGCTCTAGCAGGGGCATTTCCATCCAAAACCAGTAAAAGCAGCAGTAACAATAGAACAACTATCCTCTTATTTTCGATTTAATATAGAAAACACTGACAGCAGAAACAGGTGAGGTGGACATTTGCCATTAATTCTTTGTACAGCAGAGCTGCCCCGAGCCAATTGCACTTAGGGAGAGCAGGAGCTAGGACTTCCTGCACAAAATCCTGACTTTTTTTTTTTTTAAAACAGCTTGTTACTGCAATGGACTTTGAGATTTTCTATATTAAAGAGGAGGAGAAGGTTCCCAAAACACCCGCGGGGCTGGCAGAGGAGGCAGCCGTCCCGCAGAGCAGCGCCGTGCAGTACTTACGATGCCGTCCCTGTCCGGCGACCCCCTGCAACAGAGAGAGAGGCAGCGGGGTTAGCTCGACACGGCCCCGCTGGGTGAAATGCACCAGTTGTTTTCTGAGGGCACCCACAGCAGTATCAGGCTTAATTATGGCAGTGCCGGCAGGTCTAAATTACCTGCGTGCGCCTCGTGGAGTCTAAACAACTGTGCTTGTGTTATCAAACACGCAGAGCTATATATATATAGAATTCATAAAGTGCTTCTGCACTGCTGAATATGATAGAAATTCCATGTGAGTTACTTAGATCTAATCCAGGAAGGCTTTCTCCTGCCAGAAGCATCACGGCTTTGACTACGACCAGATGTGAAAGCCGATGGAGCCGCAAGGGTCACGATCCCCAAACGCTCACGGGCTTCAGACCTCGGGCACGGCGAGCACCGCGGGTCCAGCCACCACCCAGCACGCCTGCCAGCGCTGGCCGAGGATGCCGAGTTATTTAGCAAAGAGACAGATGTGTTTATCAGAGCCAGACTGGCTCCTCACCTCCCACACAGTCCCGTGTTTATGCATTGCCAGAGATTTTCCACAAATTAACGTCTGACTCACGGCCGCACAGAAAAATCTGAAGGGAGCTGCTGCCAGGCTGGGCCTGATTTCATGGAGATTAACGCCTCCCAGCAAACTTCTCCGTAAGGCTGCACGTCTGCCTGCTCTCTCGCCCTGCCTTTAATCTCTGGCTTCCCCCACCGCAGCCTTCCCACCTGCATCTTATCACAAACACACCAGCTTTCCCTCTGCCTGCCACCCTCTGGTGTGCTGCAGCTTTCACACAGGAAAACCTCAGCAGCTGCCCGCTGGTGTGTGGAACAGCTCGGGGAAACCGATCCAGAACGAGAACGCCATCGGGCTTCTGCAGCGCCACGCAGGAAGCGCTCTGGGGAAGGCGCAGCCTTGGGACATCTCCCAAAACATGCAGCAGGGACAGCCGATGGCCTGGACAGGGCTCAGCACTCCGGCAGCAGTGCTGCAGCATCTCCTGCCCTGATGGGGCAGGATGCCCCCCGTCCCTGACATCTTCTGGGGAGCAAAACCCCTCTGGCAGCACAGGGAGGGAGCAGCCACATGCCCCCAGCGAGCACCGTGCCACCGCTGGCCATCAGGGCTCCTGTTCAAAAGGAATTTGCATCTAAAAAAAATTTCAGCATCAGGCAAATCAGTCGTTTGGGCAGAGATTAACCTGCTGGACCTCTCAGAGGAGTAATTTGCCTGTGATCACCACTCACTGCCAGCGTGCACTGCAAGCGCATGGGGAGCCTGCTCTGCTGTCCCCGCAGCATCCCGGAGCACACGCCTTGCTGGCTGGCCCCTGGGCGTGCAGGGGAAATGGCTTTGATGCACTGGTTATTACGAGACCTGAAGGATGACGGATGCTTGTGACGCACCGAGCTCTTCCTGCCCTGGCACACTTCTCCCCAGCAGCGCTATGTGATGTGCTTCGTATCTCAGGGACTTACGTGGAATCGGTATCCTTTTCTTTCTTGCGTATGCCAAAGGCCTTCCTTGTACGTTTTTTCAATCCTGCGGATAGGAGGAGTACAAATAAGAACGCAAATTAACGTTGTGCTTCAAGTAAACCCCCCAAGAGGTTACTTATCCGATTGTCAGCTGTAAGTTAGAAGAGGCCCATAGCCAAGAAGTAACAGCAGGCTGTTGCAGCTGGCGCACGCTTTGCTTATACACCATCCCTTCGTTAAACGAGCACTCATTTGTTCATGGCTCCGTGTTTCAGCCAGTGTTCCTGAACTTACCGCCTTAACGATACACTCCCTTGCCATGCCGCGTGCAGTGGGGAAATCCCTCTTAGGGGTCAATACAAGTAAAACCAAACAGAACCATGTTGAACCACGAGGCTGGCTATCTCCCACACAGTTACACCAGTGCCAGCCTGCTGGTACCAGCAGAGCATCACCCACAGCACCGGTACAGGAGAGCGGCGCTCTGCGACTCCCCTGCTGCTTCCTGGAGGAAAAGTCATCCCTGAGAGTGCTTTAACACATGCTGGCAAGTGAGCGCACCAAGGAGGGGTTTCTGGAGCGTTTTAACCTTTGGCAGACAGCAGGGAGCCAGGCACTGCCCTCCTCCTGCCCAGGTGCAGCCCCGTGCCGCTCACAGCGCTGCAATGCGCGGCCGCATCCAGCCCCCAGGGACCAACACAGGACTCCCCAGCTGCCAGCAGTGCCTGTATGGCTCCCAGGAACCCCGACTCCTTTGGTGATTTTCAGGGGATTTCTTTGGTTTGCCTCCTGGTTTGAGCATGCCTCCAAATGGAAGATATTTCTGCTTTCCCGGGAGCACCCCGCTCCTCTGGGTGCCGATGCAACAAGCACCACAAACACTGCTTCTCTGCGGCGCATCAAAAGTCACTGGGTTATCATGATACATCAGATCCACTGGAGCCGAGTTATCACAACACAGGGGAGGCTTCAGGCTCTCGGTACCCTGTGTCCGGGTGTTTTTTGGTCCAGGGCAGGACCCGGTGAGGGTTCTCCAATGGATGGGGCTGCGCTAAGGGACCTGGAGGCGATGCTGCAATGCTCAGCCCGTGCTTTGCTCCTGCCACGTCTCGCCTCCCAGCCTCCCCACAACTTCTTCCAGCAAGTTATTAATAACCGGGGGAGATTTCCTCTGATCTCACCCCCTAGAATAACTTCATCCTCCAGACCCAAAGTAGAGCAGGGAGGGACGAAAGCCACAAAAATAAGTTGTTTGGCCTTATCCGAAGAAGAGCCTGATTTGGCTAAGTTCTGTAACCAAGCCTTCTGCTCAGTTATATAATAGGCCCGCCATCTGCCTGAAATGTAACCACGATTAGGGAAAGGAAAGGGATATTTAGGAAAAGGTAGAACAAAAATGAGAGCCCTCTGGTCCTCCAGTCTCATTCCCAGCTTTCTGTGGGTGCTGAAGCGCTGAGAAAACAGCCCTGGCAAGAAGTCCCCTCACAGAAATACCTTGTCCATGGGAGGAATGCACGGCGGGAGCACTGCAGGTTCGGGAGAGATGGGGGAGGAGATGGATTTAATGCTGGAACAGTAAATGCTGGAACAGAGGAGGTGACAGCAAGTGGGAGACGGCAGAGACGAGGCAGCAGGAGGAGCAGCAAGCAGAGCACGGGGGGCACCTGCCCTGATTTCCCAGCCCTGCAGCCACCAGGCTGCTCCGCTGGGTTAGGGACCTACAGCTGATCTCCCCGTGCCTTGCTAAAGCAGAGGCAGGTGGGGTGGGCTCTCTGCAGCCCAGCAGCACCAGTGAGAGCCCCAGCTCGCCAGGCTGCCCAAAGGCACCAGCAGCACCAAACCCTGTGCTCCCCGAGGTGGGCACAGCGTCCTTCTGCTGCGGGGGACATTAAATGAAGTGCCCGCAGAGGGGAGCTGGGCACCACCACTGCACCAGAGCCACCCCCTGCTGCTGGCACAAGGACACACAGACCCCACAGGCCCACCGAGGTCAGCAGCCACCAGCCCGACCTCACCAAACCTTTCCTTGATGGGAAGCCATCGGCCACACCGAGGTGCCAGAGCTTCACGTTGTCTCAGTTCATGCTCGTCCGGGAGAGCAGCTTCGAGCAAGAGCTCTCAGAGCTCTTACCAACCACAAACCAGGGCCAAACCAGCTGCAGCGTGCCTGGGGACCCCCCTCCCAACAAGCCCCTGACCCGGGGCATTAATCACCTTTCCCTTATCGTTATCCTCCTCCTCCTCCCCACCCCCGTGTATCAGCGAAATACAAATTTGTATTTACCACTTTCTGAGCTTCATTCTTAAAAGCTGCGCAAACGTCTTAGAGCTGCTAAGCCTCTGGCATAGAAAAGAAAAATAACCCAAACCCAGCGCCCTCCCCACGGCACCCCCACGGGTGGGGGCAGCCGGTGCTTCTCATCCCCCAAAACCTTGGGGGGCCTGGCAGGAAGAGCCTCGTGAAAGCAACGCGCACCTCAGAGAAGGCATCAATGACTGCCGCTGCCTTACACACTCTTTTTCGATGACAAAAGCATTAAAACAAAGCCAATGAAGTGTATTGATTCACTGTGCGCGGCCTGAGCGGCACTAAAAATAAACGTGCAGAGCCTCAAGACCCGAAATACCGCTGGAGGAAGAGAAAAAGCAGCGGGGAGGGGTGGGGAAGAAGAGGGGAAATTCCCATTAGAGTGCCACCGGGGAGAGGGACGGCGCTGGGTGCACGCTGCTGCTCTGCAGCACGGGAGCTGGCCGGGATGGGGCAAGGCGAAGCACCAAGGCCAGCCCCAGAGGCTGTGTGTGCCAGCCCTGCGGGGAGGAACGGGCAAGGAAAGGTGGATTTGGGCCCTTGGACGGGGGAAGATGGAAAGGAGGAGGCAGCATCCCCTGCTGCAGACAGAGGTGCTGTCAGGAGAAGTAGGAAATGGTTTGTGTTGTGGTCTGTCTGTTGTTGTTCTGCTTGGAGCTGGATTTGAGCCGTTCCCGTTCCCCGCTGCACACACACCTGCCCCTGCTGAATTACGTTGCTGGGTCCAAAGACGGGGAAATTGCCACTGCTTCGAAGCCAGCAGACTGGTGCTTGCTCTGGGCTTGCTTTGCTAAAGAACTACTTCTGTTTGCTCAGCAAAACAAAAAGAGAGGGAGGACAAAAAAAAGCCAAAATCCCCCAAGTCACACCCAGAGGACCGAAAGTCAAATGGCAGACTCCAAGCAGTGAGGGTGTGACCACATCTAACCCCAAATAAGTGACCCAAACAGCAGCACCGCGGCCCAGAACCTGGCTTGAGGCTGGTTTCACAGCCACAGCCCTGCACACCTCGGGCCCAGCTGCTGTGCCGAGCAAGTATTTCACGTGAAAACGGGCACGTTTGGTCCGTTGCACAAACAGGGATTCTCCACCACCACGGCCTCAGTGGCAGAACAAGGGAAGTCCCAGAAACTGCACTGCTTCTGTCCCTGCTCCTCCTGGGTTTGCCACCTCGTATTTAACCGAACTGCTGCACACCCCAGTGGGGCGCGTTCCCAAGGCTCACTGTCAGCAGCAGCACTCGTAGCCCCCAGCACAATTCCACAGCCCAGAAGGGCTCACGCTGCCTGCAGAGCTCCCAGCCGGCCCCGCTCCCCTCCTGCCCGGGGTGCTCCTGTGGGGCACCAGCCTCCCACCCTGCACGGGTGGCACAAATACATCACGCCAGTTCTTTTTACCCCAGCACAGCGGGAGGGCAGGGGACACACGGGGTGACGGGGGCAGGGGAGAGCTGTGCTTTGCAGCAGGAGCAAGCATCTCCAGACTGACACGCACCTGCCCTGGGCTTCCAGCAAGAAGGATGGGATCTGGAGCCATTTGGTGGTGATAATCTGGGAGAACTCACTGCTGGGGGCCCAGCAGCATCCCAGGGCAAGGACAAGACTCATTCTCTCCCCACAGGCCAAGTCTGCGTTTTGGCCACCCAGAAAGCTTCAGTTTTCTGAAAATTTCTTGGAAAACCCTTCAAAAAGCTGCAGGAGGCACCTGTGCAAGCTTATTTTGACACAGCAAAATATGGCAAAATTATTATTATTAAAGTTATTTATGCCCCTTGTGCATGCAGCACCAGTGCACATCCCACTGCTCCCGATGGTCACGGCAATTCACCGTGGTCCTTACCTCCCTCCAGTCACTGAGCCCTTCCGTGTGGCCTTACCATGGGGTAATAAATCTGAATGAGATAAAACATCGCTGGTACTGCTCCTGTATTGTTTTCTCCTACAGCTGATGAGGTTGCTCCAGGACCTGCCTCGGGAAAGGGAACGTGGTGGTAGCGGGCAGAGAGCACCGGGCCCCCTGCTTCATCCAGAAACGGGGCCCTGTTCTGTGCCGTGAGGGTGATCCAGCCTCTGAGCAGGTTGTGGCGAGCCCTGCCAGAGGAGATTTCCAACTGACACTCGACACCTTGCTAAAAATACACGCTATTTCGGCCGCTGGATGCACAGGGGGAATGAAAGCGGCTCCTGCGGCCAGGTGGTCGCTTGCACCAGCCCTGCACTGCAGCAGCATCCCCTTGCACGCCCACCACGGCGATGACGAGGGAGGCACGCACCGGTTTATTTCAGCCCATCCGGAGATAAAACCCACAACTGTGCCTCACGCTGGCCCTTTGCCCTAACGCCCCGATTCAAGCCACATCTGTGCCCGCAGCACGTGGGAGCACACCCTGCACGTCTGCGGGCCTGCAGAAAATCCTGTCAATGGAATCCAACCACCAGCGTTACATAGAGCACGGTGCAAGGACTTCTGGACGGGCACCCAGAACCCACCAGAGGCTAAAAGCAGCTTTTGGCTCCCTGCAAAGGGACCCCGTGGGCTGCACGGCCGGGGCTCCGCACCCATACCAGGCTTGGTGCGGCCGGCTGCCCACAGGCACTCTGTTTGGGGAATATTTAAGGCCGGAAGGATGTAAATCATTGCTCATACGTTATGCACTAACCTCAGAAAAGCAGCCACAGGAATTGCTTGCTGCCCGCTTGCCCCAGAAATCAGGTCTCTGATATCAGCTTGCAGAGAACCGCAGGACACAAGCGTCCCCGCCAGCGCTGCCGGCACCCCGGGCATACAGTTGTGGCTTTCATTCAGGGCTGGCACGCTCACAGGAACGCCAGATGCGCTTGCAAAGGTTGCTGTGCTATGTGAGCAGTTGTCCAGGACAGGCTCTCCCTCCCAGGGATGCTCGGATCCCTATTTTTAGGGTTTGTTTTTTGGGGGTTGGCGGGGATCAGGAGACGAAGGCGCTCCCAGCACCTCCCCGGCACCGAGCAGCCGCAGCAGGGCACCCAGCAGCTGAGGACCCTGACAGCTGGCTATGAAGAGATGGATTTTGAAGCCACATAACCTGCACGGAACACGGAGACAAGGGCCACCGCCGTCCCTGCCTGGCCATGACACTGACCAACAGCCTTACACCCACCCCGTAACTCCTGAGACCAAGGCCACCCAGCTGCAGACATCTGTGGCCCTCCAGAGCGTCTCACTCCCAGTTTGCCACCAGATTCGGGCTGTGGGGCTGTGACCCCGTGCCAGGAGAGGCACGCTCGGTGGGAGCCTGCTCGGATCAGGCCTTTGGGCACCAAGGAAAACGCTAACAGAAGTGGCCTGCGGAGATGAAAAGCTAAAGTGTGAGATGTGAACGACCAAAAGTCATCTCATGAAGCGTGAGGTGTGAGTGAGAGCAGAGCAGTGGGGGAGAATGCCCTCCCTTGCCCTGCTGGCCACACTGCTTTTGGTGCTGCCTAGGATGCACGGGGATTTATGTATAGACACATTATCCATGATTAATATGCAAGCGCGGATATATCATATTCGTGTTATACAGTATATAAATGATTTATAATAATTAATGTGTATATATAAGATGAAGATTTATGCCCCCAAATATATACGCCCAATGGCACTTCCATTAACTGTCTCATCCCTCCCACGCTCTGCCATCAAATGCTCGGCTTTTAAAGCAGCGACTAACCACAGCCATGCAGTAACTAAAAATAAGGAGACCTGACCCAAAAGAGAGGCTCCATTGCCAGGCATTTAACACAACAACCAAGCCTCTTCCCAGCATCTGCTTCCCCGCAGAGGAGCGGTGCTACGTGAGGGAGCTCGAGGTCCCAGGTGGAAGGAGCTATGCAAACAAAGTGACCTTATTATTAGTGAACCACACTGGCTTCTTCTGCACCTCCTGTGCTAGGGCAGAGCCAGGCCCCAACACCCCACCAAACTCAGTAAGCCGTACTAGATCGCTGAAATCACCCCCTTACACATTTGGGAGGGCACCCTTGGGGAGCTAGAAGTGCCCCAGATGAGCCCATTTCAGGCATGTTGACAAACTTCATGCTCCCAGGAAACCTCAGTGACAAGGCCATGAAAAAAGCCACCGTGAAAAACAAACAAACAAAAAAACCCCACCCAGATAAGCTTGTTTATGAGGCTTACAGCATCCGAGATAGGGACAGGATACGGGGTGCATCTGAAGCGGCCGTGCGATGGTCGGCGTGATGCTGGAGGTGCCTTAAGGCACGCACAGAACAACAAATGCCCACGGACACGCACGCACTTGAAAGCCCGGCACCCATTTATTATTAATTAGCTCTAATAACAGGGTGCATCCTTGATGGTTTCTCTGTCGGGTCCTGCAGATCTGGCTCTAGAGAGGAGCAGAGGAGCACCGCACAGAGCAGGATGCGCCCCACTGCTGCACAGCCCCCCTGGCACCGTGTCCCCTGCCCTCCCACCCCCCGGTCGTCCCAGCACATCCCACACTCCTGGTGCCCACCCCGAGCAGGTCTGCTAAATTCCCTGTGGCCCGGAGGTAGAAGGCTTTAGGAAATACCCCACCCTCCATTCCTTCAAAAACTCTCAAAAAAGCCATAGGAAAACACGCACAAAAACAAGACCAAAAAATCTCCCCAAACGACCAAGAAGTGCCAGGGGGCCAGGTCTGGTCACGGTCCCCCCCCCGTGCGGTGCCCTGGGGTGCCAGCAGTGCCTTCCCTGCACGGACCACACAAAACATGGTCACAAAGATGCTCAGAAACACAAAAGCCCAGCCAGCAACTTGCCATTGGAAAGTTTTAAAAATCATGATTATTGCGCTAAGGAAGATGTGCTGAAGTCAGGGTGCTTCTCCGAGGTTGGCACTCTGCTGGGCTTGTAGGAGCCATACGTGCGGTCTGCTTGGGGGAGAAAAAGGGTGCACTGGGCCAGCCCTGGAGTGGGAGCACCACCCTGGAGAGTCAGCAGCCAACCCCACCAGCTTCCCAAGGGCAGAGGGGTTTTGGTGGCTCCCAAAGTCCTCCTGATAAGCAGAGTGAGTTGGATATCTGAGCAGCCCAAGGCAGCTGGTGGGGTTGCTGCTGTCCCTGCTTCTTCCACTTCTCCCACCACCCCAGCAGCAAGTGGGGATCCCAGGCACAAGCATCACCCCCTTTCACACCGCCCACAGCCTTGGCACAGGCACTCAAGGAGGTGCCTCTTGCTCACCCTGAGCTGCCCAAGACCCTGGGGTGAGGACTCAAGAACGCACACCTGATTTAACCCAGATTTTTAAGTGTCTAAGTTTTCATACTGCCAGTGCATCAGGCAGTGGTTTTGCCCTGGCAGAGACTGCGATTGCTGCGTGGGGCACCAGAGATGCCCATGGGCACACTTTAAACCAGGACCCACCAAATGGACGCTTTGCAAACCTGCATCACGTGCACTTACCGAGTTTGGCTTTAATTTCTACCCTTTCCACCCAAAGGGCCCCATCTGTGGAAATCCTGGTATCTCTCATGGCCAAAACTGGGAAGTATTTCCAGGCTTAACCCAAAGCTCTTCCCAGTGTTCCCCCATGCGTGTGAAGCCAATGCTCTTGCTTAGTCAAGGCAAAGGCTTTGCCCTGTGCCATTTGCTGCCCGTTCAGCGCCAGGAAAGCATCGCACAAGCATTGCTAAGAGGCGACACAACAAAGCTTTTGCCCTATGGGATGTGACCAGCCACCCACGGAAGTTCTCGGCGTGATGCCCCAGAAATGGGCACAGAGACCTGGAAAAGAACCACGAAGAGAAACTCCTGCTCCGGGGAAGCTTCTCCCAGCTCTTCCCAGCAAACTCTGGAGCTGGGCTCTGGAGAGAGGCAGAGCCATCCCTGCAGAGGAAGGCATTGCCTTCCCTGGTACCGTCGTGGCCCTTCCCCTCTCCCACCGTCGGACCAGCTTTCCCAACGCTGCGCAGCGTCTGCGTGAGTGCCATGTTGCAGCAGTGGTTTCAAAACTTAATTAAGCCGTATAAAATACCTTCAGTGTGTTTGAGATGCAGCAGATTAATTTTAAAAAAAAAAAGAGATCAATACAACCCTTTGTTCTCACGCACGGATGTTTGCTTCAACATCATCACCAGGCTCATTCCTGAGCCACCAGAGGACAGGTCCAGAGCCCGGGGCCACGCATGCCAAGGGCTCACCGGCACCTCTCCAGCACCAGCTTCTGCCCGAGGCCGAGTGCCGGCACGCCACGTCTTTTTGCCATGGGTTATTTCCATTTTGGTGTTTCAAAGCTGGGGATTTCAGCCTCTGCTGCCGGCGGCCCCATCCCACCTGGGCAAGTGGTGCCCCGGTGCCATGCAGTGCACACCGGCCTCCTGGGGAGGCCTGGCTGCCCGGGACAGCATCATCAACGTGCATTTTGGTTGTGCCTCTTGATTTTTAAACGTGTGCTGAGAAGCAGCGTTTAGAAACATAACCATGGCTTTCTCTCCCTACCATCTGCCAGAAAATGCTCTATATCAGGTTCAGAACAAACACAAACCGCAAGCCCTGCATGACCCCGAAAAGCCGAGCGCCCCCGTTCCCAAGCAGGATCCCAAACCAGCCCCAGAGCCGCCAGCCGGGAGCACGGGGGGCACCAGCACGCACAGCCCCGCGCTGTGCCGGCAGGGCAATGCCCCAGCGTGCTGGTGAAGCACTCCACAGGCCACTTCACAGAACAGGCTGGGAAAGACCTCCGAGGTCTGGTCCAGCCATCCCCCTTCCACCATTATCACCCACTAAACCGTGTCCCTAAGCACCACCATTTAAATAACACCACTGAAACCCTCCAGCCTGTTTGGCACAGGGAGCCACAGAGACCTCACGCGGGTTTCCAGCTTTCAGACCACTTCTAAGCTGGGGGCTTTACAAACCACTCCTGTATTAAAATAAAGCACCTCTGCGAGGTGTCAGCGTTTCACCAGGGCATCGGTCACAAAAGTTTCACTATTCCACACACAGAGCTTGCTTCCAACTGTTTAAAAATTAATCAGAAGCATTAATTATTTCTTCTCACTCCATTCTCTCCCTCCCATCACAGGTTCCCATGCACATCAGCTAGCTGGGGAGCGACACACCAAGCAGCTCAGTAAGTCGCAGCTAATGGGGGGCACTTCTCGTGGCCAGTCCCCTTTGCCCAAAGGAAGGCAAAACCTGGAGGCGTGATGCCACCTCCAGCAGAGCCACCAAAAAAAAAAAAAAACACCAAAAAGCAGAAAACCAGACCCACCCCTTCCTCGCACACAGCCACAGAAGCAGCTAGCACACACCACGCACTGCAGCAGGCCAGCTTTCATTTCCCTGCACTCATTCCTCCTGACACGTCGGCGCCTTCGAGAGGGGCCCAGTTAACGGCACCTTCCCCACAGCCGAGTCGTGCCACTGCCACAAACACATCACGCGCCACGGCTCAAGATTAAAAATCTTCTAATTTGTGATTTGGGCACCGTCAATATAAGGCACCGAAGACCAGCAGCGCCCGTATCCCTCGCACCAAGGAGTCAAGAAGCACAAGCAGCCATCCTGCGCTCGCACACGGCGCTGGGTTCCCAAGGCGAGCACCGAGCTGCCTTCCCGGCTGGCCTGGGGATGGCCACACGTCCCTGGCCTCCATCACCACATGGCCACACGTCCCTGGGTCCCTGTCACCACCCAGAGACATGTCCCCGGTCCCCATGGCCGCCCGTGCCTGCAGCGGCTGGATGCTGCTATCCGGGCACATCGCACCCGGCAGGCCTCCGGCTCGGCCAAGGGGCCGTAAATAAAATAAATCACCTGCATTTTGAGCTTTTTGGCCCTGAAGGCCAAGAGCTGTTCTGCTTTAAGCAAATAATAATAATAAAAAAAATCTCCCTTCCGTGGCATCTTGCTCAAGAAGGCATAAAGGAGAGGTTTGCATACGGCCGAGACGGATGACACAGGTTAAAATCTGTGTAAGAAATGCCCGGGGGCTTTTCCCACGCACGACCAGACGCGCATTCTCCCAGCGCTCCCCGGAGCATCTGATGCCCGGAGCCCATATTTCCTCCCCGCTTCCTTTTCCATTCCAATAAGCCTCAAAGCAGTGTGTTGCCCCCCCCCCCCCCTCGCTCCCCCTCCCTTTTTCCCAGAGCCTGCATCTCCAAGCCGGCGACACTGCATGGCAGAACCCCCTTCAGCCCAGCATCCTCGCTCCCCGTTGGAAGGATTCGCACCCGTACCGCTGTGCCACAGAGACACGGAGTCCCACCTATGGTCAATAGGCCCCTGGGCTGTGCGGGCAGATAACATCTAAAATCACCCTCTGCATCACATCGGGGGGAAACAAGCAGGTTTCCAAGCAGGGGATGAATTCCTGCTCGCCGGAGCGCGATGCGGAGCGGCCAGCGCTGGCCCCAAGCTCCCTGCCCGGCTGCTGCCCCCCGGCACGGGCACGGCGCTGCGAATAATCCCCCGGGCTCGGCATTACAGCACCCACCAGCTTGCTGACAGCAGGCAGGGAGCTTCGGCTTAGGGGGAGGGGAGGGTTTTTTATTATCCTTATTTCGATTTTCTGAAAGGAAAAGGCGAAGGATTCGCGCTCCCGGGTTCAATGCATTCTCCTTCCCCCACCATTGCCTTCAAAACTCCGGCGATCCCGAAAGACATGCTCAGATCATCACCTACCTTCCATCATGGTGGCAGAATTGCATTCCTCAATTTCCAAGGAGCCTGAAAAAATACAGGAGAATACAATCCCTGTTACCAGCTGCTTATCATAAGCCCTTAAATCAAACGCCTCCGATCCACAGCTTGTTTAGCTGCCAGAACAAGGAGGAATAATAAAAAAAAAAAAGCCAGTGCTAATGCCGAGGGCAGGCCATGGATGCTGCTGTGGCTGTATCACCTCCAGGATCACCGGAGGATGCTGAGAGAAAGGCAGGATGAGCCAGGCTCGGCTCCGGCGCTGCCCCCGTCCCTCCCGCCCCACATCTCGTCACATGCGCGCTCGCTCCCGAGCCCTGCCACAATGCCCCCGGGAGCGCACCAACCTATTTCCCATTTTTCCCCCCACTTTCACCAAAAGCAGAACCCCTTTTCGTACCTCGTGACGCACTTCCCCTCCCCGTAATCCTATTGCAGCAGCTGGGGGAGCGAGATTAATTACCCGGCGCTGTCAGATGAGGAGAGCGCTCCAGCGGCGGGTGGTGGGGCTGGGCAGGGGGGAAAAAGCGAATCCCCCCGGCCGAGGGCACACACACCAGGGCTGCACACCCACGGCTGCTCGTCCCTCGCCTCTCCCGCAGCCACCCGAGGCAGAAATCGATGGGGCTGACGTCACGTCGCAGGGTGACGGGCAGGGATCGCTCCCAGCCGCCTGCCGGACCATCGGGGACCTCGTCTCCCGTGGGGTGCAGCTGAAGCAGGGACAAGAGGTGCCGTGGAGGGCAGGAGCCCACGTTGCACCCTGACCCTGAACCCCCCCCACCCCCCGCCACAAAGTGCCACCCGGAGCTACCACGGGGCACCGCCAGCACGCCAGTTACACCGGGCACTGCTGGGGTTACCCCACAAAATATAAATTTGGGGGTTGCATGCAATCACCACCTCCAAAAGTTTATTTTTTTGTTGTTTTCTCCTGGTAAAAATTATGCCTTAAAAACCCTTGCACCTTGCCCTGAAGCAGACCCAGCCCCGCATGCTCCCCACTCGTATGAGGGGCTAGGGGACACAGCCCCGTCCCCAGGCTGGTACCAGCACCCTGCCGTGCCCAGGGAGGGGGACGCTGCCCCATGCCACCCCCCCCAGGTACATCCCCACTGGAAAGCATGCTTAGGGAGGCCAGCAAGGGCTGCAAAGCCACCAGGCTCTGGGGCTTGGTGCAACCCCATGGAAGGGTCCATGGGCAGCTCTGAAGATGTTATTTAAAAATTAAAAAAAAATAAAGGGCGGCAAATAGCTTTAAGGAAATCCACAAATTTGCTGTACGTGAACAGGAGGTGTGAGGGGATGCGATGAGAAATAAAGAATGCAGCATCCATGGGGTTGGTGAAGTTAGGATGTGGCAGGGGATTTGCTTGGGGTCATTGGGTGGCTTCGGCAGAGCCGAGAAGCAAAGCCACGACCCAGAGGTACCTTGGGCACACGGCTGCCACCCCCCAGGACAAACTGGCACTCCGCAGCACGGCCCTCCAGCATCACCCTCTGCCTGCAGTGGGAGCTGACCCCAGCCCCTCACCCCACACCACCGCCCTCAGGCTCCATCCCAGCCTGAGGATTCTCTGGGATTGCCCCTTTGAGAAGCTGGGACACCAGTGGGTGCAGCATTTTTGCCCGGGTGCAGCATATTTGCTATTGAAAAAATGATGGAGAAGCACGGCTGGATGCATCCATGGGGACACACTCACCCCAGGCAGGTGCCCACTGGGATCACCTGCCAGAGGGGGCACTTAACACCACCAACCACCCCTAGTAGTGCCTTGGGTGCAGGGAAGGGTGCCCAGCAGCTTCGGGAGATCTGTCTGCAGCCCACGGGGAGCACAGCCCATGTAGCACCACTCCGCTGCTCCCCAGGCCACCTCCCATGGCTCCCCTGCCACCACGAGGCTCCCCGCTGTCAGTCCCCAGTCCCAGCACCCCTCCAGCACCACCCCGGTGCAGCTGGGGCAGGATTTACCCCAGACCTCGCCGCTAATCCCATTTTATCAGCTCACACCACGGGCTCACCCACAGCCCTGGGGCTCCCAACGAGGCCAACCAGCCCCACGTTACCTGCAGCAAAGGGCACAAGCATACTAAACAAGCAAGGGAACACAGCGGGACGGCTGGCAGGCTGGGACTGCCGGACACTCCAAAACAACACTTATCCCCAAATTCATACAGCTCTCACCCAGCACCCCAGGGTTGTCCCTGCAGGATGGCTCCTGCCGATATCCCCGCAGCAAGCGTGCAGCTGTGACTTGCTGCAAACCCATCGGAGCCGGGTAGCCCGTAACCGAGTTATCTTTGCTAATTCCTCGCTTGGGCACTGAGTTATGGCAGCCTCCACACAGCGCTGGCGTACAGGAGCGCCAGGAAGAAACCCATGGCTTATTGCACAGCGTCATGTGGCACCGACTGCGTCCCGTGGGACACCTGGCCCAGAGGCACAGAGCTGATGAAGCATCCCTGCACCTCCCATCCCTGCGTCCTCCTGCGGGCAGAAACAGCCCCGGGGCAGGGCCCCCACAGAGGACACCACGACCCTGCCCTCGGCACAGCCCCTTCCCATCACGGCAGGAGGAGGGAGCCAGACCCCGCTGGGTGCGCAATTGGATGCCATGTGTAAACATAAACAGGGGAAGTCAGCCTCAAAGGAGAAAAATAAGAAGGCAGAAAATGAGTCACAGCAGCGCATTACTCATACCGGAGCAGTCATGCTCGCGCCGCACGTGACGGGCGATCCCGGCGCGTCCCCGCCACAGGGCAAGGTGCCCCCGTGCCCCTGGGTGAAGGGATTTGCTAAATAAAGCTCAAATCCACCAGCCTCATCCCTCTCAGGGCACAGCCCCATAAATCCCGCAGCATTAACAGCTCTAACGGGCAGCGGTGAGCCGGCCGCAGGTCTGCGCACCTGCCTCGACCACCCGCCACTAAGCCTAACGGGGCAGTTCACTGAAAGCAAGCCCGTGGGCTTCTCTGTGCCAGGTGGGGCCAGAGCTGAGCCCTTGTGGAAAAGGCCAAACGGCCTGGGAAGCGTTAATTAAGCAGACCAGAATTGGGGATCTCTCCTCGCGTGCCCACAGAGGCCTGATAGCAGGCCCTGTGCCTCGTGTGCCCGTTTTGCGGTGTAGGCCACACGCGGGGCCGTGGTCGGGAGCCATCACACGCAGCCCGCCTCGCCAGGATTTAGAGACTGTGAACATTTGTGCCTCACTGCGAGACAGCTGAAAAACACCGAAGCCTTTTATAGGCTGCCATTTGGGCTTCGGTACAGTGACATTTTCAGGCTGCTTGCTCCAAATGCCTCCTCCCGGCACGGCAAGGGGGGAGGCTGAAACACAGCCTCACTGGGAGAGCCTCGAGGGGCACAAAGGCAGGCTCGGCGGTGGCTGGGCATTTCCAAAAAATGGGGCACCCGGGCACATCATGTGGGTCTGGAAAAGGCCATCACACCGAGATGTTACTGGGCTCAACCATGCACGTGGCATTCTCTGCGGCCAGCGCTCCGCATCCATGGCACAGGTGATGTTTGTGTGCATGGGACTCCCGGTACGGAGCTTGCCTTGAGTGCCACGGCTCAGCCTGGCATCAGCCACAGGCACCAAATCAGCACTGTCAGGCCAGGAGAGCAGCTGAGGTGCCATGGTGCTGTGCCCACCCCAAGTCCCGGGTCCCCTTCCAGGATGCAGCAGCTCCGCACTCAACAACGAGACTGTTACCGTCTGCTCCACTGTTTTTTCGCTCTGCTTGTCCCGTTTTTCCCCCACACAAAGAGCTGCTGGGCCCTTCCCATTCTAGTAAGCAAGGAGAGAAGCTCAGGAGCAAGCCCTCACTGTACCCCAGCACCAGCAACAGCCCTTGGGGAACACACACCAACGTGGTACAGCTCCCCAGCAGTGCTGGGGAAGCCCTGCTTGCCATGCGCTTAAACAGAGATCCGCTGCTTGAGGCTCTTAAGCCACAGCCCAGCACCAGCACGCAGTGCCCCAGCCCCCCGGCCCCGCCAGCCCCCGCACCCTCCGCTCGCTGCCTCCTGCCCCGCCTGGCAGCCAGCCCTGCTGCACACGTGGGGAACCAGCCCCACGGGTTGCACAGCCGCACCCTGCCCACGCCGGGGCCCTGCAAGCACTCTGTGCGCTGCTGAGGAGCCCCCCAAAACACCCCAAGCATTGCAAAGCATCCCCTCCACCCCCAGTAGAGGCTGGGGACGGTGGCAGCAGCACCCCACGGGGCTCCCATGGGCTCCCAGCTCCAGCACCACCCGTCATGAGCACGGCACGACCAAGATCAGCTTACACCCAGCACGATGTGCCGGGGCACCCACCGAGCAGACAGCCACGTCCATCCCCAGGCACCGGCAGCACCCACGGTGCCCATTTGGCCGGCAGCTCCGTGCCGGGCAGCAGCAGTACCGGGGCGCAGAGCTCCAGGAGCAATTGAACGCTGCCAGAGCGGCCTCTGCCTTATTTAATGGCTCTCATGCACACGGAGGTAATTAGGCTGCACCCTGGGGCGCTGGAGCACGACGGGAGCCCCGCGCACACCCTGCCAGCAGCTCCCACGGCCACAGCTCCAGCACCCATTTACCAGCAGCGCCAAGCTCCCGGCCAGCACTCACCTGCCTCGTGCCCCCGCTCAGCTCTGCCCCCGCTCGTGAGGAGGCCAAACCCTGCAGGTGGGCTCCCCAGCTTAAATCCTGCCCGGGCCCGATGGGATGAGGCACAGCTGCGGCCCCGCACCCCCGGGGGCTGCTCCTGCCCTGCCCCAGCAGCTGCTGCAGCCCTGCCCATGGCTGGAGCCAGAGCTGCAGCCCCCAAGCTGCTCCGGTGGGGTGGCACAGGGGATGTTAGTTGGCCTGGCAGTGAGGCCATTGTGCCTTTTTTTTTTTTCTTTTAAAGTTAGAAAGAAGGTATTCAGGAACATGGAAAAAAAATCTCCATGCAAACGATGGGTGTGTGTTTTTGCAGACGGCAGCGCCGCCCCGCAGCACACGTGTGTGTGTGTGTGTGCTGCTGAGCGGTGCCCAGCCTGTTTTGGGGCGGTGTCGCCGCGAGCATCAGCCCGGGTGTGATTTGGGATGGAAACCACCCTCCCCGCGTGCCCCATGTCGCGGTGAGTGAGCAGCCCTGATGGCAGGGATGAGCCCAGGCAGTGCCTGGCTGCCGGGAACCCAACGGCCCCATTTCGTGCGTTTCTGCCCCAAGAAACACCACATTCGAATCGCTTCACGCCAAGGTGAGAAGCGGAGGCTCAGTAGCACACAAGGTATTGGGTTTTAAATCCAACGTAAAACCTATAGAAACAGCATTTTGAAGGTATTTTGAAGAAACTTCACATATTTGGGTGCTGCTCCCCGGCCCCGTGAGAGGCTGGAAGTGCTGCCCCATGCACCGGCCACAGCTGCGCCCGTGCCCAGGGGCAGGCGCCACCGCCCCCGCTGCCAGCAGCACCCGCCCGCGCTAAAAGCTTCTGACAGTTGCCTGCCTCGGGCTGTTTTCTTTTTTTATTTATTTATTTTTATTTTTATTTTTTTTTTCAGGAAGGCTTCCACCGAAATAGCTCAGCTGAGCTTGAAGGATGAGGTTATGGAAAAAAAAACGTACATGAACGGCGTTGAAAATATTCGTGCTGCGAAAGCCTCCTGCCTCTGCTCCTGGGTGCGCGCTGGGGGGGGTGTCGGGGCTGCCCTGCGTGCCCTGGGGGTGACAGCGAGGGAGGTGACGGCCCTGGCACTGTCTCCTGCACCCGGCGCCAGCTGGGAAGAGCGCAGGTGCCCGCGGATGTGCTCCAGGTGATTGCATCCCCTGGCCACCAGCAACACGGCCTGCATTTCCAGGGAAGAAATATTTATCCCTTCCTTGTAAAACCAAGATTTTCCTGCAAGATCAGCGTACTCAGAGCCTCTAAAAAAGTGTCAGAGCTGAAGGTGGTGCCCCGTCAGAGGGGAGGAAGAGGAGGCTGGAGAAAAATAAGCAGGGCTGTGCTTGGGCAGTGGGTCAAACGGGTCTGTTGGGCGCAACCGGCTGCGCTTGCACATGGCTGAATGAAGCCCTGAGCTCCTTCGGAGTGAGCGGGAGCGGTGCTGGGAGCGGGAGAGGGCAGGGAATGGGGGGTGGGGGGGGGGCAAGGGGGGCAAAAAAGGTGACGGGTCCCAAAATGAACTCCCTGGGGATGGAAGCAGCCTGGAGTCGCTGCTGCCAGCTGTGTGTTTGGGATCCAGCTGTGTGCGGGATCCAGCCGTGTCTGGGATCCAGCTGTGCTCAAGCTCCAGCCACACAGGATCCAGCTGTGCACGGCCCCAGCTGAGCGGAGCCCCAGCTGCGCACCCCTCCTGCGGCACAGGACCCAGCAGCGCGCTCCTCCACCTGCGCATGGCCCCGGCCTTGCGGGACCTCAGCCGGGCACGGCTCCAGCTGCTTGGGGCCCGCTCCAGCTCCAGCTGTGCCGAACCCCACTGTGCACATCCCCGCCGTCCGTCCCCATTGCGGGTGTCCCCGCCGCACGCCGTGCTGCGCTGTGCGGTGGCTGGGGCTCGGCAGATGGAGCTGTGCAGCTGCGCACGGCTGCGCGGGCAGGCCGGGGCTGGCTGCGGGGCTGCAGCGGGCCGAGCCCTGGCTGCCACGGCTGCTGCGTGGGTGCAGGAGCAGGGTGCGGGGAGCGCCGGGGGCGGCACTGCCCACGCTTGGCTGCAGCACGGCGGGGCCCCCGCCTCTGTCCCGCGGGGCTGCAGCGGGACGCAGGCGGAGCTGCGTGGGGGGCACCCAAGCCGTGGCACGTTGCGCCCCGAGGGGCAGCGAGGGCGTCCAGCCGCCAGCAGTGGGGTGGGGGGAGACGGGGGCACCGTGGTTTTGTGTCCTGCTGCCCGTGCTGCGCCCCCTCCCAGCTGGCACGTCCCTGCGGCTGTGTACGCCTGGGCTGACGGCAACAGTCCTGGTGTGAAGGGAACAAGGGGAAGGCAGCCCTGGCGCTCACAGGGAACCCCGTGCTGTGCCCACGGGTCCTGTTCCTGGGTGCGGGGAATGTCCTCGGGCTGGTCCTGGGGCTCAGCCCCCCACCAGCACCACTACAAACCCCTAAAAGGGGGCAAAACAGTGCCGGGGGGAGCAGCACGGCCCGGCACACCCTGCCTGAACATGGGCTGCATTTGGTCCCTGGTGCACCACGGGGAGCTGGGCATGGCACGAGTCCTGGTGCTGCCACCGACAAGTTTTGGGATGGGAAGCTCACCAACACGGGCGGCTTCCTCGCAACATCTGCTCTGGGCAGGCAGACGGGGATGTCCTGTGGGGGCTGGGGGGATTGCTGGCATCTCAGCAGATGCTGAAACAACATCACAGGGACCTGGAATAGGGACTTGGGGTGACAGCAGGGCTGGGACGCCCTCGGGACTGGGCTCCTTGGTCACCTCGTGGTCGCAGCACCGTGCTCAGCCCCGCAGCCCGGCCGCAGCCGCCGTGCCGGCACCACCTCCCTGGCACCGGGGCTCTTTGCCGCTGGGCTTGGTTCCAGCGCCGCGGGCACGATAAAATCTGGGCTTTGTGCACCAGCCCCGAGCATCTTCCTGTTTTTGACTGCGAGACCGTCAGCGCTTGGGGTTTTAATTTCTCTTTTTTCCTAATTTCTCTTTTTCTAATCTGTAGGATTTTTAGCTAAATGCTACGCCGGTGGTGCCCAAATCTTTGCAGCTAGCAAACCACCTCCAGCTCTCGGCGTCGTTCGCAGGTCCCCGGGGCTGAGTCCTGCCCTGCCAGCTGCTCCTGGCCCGCCGGGGAGGACACGGCGCCACGGAGCACGGGGCTGTCCCCTGGGAGCCTGCTGGCCCCAAGGCAACCTGGGCACGGCCGAAACCCAGCCAGAAGCTGACGGAGGCCGAGCAGCCATTACAATAAAAGCACATTCCTGGAGGTGGTCCTGCTGCTTGTTCATGGTGGAGGCAACTGCTGTGGCTTCGGCAAGCCCAACGCCCTGCAGCTGGGGGCCTCAGTGCAGGGACCGTGTTCCTGTCCCTTGTCCCTTGGTGAGCAGCACGGGGCAGCCCCAGTGGTGTGGCACGATCCTGCAGCTGCCCTTACCCAGACAAGAGAACCACGGCCTCTTCCTTCAGAAGAAACCCAAGGTTTCTTCGAGACTTTTTGGGGGTGCACACCGTGTGTGGCTCAGGCGGACGGGCGCTGGGTGCCGAAGGAAACCGCAGGAACTGCACTGGTGCTGGGGGCCAGCAGGAGCTTGGGGCAGGGGGACGGCAAAGCTCAGCCTACACGCAGCCTCGTCCCCCGAGGAAAGGAGGCTGAGTGAGCTACCAAGCAAGCCCGCACCTATACTGGGATTTCCCACCCCCAAAACAGGAGAATTTGGGTTATTCAGCAGCAGAGCTGCCGGCAGGGCGCTTGCTCCTGCTGAGGAGGAGAGAAAGGAGGCTGCTATTTCAGCGCAGAGCACCGCCAGGCTGCATGCATTCACGGTAAATCTGCCGCCTGGCAGAAATGGGTCACTGGAAAGGAAAAAAACTGAAGCCCGGGAAGGCTGGAGGGGGGCAGAGCCGGGCAGGAGGGTGCCAAGCAGAGCGCGCCGCACCCCGTTCTTCCCGGCCCCCTCGGCAGATCGCTTCGTTTTCCCTTCATCCGCCCACCGTGCCTGCAGTTTTGGGGGATCACCTGCACTCGCAGCTCGTTGCTTTCTGCCCTCGGATGGATTCCCGGCCCCACAACCCGCTCCCCACCTCCGCACGTCCCGGGAGCAGACACGCGGCTCCCGGCGCTGCAGGGCAGAGCCGTGCGCGTGGCTCACCGAGCGCACCCGCAGCGGGTATGTACAAACCGTGCGCATGGGCACATTCAGCGGAACAGGGAAATTTGTATCGGCTCTGCCAAGAAGGCGTTCATTAGTGGTTAGGATCCTGGCAAGCCGCGGCACGAAGCACCCCGGAGGCACCGCTGCGGGACGCTGCGGGGCAGGATGCGGCCCTGAGCTCGGCGGCGTACGTGCGCGCTCAGCGTTCGCGCCTCTCGCCAACCTGGAGGTCAGCTTCCATTGAAGCCCACTTACATCAGGGCCTGCGAGGCTTTGATGAAGGCTGGTTGTTAATTGCTGCTGCCATTAAGTGCTGTGTGGGAAGGAAGACGCGGCATCGGGGATCCGCGCTTTCAAGTGGCTTCGTTTCGGAGCCAGGAAGTCTGGGGAGAGCCCGGGGGAGCCCATGCCGCGCCGGCAGCCGGAGCACCTCGCCGCGCCGACGCAGGATCGGCCCCGAGCCCCACGGGCACCCGGTGCATCGCCCGCAGCGAGGGCGGCCCCGGGGCCCAGCCCAGCCATGCGTCACAGACAGAGCGCGGCGCTGCCCAGGCTGTCCTCCCGCACGCTGGCAGGATGTGTTTTTACTGGAAAGTCGGTTGTTTTGGGTTAGGCCAGGACATGAAAGCAGCCCACGGGCTCTGGTGTGCCGCCGGCCGCGGCCATCTCCTTCCTGTCTGCAGCGCCTTCCTGTCGCCACCGCTGCGGCCGGCCACCGGCCCCGGCCCTGCCGAGGCTCAGGACCAGCACCCAGAGAGCCGCACTCGTGTGGCTGCGGTGCCGCCGGGTGCTGGAGAGCCGTGCCGTGCCCTCTGGCCATTCATAACCCTGAGCACAGGAAGCGTCTGTGTGTGGCTGTTGGATTTCGGCCACAGGAGGGGTCGTTTTTCCCTTACTCCCTGAGCTGCTCAGCGTCCACGTGCCAGCCGGCTTCCCACTGTGCCTTAAGCGACCGTAGGTACCGTGCCTGCTGTTAGGTACTCCCCAAACTGACCTGATTAAAGAACAAAAAACAACGCCGAGGAGAGCTGAAGGCAGGGTCATGCTTTCATTTATTCACTTCATATAAAAATCTCTTAAGAATGCATCTGAACACAATATATAATACTATAACATACATTGTGTGAAACTTTTGAAAACAATAAAATAACCACCTGGAACAATGCAGTGTTCAACAGACATACAAACCCATTGATCATGCACAACTGTGCTATTTTCATTAACTAGTTAGTCACAAGTTGGACCAAAAGCTTGAAACATATTTTACAAACTGAGATTGACACCGCTCATGATGCCTAACAAGCTTTGTCAGAAGAAGTTTCACAGCACAATTATTACATCAGTTCACATTTTTGTCATAGAAATTCACATTGGGTTGTTCAGAAATTGGAACGTGACATTTAAAAGCCGGCCCACTGGCGGGGGGATTCCTTTTCCTTCTCCCCTTCCAGCCTTTTGGCGCCCACGACCCCCCAGTTCCCCTCCCCTGGGGCCCGGCTCGCCCCCGCTCGCCGCGAGGATGAAGCCCGCGGGCGGCTGCCACCCGAATGCCCTTCCTGGGTTGCGTATGTCTCTTCAGCTATGTTCAGGTTCTTGTATTTTATGCAATACAAAAGGTTACAAGAAAAAAAGGCAACTCTTATTCCGAGTTTTCTACACAATTAACATCACCGCCGACAGGCAATGTTAATTCATATAAATTAATAACTTACAAAACATTACAGTATATACATTACGTAATAAATACACTGTTATAAACAGTAATGGAGGTGTTAGAGCTCAAGGCAGTGCGGGAGGAGGACGGTGGACCTAAACCTAGGAAACGTGAACAACAGGCGAGAGAAACACCAACATCTGAGCGTGCAACTTCCACTGAGCCAAGGGGCTGCCGAGGGGGAGCGCGCGTCACACACTGCCTTACCACGCTTACTGATACAGGTACTGCACGGTGCCGTGAAAACAAACTACCCTTTGTCCTGTGCACAACGAAAGGAAAGCCCAGTTGGGGAAAAAATACTGTTATTTCTAGCAAGCCAACGGAGAGGGTGCGCGATGGCATGAAGTGACTCAAAATGGGTCGTCTGGAGTAGTAAGAAGGCTACTAAAGGTGCAGCAATGCAAAACAGAGGGTGTCCTTTCTATTTAGTCTGTAAAAGTGATTAACTGCAATAAAGTGACAGGTATTGCCCATGAAAAAAGGAAGACTGCTTCTTGTAACAGGAAGAATCAAAAAAGTATCCCATCAATTTTGAAACACTTTGTGTTGCTCTTTATACTAAACTCCGTGTATTTAATAGACTCTTGAAAAGACATGAAAGTGTTTACAAAGAAGGCACACAGGTCTGCAGACAGGTGGTCAGGTGGACAGGTTTTATACGTAGAGTTATTAATCAGTAGTTTCTATCAGTCTAACTGGTATAAATTCCAAAACTAACAGTATAAAATCTCTCAGTTGTGTGTCATTTACTGTTCAGTTACGATTCAAGCCAGCTCCAGGACAACACGATGCTTTTAGCTGACAAGGCTTAAACCACAATGTAAATCATCTGGCAATTTCCTGAGCAATCATTCACTACACGATCTCCAACCCTGACTCCAATCTCAAGTAGCTGGGGAGAACTTTTAGCCAATGTTAGACACAGGCCCAAGACCCAGGCTGCAGGCGAGTCCCATGAGACTGCTCGCATGCTCATTAAGTGTTTAAAATCCACTTACACAGGTACAGGACATTATGTGTCAACAGGAGATGTGTCTTCTGTCACAATTTCTATGTTCGCCTCCCTCTGTGAATCTTTTTCCCCTGGGTCGTCCATGCAGAGTGTCTTTGTATTGCTGAAGTAGCCGATGCCCTCTCCTTCCTTCTCAGGTCCGTCCGAATCCTCCTCCTCGAGGGTCAGTTCAAACTGGAACTTCTCCATCAGGCCCTGGCAGTCCCTGCTCCGCTCCTCCAGCGGAGGAGAGGGGCTCTGAGGTATCATGCTCTGGTACCAGTTCCTGTTGTCCTCCAGTGTGTCCAGGATGTCCTGGGCGTCGGGCTGCACCAGGTCAGCCCACGTCTCCCAAAGCGGATGGACGATGTAGTCGATGAACCCGACCTGAGGAACACAAGAACACGCACTGTTAAGGGAAGGGAAGCAGATGGGTGTCCGGAAAGTTAAAATGCCTTTAATGCATGATTTTTAGAAGCAAAGTAGCTGCCTAGGAGCAAGCTCCCCATCCCACAACAGTCTGATCGCAGACTTAATCACCTCCTACCAAAGCTGCACCCCCAAGGCTGGGGCTAGGTTGACCTCTTGTCCAAAACCAAGGCTTGTATGGAAGGTTGAGGAAAAGCAGGAGCCACCTGGAAACTCAGCGATAAAGCTGCCACTCCCATCCCTGGCTGCACGAATGATTTTGAATGTCCTTGTAGGTGTCTCTTCCTCACCACTGAACCAACCGCTGCTGTGCAGGAGGCAGGGCGAGTCGCGTCCCACTGGGGTCCCTGCAGAAATGCCACCTACCAACTGCCAGCGCACGGAGACATTTTAGACGGCTCTTGTCCCTGCCCTGCGGATTGAGGAAATGTGCTGCATCTCACACAGGGCTCCTGGTGACTGCGGACAAGGTTGGTGTATTTATGGCAACGTGCAGTCACACCCCAGGGGCTTCGTTTGGCTGGCAGTTGTGAAAATGCCAGTGTTCTCAGGGTAAGCACCAGCCCTAATGCTGAATGTCACTGCTTTTATGGACTTCAGTTTGACCTTTAGATGTATTTTACTACAGCGTGCAGTTTGTATCTGTTCTGAACTGTTTTGTGCTGCTGCATCTTTAAACACTTGAGCGTGTTTCCTCTGTGCTGCCAACGCAGCCACCTCTATGGACCTTGTAGAGATTTCCCTTCCTTTCGCTTCACTTTGGAAAGAGTGCAGAACGCAGGGGAACTAACCCTGACAAGAAGTCCTCCTGCACTAACGTGGGCAGAGCACTGCTGCTTGGAGTGACGTGCCCGCGGTGGAAACAGTGAGGCTTGCGGCCGGGTCCGTCAGTCCATCCGCCCGCTGGCGCGTAAGTTCTGAGCTAAATCATTTTTCAATTGTCTGACTAAGAGGACGTACGTCCAGGATGGAGAAAACTGAATGGCCATAAAGAGGATTGAAATTCTTCCGTCTTGGCAGCGTGTGTCACTGCTCTCCTCGCTCTGCTGGACAACATTTCTGTGCAGCAGGAAAATGGCTCTCAAAGGGGCCAGACTCAACGTGCAGATGTTTGCTTTGGAAATCGCACATGCCTCCTTCAGACACAACAGGATGTCAATAGAATCATTAACATTCAATTGTAACGTACTGTGGAGGCAGCTTAAACAAAAAGGTGATGAAAATTTCCTGCAGCACATGTTCCGGAGCACTTTTCAAGTGAAAAAAAAATGCTGTACGGTTAGCCGATGGCTTCACCGCCACCCGAAACGCTCAGGGGCTGCAGGACCTACGGCTACAAGCCGGGCGCTTTGCCGCAAAGCCATTGTTCCTTTAAACAAACATCCCATATCACAGAATAGCCGGCCAGATGGCCGAAGGCTGATCTTAAAATATTTTGATGTAAAGAGGGAACATCCAGAGCTCTGCAATACTTGCATACTGTCTGCCCATCGGTTCTTTGTTTCGCTCCAGGATGGAAATGCCACTTCCCTCCCCCCCCGCCATTAGTTGGTATTCTGATGGCAGCCATTTCGTGCAATTCCTGTTCTTTTTGCATAGCAAAAATGCCATTTTGAAACCTCTATGAAGTGCATATGTGAAACGAAAAAAATAATTGGAGCTTACATGCGGAGCACATGGGCATTTTCTGGCCAAGCCTGGCCAAAGGATTCACTTCTTGTTAGGTTAACAAATAAGACAGATTTTTCCAACGAAATCACCATGCGGTTGAGTGAATAATTTTGAAACCACTTGGCTTAGCCCAAGAGGACATTTGGAAATAATTATCGTCAATTTTGTTACTTATTCAAGCTGAAAAACCTCGATGATGGCTTGCTCAAGTCATTTAAAAACAACAACCAAGACACCATTATATGAAGACAGGAATAAGTTTAGGCAAACATAAATTACCGGCTTCATTAGAGACCAGCCAGGTGAAATTTTATGGCCTGTGCTACACAGGTCAGAAGAAATTTGACCTTTATATCATTTAATCTATGAATCAGAACTAGGAATGAGCCAGGTAATCTCAAAAATAATAATAATAAAGAAACATCCAAATTCTTTTTAAGATTTGTAGTGACTTAAATACCTATTCTTTGACTTCACAACACAGAGACTCCATCAGGCCTCTAACTTCACTGGCCTCATCAAGAAGTGCAAAACTGTTCTACACAAGGCTGACAAATAATCGACATTCAGACATTTCCATGTCCTGAAATGGAGCTCAGCTTGGAGACACTCCTATCGCTGCCATTCAGTGGGACTGGCATTGCCATAAATTTCTAATGTGGGGTACAATATCAGTAGGTTTAGGAGGTGCTAATTAAGAGCTAAGAAGGAGGCTGTAGGGTGTGAAGACAGAAGAGACCTGGGGAGATCAGAATCACACTCTTCCAGCCTGGGGAACAAAAGGAAACCAGCTCACTCTGGAAACTGGGACACAAACAAGGCAAGATAAGCATGCATTTAGAAATGAGGAGACGCCAAGGAGTACATAAAGGAGGCTGAACAGCCTGGTGAGCCTATATGAGCTTCAGGCACAGCTGCATGTCAGGGTCAATCAGAACCAACCCTCTGAACAGCTGGCTGTTTGCCTAATTGTATTAGAGAAAGCAGATGAATTTTTGTCTCTGCTTTAAAAATACAGGCTTAGGCAATACAAAAATGCAGCTCAAGGCCAATTACCTGTGATTTTTCCACTGACGCTGTATGTTTGTCACACATTGGACTGATTTCCATTCCTCTTTCTCGTTCTTTGTCTCCCTGCTGGAAGAACTCCTCCATGATTCTGTCTGTCCACTGCCGGTACAACTCCAGAGACTTTGTGGGATTACTCAAGTCTGCACAATGTACCATATTTCGGAGAACCTGCAATTATATTAATCAGAAAACTCGTAAAATCAAATGGAAAAAGAGGACGGCTTCAAGCTGTATCTGCTTGCTTAACTCAGAACATTTAACCACAAGACTTTGATTATGCAACATTCCATAAAAATATTAACATCGTAATATCTCCGTATATGAGACCAGCTCCTAAGGTCTGCTCCAAAAGCATACTGCGCTATATGTTTTTTAGACAACTCAGTACTTACAGAGGGTGTAGTGGTGGCAATGTTAATTACATCATACAGGTTTGTTTTTGAATGCAGGTGCTTCCCACCATTCAAACTTTGTTTTCATGCTCTCATATGGTTAAACGCTTCTTCTTTATTAAATGAGTAATATCCCTTCCACACACACAAAAATGTGCCTGACTAACTGTGGCCACAAGGATTTAGACAGCAACGGAGTGACCTGTTTTAACAGCAGCAGTCTTAAACAAAAATGTTAAGGACAGTTTTCCTATGAGGCTGTTCTTAAGAAGCTGGCCATCAAAGTAGAGAGAGGATCAGGATGTACCTTGTCCTACGTGTTAACCACGTAACCCCCTACCAGTACTGCTTTGTCATTTCTGTAAATCAAGGATTAGACTATACAGAGAACAGAGTGTACATCATCAGTTTTAACCCAGTTTAAGAGTTGCTTTAGGTATGGAGTTACAAATTAAATTCTTGCAATCTTGCAATGCTCTAGCAATCTGGCTATACTTCTTTAAGTTAAAGAAATGGAGGAAACTGGGAAAGAAATGTCAAGAGCCCTCAAAAACTGAGCCTTATAGATTAACCTCAGCAGAACATGCATGCTTGCAGTTGCATGCTCTGCGTGTTTAAAATGTAATCCCTTCTACCTAAAAGACATGAGACCACCTTGTACCACCTTGTTGGTCTCTGTGGTGCAGAACAGAAGAAAATGTATCTACAGTTCTTGCGTGATTGCTGAAAATCTAGGTCAGCAACTTGACTATATATAGCCTACTGAGAAGCCACAGAAAAACCAGGAACACGGTTTCTTCAGTACCGAACAAAATACACAAAATGCTACAGGAACCTCCTCTAACCTACCTGTATTCTATCTGTGTAGTTATCCAGAAGGAGGACTCCTGAACTGGTCACCTTCTTGGTTTCCACCATAGTCTTCAGATCAGCTAACAGACTCATATGCTTGGACATATCTGTTGCCAATACCTTTACAGAAGAGAAAACACGATCTCAGCAAGGGCAGCCATACAAAGAAGCCAGTATTTGGTTTAAGAGTAGAAGTGTGAGCATAGGCCATACCATGTCAATCACCATCTTCCTGAGAGTCTGACGCTGTTTCTTGGTCAGGTTCTGGAAGATGTCACAGTGCTCTTCTTGAAGCAGTTTGAAACCCACAGCAAGATGGTGGTTCTCCAAGACGGATTCGTCGTTGTACATCAGGGCTAGTTCAGAATCTAGCAGAGCAACATAAATATGTGACTTCAGTATGAGAAGTGCGTGACTTCAAACAGCAAACGCTGACACTGGGCACTGAAATGCTTATCCATATGCAATAAATTGGGAAAGTTTTCTTTTTTTGTTTCACATGTGCCAAGAGTACGCAGTTTTCTAATCTAAGCACATATGTAAATACCATAAAGAGCCCTTTGCTCGGTTCTAATGAACAAAATAGTATTTGGTTGACTTAGTTACAGGCTTCAGAATCACTGACAACAGAAAGCATGAATCCTGCAAACGCACTTTCCAAAAAAGAACAATACACATATTTTGGAATCAAAATACATGCTTAGCCTGTTGCAGAATACAATACGAACCACAATATTTAGGCTTTATTGTTGTCAAGAGCAACAGCATTATTAACCTTGTATTAACGACAAAATTTGCACTCAGGATGGGAAGATTTATTATGCCTTATCAAGCAATAATCACAAGATTCAAGTCCACTTTGCAAATTGCACTACAATAGCTTCCCTTGTTTTGATAGGAATTTCATTTTAATTACCGCTCCATTTCAAAATGTAGAACTAGTTTACTGCACAATACGTTGAGAAAGCAACACAGTCTGAAAGTCATAATTTGTGACCTCGCTGTAATGGAAAATGTACTCCAAGTTTGCAGATGAAGTTATAATTGTACTTGAAATAAAACTCACTTGTATTAATAAGAAACTGATTGGAGACACCAGGGTGATCCACATCATGAATTGCAGCTGCAAAAATTGCAGCAAGGATTTCCAAATCGGTGAAGACAGCCTAGGAAGGAAAAAAGAAATTTGTCAGAAAAGTCCCTATGTTTTCTCACTCAACAGTTTGGGATGCTGATGTAGAGAAACAAATTGTTTGTGCTTTCTGAATTACTTTTCATAGGATAAAGCATTTACTCAGAAGGGTCTACATGCAGCAGGTGCCTTTTAAGATGAAACAGAAATTACAAATAAAGCTGCTGCTGAGATTTCTTTATGTTTTCTTCCCTGGTAGTAAACTGAGCCCTCAGAAGAACAGGCAGCCCATTGCAATTTATTTTTTTTTTCAAGTCTGAGTGCTATCAGTGATTGACTCAGTTTAAGGTTCTTCTGTGTTCATATAAGCAGCGTGCTGGTTTTAATCCACCATTCAAAACATCCCACGTTAAAACACGACTATCACCCAACACAGACCACTTAGCTCAAACGAGGTCACTCACGTCCAGTGCAGGGGTGGAGAGAAGAACATGGGTGGACTGGGCAACATCAGCAGCATGTAGGCTGTTGTGGTAAGCTACATCCGAATGGTAGTGGTCTTCTAGAGTCATCATGTACGTTACAAAGGTGTCTGACGAGATCTTGAATGTTTTTAGTAGATCTCGCTCCTGTATAATAAGTACAGACGTATGTGTCAAATAAGGATGTCATATTGTGGAAGGCCACACAGCAGAAAACAATTAGAAACTAAAATAGCGTTGCAAAAGAATAGCAAAAGCGATCAGAAAACCACGAACCTGGAATATAGCATACATAATGCAGGTGAGCGGCCTGTTGTGGGAGTACCTGGCAACATTAAATATGTTGAGACCCCATTTATTCAGATCTTCCAGTTCCTTTTGAAAAGACAAAAAGAGAACAATTAAAACATTTCTCAAGACATTTCTGCATTTATCACTTTCACTGAGGCTTTTGCATGTTCCCAAAGTTTAAACAGAGAATTCAACCCTAATTGTGGTAATCAAATAAGTGCATGAGCACACATAATTATTAAAGTACATGAACACAGAGTAACTGTGAAGCGCTGATGTCAGAGCACTTGTACAAGGAGACCACATTTCTCTGCACCAGGGGAATTACTTGTGATGTTTGTTCCCAGGTAGCAAGAAGCAAGGCACCTGATGGAGACAAAGGCCTCGCAGCCAGTTTGTTGCACGTAGCGTTGTTTTATGTTCCTGTGTTTGATAATTACCCTGCTCAGCCTTCGTCACAGTTTCTGATTATTTTAGTGACATTTTCAAAGAATTTGTCGACCTGGGAATATGCTGTTAGGGTCTGATCCCGTAAATTACAACACCTGTAGCGACATATCACTTAGGGGATACAGGTTCCAATTTGACCTAGGGTTAGTCAATCCAGCCAAGCCATCCCCTGCTTTGAGATCATACTGATTCTCCCAGAACCATAAGGGTCTGTCATACCTTGGCCAGATGGTCTTCCTTTTCTGTTTTCACACCAAATCGTGAAATGCTGGTATTATTTAAGCTTGAACTATGCATTAATTTTTTCACTCCACTGATCTGTGTCATGAGCTGCTGTTTTTTCTTCTTCTCTCTGTCTTTCTGTGTGGGAGAAGGAATCTCCACATCATTCTGCTTGTCTGTAACAGATAAAGGTGAAATGAATCAACATCATTTGCAGAAACAGAGTGTGAGCACCCATCACACCCCTTAAAGTCAACCGTTACCTTCGATCATTAAATATGATTAAGTATTACCCAACTGATGCATATTAGGGTCCATACCCCCTGCTCCTAAAACAACAACCCATTAACAAATCGGTGGCACTTATTTATTAAAGCTTTGCCCTCTACAACAATACAAAAAATAAAAATGTGTAGAATAACATACAAAGTGCAGGGTACATCCCTACTGTCAAATATGCTTGGAGATAAGAGCAATATTAGCGTGCATTAAGTAGGTTCGCAGTGGGGCACAAACTTGGCTGGGGAGGTGTGTTTGATAGATAAATCTATCCATGTGTGCTAGTTACTGCCTTCACAACCGCTCCATTTGCTGCACTAAAATGGAGATACGGTGGCTCATGACTTTCATACCAGCCATTTTTTTGTGAACTTTTAAAACAGCCTACTATAATCTCTTTGCACCTTTGCAGGTCTGAGGACCTCTGGAGGGACTAGGCATCCAAGCATTAGTTACTTTTGCCTTAGCTTAATTAAAAATCTCCGAAATAAGAACTACCAGTGTGTCTGCAACGCTGCAATTAAGAAGGAAGCCATTATTCACAGCAACAGTCAAGCTGACATCAATGGGTGTTTCCCTTGTGTGCCTTTGCTGAACAACAGAAGGACTTTCCTATATATAATCTCCTTAGCAGTGACTAATGCTAAGGCAGTGTAAAATGGAGATTCTTGAGCAGAAATCTCTAATTCATTAAACCGTGAGCTTCACAAACTTGGTGAATTCTGGGAAAAGATCCTTTCAATATATCTAACAGCCTGAGGAGTAGTGCAGTGGAGAATCTGAGGAACACAAAATAGGCAAAATCCTCAGAGAAAGACAATATAGCTACACAGTGGGCATTGCTATTCAACGTGCAGCACGAAGTAGCACTTATGAAAATATGGTAATTAATCTTAAACCTTTAATTGGTGTTTTCATAATGCTTCATAGTTGGCTAACAGATCACGTTCATTGCTTTCAGTGCCTATCAGAGGGCACATGTGGATTCCTGTGCCTTAAGCATTATTATACAGAGGCTCCTGCCCATTTTGACTCGTCCTTTCACTGAGACATTACTGCCGCTGCAGATCTTATTTGTGACCCCATCGCACTGCTCGGAGCAGCGTCCCCATCCATGACTTGGGGACAGCAGGCACACAAGACCTTTCTACAACGCCCGCAGTCGTTGGAAGTCAAAATGTTGAACATGGGGGCTGAGAGCACCAGGAATGCTGCTGGCAGGACACTGCTTGGTTAACGCTGCTGCCTGCAGGCTTGCAGAGGGCTGGGGACTGCTTCGAGCTTCTGAGCATGCTGCTTGGCCAGGAGGATGTCCCCACAGCAGTGCCGGGAACAACGGCACCAGCAATACCCTTTGCTGCTGGAGGAAAGGGCAGGCGATAAAAGGCTATTGTGCTCGTTCCCATTTACACGATGGGGCCAAGGATAAGCCCACCATTTTTCATCTTTGGCCTTGATACAGACCTAAGGTTGGTGTCCTTACTCTAACTGACCAAATGGCGATGGCAGGACTGGCCCCACTGGCAGAGGACATGGCTTTATTGGGGTCTTCCTCAGCTCATTTAATAAAGGCAGGAGACCAAATGAAGTTACTCGGCCTGGTTTTAGTTATCTATAAGCTATCCCCATCTTAGGAACACTGTTTGGAGATAAATGATATGTCTGTTCTGTTCTGCCAACATATTCCTTCTTTTTGGTTCGATATCCTCAGGTTTAGACTCTCGTTATTTTGTGCATTCATTAAAATTTTAAGCCAAGTTTTATGAAAAAAAGCAAATTCATAAAAAAGTTACAGCACGGCTTCCCAAAGGAGCTTTAAGGGCCTTTAAAAAGCTTTATTCATTTCTTTCTAACACAAGCAATCGAGGTGGGATCTGGCCCAATGTGGAGAGCTTGCACCACTCGGCGTTAACACAGCCCTGAGTAGCTGAGTGGCCCTTACACTGCCACCAAACAGCGAGTACGTCACCACCATGGAGTATGTGAGAATAAGCAGGACAGGAATAAACAAGACCTGAAGGGAAATGCATTTCCCCGACCTAGCCTGAGCACAGGGAATAATACAGCCACATCAGCAGCAGCAGCAGCTCGAGCTCAGCCCCTGCTGAGATGCAGACTACACTAACCTGGGTGTACGTGGGGTTTACTAGTACGGCATTCCGTCCACGCTATCAAGAATGCTGTGTATTGCTTGCATACCCAGCATCACGAATGCACTGGGTGGTTCTGCTGCAGCGCATCCGGCTCCAGGGATGTGTGCCTACTGGAAGTGCTGATGCACAACAAACTCCCTAAAAATGACAGGGTGGTCATGATCCCCAGGAAGCTGTGTATGCTCCAGGCTCTCCAGCTGAAGAAGTGGCCTGCTGGCTGGCAGCGAGGCAGTCTTGCTTTTATTCCTTGTATTAATTCATGTTCTGGATGTCACGATTAAGCTGAGTGATAAGAGAAGACCAGTGGATTCCCACAAAGCAACTACAGACTTTTACATGGATTATTAATGATGTGATGTGTCCTAAATGCACGCGGTAGTTCCAGTTGCAACTGGCTATTGAAATCACTTTAAAATCCCTTAATGGAAATAATTGTGTGTCATACAGTGAATGCATTCTGGGCCATCTTAACCGCAGGGCATGAGTCCCCCGTGAGCTCCAGCACACCACACACACTCAGCGTTTCAAGCTATTGGGCTCAGACGTACATAGATGAGGGTCTGGTGTTGAGCTTCTTTTTATAAGCCAACGATCACAAATTCTGGAGCTGTTTGAAATCACAGCAAATTGTATGTTTTGTACAAGATGTATTTTGTAAACACAGAGGATCCAATCCTCAAACCACTTAATTCGTGTTGGTAGTCATATGAGCTCCAACAAAACTAATGACATGCAAAATACTTTTTTTTTTTTTTGACAAATATTTTTGACTTCCAGTGCAAAATGAGCAAATAAACACAGAATAATAATAAAAATGTCTAGGCAGGACTTGCTTGTCTGAATCCCTGACTCTGCAGGGGGAAAATGCAGTTTTATGAGGCAGAAGGAGCAAAGAGGAGAGTATGCAGTTGGGCTTGTGTGACTTTGTCCTTTACATAAGGTCAACACAAAAATCAAATATTGCACAATGCAGCTGACAATAGCTTAATTCAACCCCAACAGAAAAATCTGTTGATTTGGAAAGGGAATTCCTCTGTGGATAACATTATTCAAACATTACACCGCTTTCCTCCCCATATCCATCTTGAAAGTGAAAAATCAAAACATTTTAATAACGCTCTGCCTCAAAGCACCACTCAGAAATTGGGCACAAGTATAGACTGGTGGGTATTAGGCTGCCATTAATTGTTATCTTTGAGTCATCTGAAAGCTCGGGATGCAACGCCTTACCCAGGAAAGTGTTGGAAATGTACTCAGACACCTGGTTGCCGGAGCGGCTCATCTCGGAGAGGTGTGTCAGCTCGCGGTTCAGCATTCTCTTGAACTGGCAGGGGAGAAGCACACACACAAAGATGGCATTTTTCTGAGCACTGGTCTGAATTAATACAGTTTTAACTCTATTACAAGCAATGCACAAACAAGATGTTAAAAACAAAATTGTGGAGATATTTGGAACAGAATCGGTGACATATGGTTCGATTTAGGTCCTTCTCAGAACCACCATGACTAGATATTTCTTTTCAGCATACTACACTGCAAAATGCATTTCCTGCAAAGGCAGATATTAATTTTCAATGTCATAAATGAGAAGATGCTTCAGGTAATCTCCCTGAAAGATCGAAGTCCTATATTGCTTTTTATTTCCATATCCTGCAACCTTCTTTTGTTCCCAGTTTCATTATATAAGTTTGCTCCATTTTGAAAAATGCAAGCAAAATACAGCTGCATATGCTCAAAACATAACAGAGGAGCAAATATGCCATAAATCTGAAGATCTGCTTGGATCATTGCAGTAAAACATAGGATTTAAGCATTTGTTCACCCAGAAATACAAGATACGATCCTCTTAATTTTCTAATCACACATTTTCATTGCAGTATCATTTTATCCCACAAAAGTGAATTCCCAAAGGGGAAAAATAATTCACATACATGTATGCTGCATGCACCGTGCACACGTTTATCTCATGCCATACAGTACACAAAAACAACTATTTAATGTGCATGTTCTCCTGTTAGGGGTTCTAGCCTAGAAATACAGCACAAAAAACAGGCATTTGTGATCCTTCCGGATTCAACCCACCTTAATATAACCCCAAGATACAGATAACAAATAGTTTGCTTCAGGCATTTTGGAAAACTCCACACCACAGTCCACAGATCCTTATGCAGAAATCGCCGGCAAGACAGGAGAGCTCCACAAGCACAAGGACACCCCGGTTTCCCAGTCAGTAAAAAAAATCAGCATTCATCAAGCCCAGAGATCCCCAAAAGCCCGGCAGTCGCTAATCCCAGACAAAGCCAGCCTTGGCACAGCATCTTTGCAGAGGGCTGAACGTGGGTGTATTTGCTAGCAGGAGAGAATAATGAAATCAGGGATTGCACGAAGAAACAAGAACTAATCCAAATGTATTCAGCGAGATGGCTTCGAGCACTTATGAATTATGAATCGTCCTGGTTGCTTAGTTGGCTGAAGGGGGTCCCCACTCCACATTAGCCTTGCTCAGCTGAACCGGCTGACAAAAAAATGATGCTGGTTTCTGAGGGGCTGCCAGCTTTAGTAACACAGCCATCTTTTTATAAGGAAGATTAAAATGGAGGAAGCTCTGTGCATATTTAAATAAGTCAAAGTAGGCAGCCCTCTCTTCTCCGGTTATGCTTTTTTAAAAAATCCTCTTCATGACAGAGGCTGAGGATTTTCAAGGCAGGTATTCAGATGGATTTTTGAGACCACGATTTTTCACATTTTCACTGCGATTGCTATTTTTTTTCCCCATGCAGTAGAGGGCAAAAAGCAGCAATGTAGGAAAATGCACCTTTACAGCAGGGAATATCTTTCAACGAAGAAGTCTGAACCAGCAATAACCTTATGTCTGTGATGTCAGCCTGCAGTCTCAATGCAGGATTTTAATAAAATCTTTCTTTCTCGCTAGGATATAGGCACAACCCGTGTTCCGAGATTTACTCGTTACTTCCATTGTTACGTTAAGCCAAAATACAATCACTTTATTAGCAAGCTGCAGCTGCCCTTTTAGCCTCAAACCAGCAGCAAAGTGCGTTTTGGTGTGCGTGGCAGCGATCGCAGCGAGGAATCACCCATGTGGGGAAGCGCCTGCGCTGCCTTCGGGCGACCTCAGTGCCTGCAACACGCCACACCACACGGCCAGGGCTCCCGAAACAGAAGGGCAATCCTTCGTCTCGAATTATTTCCTTTCCCTATTGCAGGGCTCTGGGCACCCCGAGGAGCATCGCCCCACGAGCCCCCGCACTGCCCCACGCGGAGCTGCAGCTGCTTTCGGAGCCGTTTCTCACTTTTTGACTTTAAAAGCGGAGCCACAGCGCCTCGGCGAGATTCTGAGGAATGCCAGCACCTAGGTGGACTCCTCGCCCTGCTCTCAGAAGGGCGCTCCTTGGCTCCCGAGCGGGGCTCCCCACGTTAACCTTGCCACCAGAGGCAGAAGGCCCGGCCCTCACGTTGCCCTCCCTGAGCGCCACGCTGGGCCCAAAGCCCCCTGCCCAGAGATGCTCCAGCCACTGCTTAGCACCGGCCAGATGGGGTGTTTGGGTTTTGGCCACAGGTTCGCCTCGGTAATAATGATAAAGGCGTTTGAACCGTGCTGGAAACACCGGGGGAAGGCTCCAGAGAGTCCTGCCCCAGGCCCCGCACTGGGGGCTCCACAGCAGCAGCTACAGCCGCAGCAGGCCAGGCTGCTGTGGGCAGCAGGAGGTCGAGCTGGGGGACAACACCAAGTTACGGTGCTGCCCATGCTCATGACACTCTTCCTTAATCTCTTTTTAAACAGAAAAGCTCCTTCTAACGCCCGCTACTTCCCCAGATCTCCCCCTCGCACACAAACCAGGCTCGGGCCTTGCAGCTACCGTCACTAACGCGGATCCCAGCCTCCATGCCTCGCGTACCAGCAACAACCACCTTCTCCGTGACAAGACCAGAGCAAAAGGAGCTGTGAAGCCACCTCCTGCTCCCCCTCGAGCTGACGAGACTCAGAGGCAGACAGCTGAGAAACCTTAGTGACGAAAAACTTAGAAAACTAGTGGCAAAAGGACTGCAAACGGAGTGGGTTAAAGCCTCTGGGACCAGAGGCGAGCTCTGACCCCACCGTTCCTCAAAGTGACGTATTTTTGTGGGTCACAAGCACCAGCCAGCAGCATGTGAACACTCCCACAGACCTACAGTGAAGCACGTGCCGAAATATTTCTCTGGATTGAGGCCTTTATCTTTACAAGAAAAACACCATAATCAGATGACCACACAAACAACTTTTAAGTAAAGTTACATCAGTTGGGGTTTCTACACAAACAATCGCCCCTTTCAGACAAATAATGCCAAGTGGTGGGCAAACATTTGAAAAAAACGCCCTTACCTCACAACTGGCTTAATAAAGTACAAAGGGTAGCTCTTGCCTTTCACAGAGGCACAAAGCAATTAAACGGCCTCTGCAAGGTCACACAAGCCATCCGCAGCAGAGATGAGGACAGATAAAAGACCTTTGTACCCTCATATCTGATCTTTAACCAGAAATCTGTCCCCTTCATCTCTTCCAACAGCCTTAATCTTGCTCACTTTTCCAGACTTTTAATCAGCAACCTTTTATAAACACAGATGGCGGTATTACGGCACGGCTGGAAAGTCTGTCATTGCCAAACCCAGCCGAGACACCCACAGTGCCAGGTATGTGCGCGAGAGTACCCCCGTGCTTTGTACCTCTACCAGAATTCACCATCTGAATGATGCGGGCACCTAAGGAGGATTTCCTTCATAACAAGACAAACTTAAAAAAAATCAACCCCATCTTGGTATGGAACGAGGCGCGCTGATGGTTCGCATGGCAATCCCAATGTGCTCACTGCTGGTGGGGGGACTGGGGGTTTTTCCTCAGCTTCCTTCCACGTCAGGATGCTCTGGAGCGGTGGTGCTGTTTCCTCCGAGCTGCTTTGCCATTTGCCTGCGGCACCCGCGGGGAGAAGGCATGCTGCTCCCTCTCCGCACAGATCAATGCGTGATGTCATGCGCAAACCTCGGTAACGATTCCTTCGTTAAATCGATTTGACAGCGAAGGGTAAAACAAACAGATTGCATGCTAGCACTGAGAAAATACCAACTGCTTTGCCATTAAGCAAACAGAAGTGTTGCTTCTTTGGGGAGAGCAGGCTCTGTGCTTTAGAGAGCTCATGCATGGCTGCAGAACTCGGCTCGGCAATTACAGCAACGCGGATCACCAACATGTGCACGTGCGCTGTTATTTTCCTAATTAATAATCATCTCGGTGCCTTTTACAAAGGGAAGAGGCCCTGATAACCTCGCCGTACAGACGGGTGCTGAGGCGTGCCAAAGAGGCACACGCATGGCTGCGTGCAGGGGTGGATGCCCACCCAGCCCGAGGGCTGCTTCCCGTGCAAAAGAAGCAAGGGGCAGAATCAGGAATTGTCCCGGGGCTCCCTTCCCTCTACCCCAACTCTGACCACGGCAATCAACACGTAGAGCTGATGAAAAGAGTGCAAGTCCTGTGAATGAAATGAAACCCAACCTGAAGTTTGCAATAACCAAGCACACACAGCGGCACACCTGACCTTCTAATCAAGTAACAGAAGTCTAAAACCATCTGGAGGATCGTGTGAGAAAAAGACATCACAGTGGGGGGAGCCTTCCTGTTTCGCATGCTCTGAAGTAACTGCAGAAGTCATCTGAACCAAATTAAGCCTCCCAGAAATTGAATCATTCTTTGATTAATTTTTCATGTATTCTCTGGTAGAGGGAGTCACAGTTTCTTTCCAGCTTTCTGATTCCGCGTGCGTGTGGGAATTTCCTTGATTATTGCTCAGGAACTCAGCTCACGGTTCCCCTCCTCGCTCCTGACGTCGCACTCTCTCGGTCCACATCCTCGGCAGGGGCATTTTCAGGATGGGGTTAGCCCCTCCGGCTGCAGGGATGGGCCAAGTGCTTGCCCCAGCACCAGGCTCTGCGGTGAGGACATGCCCACTGAGCAGGAGCACGGTGACAAGGTGGTGGCATTGACAGCTCCCACAACCTTATGGTGGGCCGGTACAGCCCCTCTCACCCATCCTACCGAAAGCTCTGCAGGCAAAGCTTGCTTGCCTTTGTTTTCGTGTAGAGGAAGAGAAGTGGCCCTGCCTGTGATGGGATGTGCCAGACCCTGCTCCTTCTCCACGTGTGTGGCACGGGGTGTTCAGGGCAGCATCCAGCCACATCACGGGAGATCCTCCTCATGTGTCGGTGTGGTAAATCCTACCTTTCTGGCTTTTTAGGGACAAAATAATTCTCTTCCTTTCCCAGGAAGGTTCATCAGAGAGCTACGCTGATGTACATACAGTTCTTGGCCTTTCCAGCCCAAAGCCGGCTCCAGCAATAGTCCCGTTGTCATTCCTGTTCCCATTCCCCCTTGGAGCACAGCATCAGAGGTGTTCCTGGTGCCTCACAGACAGCATAAAGACAGGAGGATGTATCTGCTGCTGATGCAAATCCTTTGAAGTCAATGTATACCAGCTGAGGTTCCCTGAGGCCAAGAGTCCTTATTCAAACAGGCTGCCTAAAAAAGTTTGAGTCATTTGCAGGAGCTGAGGGCAATTGCAAGATAAAAGAGCTGCTAAGATGCTGTGGGGCTCCAGCCTGGAATACCTATGGAGAGTGGGGTCCCACCCCGCACTTTGATGGGGGAATCTCGTTGCAGATCTCCAGCGTGTAAAAATGTTTATAAACTCTGTTCCCGGTGACCCACCCTTCTGACGCAAATATTACATCCCTTGCTCTTCCACTGCGCTTGGAAATCCCTAGAACAAAGGGATTTGTGGTATAAGGGCAACTTTCGCCTTTGATTTCTATGCAAATGCAGCCGGGCTTAATCCTTCTCGGTTTAATTGCCCTGGTAAATCACTTCGGTTCTGGAGGCACAATTAAATCTCGGTGTAACTCCACTCGTGTTAGCAGCTCCTCTCCTGGGAATGGCGGGCCGGCTGGCCCTGGGGAGCTGGGGAGGAACAGCTGACACCTACCTGCCCCGGGACGGGACGGCGATGGGAATCAAGGCGGAAATTATTTACACGCAGGAGGGAAATTACTCATGCTTGCAAACGACTACCAGGTCAAGCGGCGAGTGCGTAATGCTTTTGTCCGGACCTCTGGTCGCACTGAGAGAATGCATGCGACACAGATGTGCTACTGCAGACTTAAAAAAATCAGAGTAATCGCATCACCAGCACTGGAGGAGCTGGGAGAAATATTTTAAATACCTGTCTTCCTGGTGTTGATACACCTTGTCCCGTACTGGTCCTCATTCAAACAGGCTGCCAAAAAAAGGTCTCTGCAGCCCAGCACCTCGTCGCCGCCCAGAAGCAATTTGTCACCGTTCTGCTTTTCACCAAAGCGCATTTGGGAAGCCTGTTGATTTCGTAGGGCCGAGGTATCTCTTTTGTTTTCTTCAGAAGTTTGCAAGCCAAAAGAGTTAAAGTTCTTTAATTTATCGGAGGAGCAACCCAACCATTTGGCTGTGCTTTCCTGACGTCACCTCCCTTACAAGAAGGATCGCCAAACCGGCCCTCGCTACTCCACAGTTTCTATCATTTTCCTCTTCAAGCGCTCGCACAACAGACGTCGGGAAGGCGCATTTAAATGTAATGTTTAAAGAAAAAAAGAAGCCTAATTTCACATTAAATCAATACGACGGAGAAGGTTTTCAGACATACTTCAGCGCCTGAAGAAAAGTGGAATGGTTGCAGTCAACAGCCAGTCATTAAAAAAATCAAATGCTTTTGCAACTCTTTCTAGTTCTTGTTTCCTAAAACAATACAGTTTTTAATGTGCTAGAAACTATTTTTAATGAGATACAAAGTACTATTTGGTTTTTGTTTTTTGTTTTCCCTTCAGCTTATTTTTTAAACCAAAAAGTAAACACAGGGTTATGAAATCTCCAATTTCACATCAAAGGAGAGTTGATTTATATATGCGTTCAAAGGAAGACTTTAAAGGAAAAACATCATGACCAACTTGTTGGCTTTGTGTTATTAGAATAATTTAAAAATCCACAATGTAAATGTTGATAAATAAATAGCACGTTGCCATAAATCAGCATGTGGCTGCTCATGAAAGCAATAACATATATCTGATGCAGACGGCATAATATTCAGATTTTACCCGTAAAGTTTAGCATTTCATCTGAATCCTCCCTTGGGTGGTAATGCATTTATGCAACGCAGCACTTAAAAAGTGATGAAATGGAACCTGAACCACCAGTGTTATTGCCGGTACGTTTCCAGCTCATTTCCAGATAAATGAGACTTGAAATATGCAAATTGAATTAAAATGCCGGAAAGAAAAAACTCCCCACATGGTCCTGCACCAGGCAATTGCTGCGCATTGGCCCTGCGTAGAAGCGATTCCGAATTTCCTCATTTAAAAGCAGGCTCGGGGCACGTTACTCACTTGCCGGGAAAAGGTGAGCCAGAAGAAAAAACCCCTCCACCTGATGCTGGGGGATCGGCAAGGTCACGGAGAAACCACCCTGCTTATTTTCCTGAAAATGAATTTGTCATGTGTTTACAAGGTGTGCCCGCCCCAGTTTTTGTTGGCACGCTGCGAAATGCGCGCCGTGCCCTGCGGGGCCACATCTGCTCCCAGCCTCCTCCGGCCGGGCAGCCCAAAGGATCTCCTGCCGATGAACTCAGGTCCCGGTGTAGCCAGGGCTCTCCATACCCCGTTGGTACCGAACAGCTCTCGTTTTGGGTTAACGTTTGGCGCATTGACAGAATCGTATTTTGTATCAATGTCCTCACCAGTACCCCAAAAACGCCTGGCACCGAAGCACTTTACCTGGAAAACAGCACGCGCTCCGCGGGACGGGGACAGGGCTGCTCCAGCAGCAGGTGACAGGCAAGGGGCAGGTCCTGAGCCCAGCGCCAGCCTGGTGAGCCCTAGCACCAGGCCGCCAGTCCTGCTCTGGTTTTGTTCTTCAGCCCAACAAGAGGCCCATCAATAAAAGCAGGAACAAGCGAAAACACTGGTTCTGCAAAACTGTTTTTACAGAGTTTGACCAGCTGAAAAAATGTTTGCTGTGCGTTAAGTGCACGAGAAAATTGAGGAAACAGGAGCCGATGAGCACCGGCCTGAGCTGAAGGCTAGGGGCTAGGAAGCAACAGCAAAATTAAAAACTGCAGCAGTTTGTTTGTTGACATAAAAACTTGATTAAAGAAAGCCCTGATGCAGCTGACAACATCTGCGGCCGTGACAGCAGATAACGCTCCGGCAGGCTGCAGATCTCAGACCAAAATCTTTTGTCCGTCCCACCCATGCAAACCACACTGACGAAGCCTCAAGTGCCAAAGGAAGCCAAACAACTTCGTAAAAAGAGCCCACAAACCAGAGCACCTCCCCGGCTCCTCCGCCCGTGCCAGGCAGCAGCAGAGCCGGCAGCGTGTCCCTGGAACCCCTGGGGTCCCCCCACGTCGTGCCCACCTCCCAGGGACGTGGGGCAGGAGGGCACCGGGCGCCTGGATTGCCTCCCTGGCCTTTGACAGCGCAGAGGGAAGTGTGCTTATCGTTTAACAAGAGAGCAATGCAATTAAAAGCGGGATTTTGTTAATCATACGAAGCAGCAATTTAAATTTAATTTAAATTTGAGTCAGGCTCCGCAGTCCTCGTTTAGGCAAATCCAGCGGGGGTTTTACCTGAGTAGGAGAACAGGCTTTGGAAAATTCAAATAACTTGGTGCCCTGAAACGACTTCTCGAAGATGCTTGCAGGGATGCGAAACTCTGGCAGCTTTTAACCACCAGAAGTCTGCTCTGGGAAGCGCAGGACACAGAGGTCTGAGGACCTGGCGAAAGGCGTACGCCACCCCACAAGGCAGGGTCCCCCCCATTTTTGGTGCCAACATGAAAACGAGCCCGGTGCAGGCATCAAAACCATACGAAAGGCACTAATTAATGTAAATATATTCAAATGAAAAATCCTTCTCGCAGAGAGATAGGCAAATGATTTGCAGAGTAATTTCTATGTAGCGTTTGCCCAGCTGTGCTAAAATAGCAGCAAGGTGAGGCGCTTCTCGTTTGTTTGCTTTAAACACAGAGCAAAGACTTTAATCAGAGAAATCTCTCCCTCTAAGAGCTCTGACAGATGAGCCTTCAAACCAATACATCTCCACAACATGTTTTGGCTTTGATAACACAACATCTTTCAATTAAGTTTCACTTAGTGAAAATATTTTGATCGCCAGTAGCCTCCCTGAGAGCAGTTGCTCTGCACCTGGGTGAAAATCGAGGAGTTTGGAGCCAGGCTGTGGCAATCGGCCCAGTCCACAGCATCAGGGTCAGGATTAGGACCGCTCCGAGGATTAAACCCTGCTTTGAGATCCTTCACTGCCTGCCTCCATCCTCAGCGGTGCTGCTCCTCCGAGATTTCATGCGTCTCCAGTATCCTCACTTCACTTCCAGAGAGGTCACTGCTCCGCACAGTTAGTCACCCGCGCGTCCTGCCCTCGAATCATGATTCATTTCGAACCTGCCTTTGAGCTATTATTTATTTAAGCCCCACCCTGATGTGTTATAACGTAAAAGTCTGAGAATGCAGAACTTTAGCAGCCGTCACATCCAAGCACAAGCAGAAAATGTTAAGGGACAAGCTAGGAAGTCCTGGGCACCGTCGCGTCCTGACGGACAGCGGCTCCCCAGAAGGGCTCCTGGGAAGATGGATTTGAAGCAAAACTCCGAGCCCCAAATCCTCACCTCTGGCTGTCCAGTTGTGCACTGGCAGCATGGTGTGTGGCCGTGGGGTTGCCCTCTTATGGGCTTTTCCGACCCATTTACGGCACCAGCGTGATGGGATGGGGCAGCAGCCACCGCTGGAAATGAAGTCGTTTGCTCCAGGACAGTATTTCGGACGGCAGCCCTGGCTCCCCCCGCCGTGCTGGCACTTCCCAAAGACAGCGGCACACCTTCCTAACGTGCCGCTGCCTTTGATATTTGAATCAGCTCAGCTAAAATATCTGGAAACTGACAGCCCACGGGGCTAGCAAGGCAAAAATATCAGATTGTCAAATACGCCTGTGATGGCCCGCTATTCCTCCCCGCTGTTGTGCCATATTTCATATAACCAGAATGATTTACTGCAGAGGCCGGGGGGGGGGGGGGATAGGGAGGATAAAGAGACAGCTGACCCAAAGGCCCATGTATGAGAGCGATGAGAGCTGGCGCACACGGCAGGGGCAGAGCCAGCTCCCCCGCCTCGAGCACCCCGCAGCTTCTGGGGGGCTCACCGGCCGGGGCTGCTCCAACCTCACCCCACAGCCTGACGCGTACCACTTCCAAGCGCTCCCGTTAAAAGCAAACGGGTCGCTCACTGCGTGCAGAACTGCCTTAAGAAACACGGCGCCCGCTCCTCTGGAGCAAGGACACTTCCACTCAAATAGACACCATCCGATAAAGCAAAGTCTGAGCGACCACTGCAGCCTCGGCCACAAGCGGCTCCTACCGTGCTTTCTGCCAAGCGCAGCGATGCTCTCGTGCCCTGCAGCTGGAGGGCTAGGAAACAGTTAACGGCGCTGGGGCACGCCGACGTCAAACCCGACACGGGCAGCGCCTCGGCGGGGACGGCAGCGCGGTGCCAGGGGATGCTGACGGTGCCAGGGGATGCTGACGGCGGCCGGCCCGCGTGTGAGCCCTCCCGGCCCGCGTGTGAGCCCTCCCGGCCCGCGTGTGAGCCCTCCCGGCCCGCGTGTGAGCCCTCCC
>CM021704.1:29049196-29252297 GCA_011074415.1 Stictonetta naevosa | reverse complement strand
TTCGTGTGGTGGTCCTGACCCACTTCGTGTGGTGGTCCTGAACCACTTAGTGTGGTGGTCCTGAACCACTTCATGTAGTGGTCCTGACCCACTTCGTGTGGTGGTCCTGACCCACTTCGTGTGGTGGTCCTGAACCACTTAGTGTGGTGGTCCTGAACCACTTCATGTAGTGGTCCTGACCCACTTCGTGTGGTGGTCCTGACCCACTTCGTGTGGTGGTCCTGAACCACTGCGTGTGGTGGTCCTCACTCACTTCATGTGGTGGTCCTGACCCACTTCAACTGCTGGTCCTGCCCTGCTTACAGTGCTGGTCCTCACTCACTTCATGTGGTGGTCCTGACCCACTTCAACTGCTGGTCTTGCCCTGCTTACATGTGGTGGTCCTGACTTGCTTCATGTGGTGGTCCTGACCCCCTTCATGTGGTCCCGACTGCCCTGCTTTGTGTGGTAATGTCATCCCACTTCATGTGGTGGCCCTGACCCCCCTCATGTTGGTTCTGACTGCCCCACTTCATGTGGTGGTGCTGCCCTGCTTCATGTAGCGGTCCTGCCCTGCTTTGTGTGTTGGTCCTGACCCACTTTGTGTGGTGGTCCTGACTCGCTTCATGTGGTGCTGCTGCCCTGCTTTGTGTAGTGATCTTGCCCCGCTTCATCTACTCCTGCTCCCCAACTTCATCTACTCCTGCTCCCCAACTTCATCTACTCCCGCTCCCCTACTTCATCTACTGCTCCCCTACTTCATCTACTCCTGCTCCCCTACTTCATCTTCGTCAACCCCAAGCACACCAGCCTCACTGCCCACCAGCCCTGACCACCATCTCCAGCACCCTGGTGGCCTCGCTCCCCGGTGCTGCCCCACAGGCCCCGTGCCCCAGCCTTGCCCAGCTCTGCTCCCGAGCCCCACAGCTCCATGCCGGCCCCGCTCCCCAGCCTCACGGGTAGCTGGTCCACACCAGCCCTGCTCCTCGGCCTCCCCCAGCTCCGCTCCCTGACCCTGCCAGCAGGACAACGTGCTCCCGAGCGGCTCTTGCCGTAAAAGTTAAGGTTTACATAAGCGGATACGGTGAATCATAAAATCTCCCTATGAATGTAACTGCTTCTCATAATACCAGCGACATACTCTTTACCCCATAAATCTGTCAGAGTTAATGAGTTCAGCATTTCTAATGGCCCGGGCTCAGCAGGTAACAGTGACATCAGTGGTCAGGATTGCTATGATATACAGCAAAGTTAACGCTCTATAGCACACGCGCTGGACAAACGCGTGCCCCATACGTGTGTAGACCCCAGCCCTCCCTACAAGGGGTCCACTCCCTGTGGGGCTCCCTGCAGAGCCCCTTCAGAGCCCGCTGGCTGCCCCCGTGCTGGGAGCTGCCTTCGGCAGGGGAAATCCTCCTCATCCTTACCCACAGCCACAACGCGACTGAGCTCTGTCAGCAAGCATTGTGCAGAGACCCCGCGCTCAGCGTTTGAAGTTCCCATAGCAGAAAATAAATGCTGCCAGGGAGTAATTGAGCAACGAACTATCAGGAAGCACTTAGCACAGATAAAGAAAAGAAACAGTAAGTCTGAATCTCTGTCATCAAAGGGTAGTGGTTTTTTTCTGTGCTCACGGAGCTCCAAACATGGCAAGCCTTCTCTCTCAGAATGCATACTTCTGTGATACATATATCAAAAAGCAGGTAGAAACAGCCAAAACATACAGAACTTGAGCACGTTCCCTTTCTAACAGGCATATTCTCCACCAACTGCTTGATCATGTAAATTAGTTTAACTGGAAGGGCTCAAATTTCTTGCAATAGAAAATGTTTGCATTGATAAAACTAACAGGGACTAAATCATTATTTTAGGAATAGGAGAAAAATCATCCCGCCAGGCAAACCAACAGGAGCTGGCCATATGTTTAAATAATGGGCTGCAACGTGTTATTGCAGAGTACTCTGCTCTAAGATTTCTAAGTAAGCAGAACCACGGCGCGAGCTACGAGTGCATTCTCGTGGCAGGGGAGGAATAGCTTTGTGGAGGAGAGAGGCCCTGGCACTAGGCACCAGTTTAGCCCATTTGGGGGTCTCCAGCCGTGCCAGGGGTTGGCGTTGCGGGACCTAGTCCCCCGCTGCCTGCCCTTACCACTCTGCTTCCCCTGAAGTGTTCACCTTCAAAGGATGAGAAGAGGAATCAGTACTTGATAACGTAGGTGTTTTCCATGGAGCTGAGCAGGGGTCCACGCTATTCCCCTGCTCTGTAGTCTGAGTTTTGTGTAGCAAAAGGGGGAGAAAAAGCATGGAAAAAATGTCACGTGTTACGGAGAACGATGAGAATTAATGCAAAGGGAAAATTCAGATTGTTAGGTATAGAGAAAGTAAGTTTGGTGCTAGGCTACTGCCAGCTCTACATTTCTTTCAGCTTTAGTTTTTATAAAATGACATGAAAACACAAAGAATGATTTATAAAGGGAGGACCTAGCATTTTTAGCACGGCGTATTTGCACGGATGTGCAAAATGCCCCTTGCTCCCCAGGGCTGCCTCTCGCTGGGCCGCCCAAGCACAGTCTGTGAACCCGCCGGGATTCCTCGGGGCTGGCGCGCGGTCACTGGCCACAAAATGTGGCAGAATGCAGCGTTGGCCCGCTTGGGCCTTTTCAGGCACAACACTTAAAGGACAGTGGATTAACGATTTAAATGCAGATGTTTTAAAAACTGCCCCTTCAGGTACCTCTAGTCATTTCAATGGCAAGCACGTGGTCAAGTGTTAGTAGACAGCTTTGCTAGGTGTTTTAGAGAAAAACAGTGAGTTCTGCTACTGTTCAATTCAATTTAGTGCCCAGGCCAGCAGTGTGTGCATTTCCATGTGAAAGACAGCGTCGTTGTCTTTCAGAACCCAACTTAAGAGAACTTGGGGTTTCTGCCCCTTCCCCAGCTGGCAGTCACCTCGCTGCCCACGACTGCCCCAGGCCGCACACAGCAGCAGCGGCAGGGCTCCCGACAGACCCGACGCAGCAGACCACGTGTCCCTGGGCTCTTCAGTTCTTAGCAGTCTCCTGGTTTTGACTGATACCATATTTTTTTTTCCCATTCGCTTTCTTAAGTAAATGATGCTACTGATCCGAGGCTCTGTCCGCTTCTCTCACTAGCTCCACGTGCTCAGCCAAGACACCCCTTGCGCACAAGCTGCAAGAAATTCAGCCATGCAGGTGGAAAGATGCTATCCTGCTCGACAGCATGAAGACAGCGAGAGCTCAACCCATCTGAGGAGCTCAGTGGCCTCTCCTCAGCCACTTCCTAGGTGAGCCAGGCAGGGACCAACCAGCCCCAGGACACCAACACATATCCAACCGGCCCTCCTTGGGCACGAGCTGCTCTGCTCACTCACCGTGTGTTAATTTGTTGTGACTATTTACAAATAGGTTGTGAAAGCCCTGGCTGTGGTTCCATAGATAAAGCTAAATTTGCACCAGGTGTTTTTGAAATACAGCATGTAAAATTAAAACAAGCCCCTACGAAATGTTTAAAGTTACGTGACCAGCCAAAAGAGCAGTCAGATTTAAAGCCGATTAGAAGTTAACTTTCTATGGGAATGATCTTAAAAGAGAAATAACATAAATCTTCTTTCTTAGCAGTTAGTATTTATGCATATATATGTAAATTACATTTGAATATTTTAAAATTAACAGTACTTTTTGCTAATGATGAAGGACACCATGTGCTATAGTAGAACCCCGGGCAGAAAACCTGAGGAGAACCAGCCCATCCCTGGAGCAACAGGCCCTGCAGACGACACAGCCGGAGCTGCGTTTGATACAGCACGATGCACTCTGTATCTGTAGTACCACACACCCTGAACAGCCAGAGCCTTCCCCAGGACCCAGCAAGAGCAGGCTCGTGAGTCCTAACAGGGGAGGTCTGACCTACTGGCTTATCTTGTTTGAGTCACGGGAATCAATGTGCACACCGTGACATGCCAGCAGGGTCTCTACGTCAATACAGGGTTAGCATTAACTGCAAGGAAAAAAATTACAAGGCGTTTCAACCAGTTTTTTTTAGAGGGAAGAAACTTCGGTCTGCACCAGGGCTGTTCCGTGTGTGGCCCATCCTTTGTATGTGCCCACACGGGGCGTTGAGGCCACTACGCAGCCGAAGTGCAGGGAGGGGAGCTAAAGAAAACCAATTGCTGCGTCTCAGCTGGACAAAGGTAATCTTGCAAACAAAAAAAAGAGTGACCTCGGTCCCTATGCCCACCGGGGGAGGCTGCGTGCTGCCTGCAGCCCCTTCCTCTCCCTGGTTAACCCCGTGGCGGTGCTGGTGATGCTCTGGGGCCAGGGCTGACCCCGGCAGTGCAGGCTGCTGCAGGGCACAGGGGGCACGGGAAGCAGCAGGGGAGTTCAAAACACAAGTGGCAGAACTGAGGGAATATACAGAAGTGGGGAGAAAAGAAAAAGAATTGACAGCAGGAAAATGAAGCGCGTGGGGTTTATCTCGCTGAATGGCACCTAGTGTCACTGTAAGGATTCACACCAACAGCAAACAGAAGTTCAGATGCGACTTGGTGTGTTCTTTCCCTGAAACCCACGTGAAACGCCCACGGGCATCGGGAGTACAACACCCCCTGCCAGACACACTGCTAAACCTCTCCCGAAGGTTTCGATAACCCTGCCGGTAGAGCCGAACGCACACAGTCACTGACGGAAGCAGTTGTACAATTTCTGGATATAGCCTCCTGGAATACTACATGACGTCTCTTCAACTGTATCGTGTTTCAGTTTATATTTGGGTGTTGCATAACCGAGCTCCTACCCGTAAAATTACCTCCATATTCTGACTGGCATTTCCGTAATTTTTTCCAGTGCCATATGTGAAACCATTTTTGAGGCAGAGTAACGAACTAATTAACGAAAGGAGTCCGTTTCAGTTTTACCACAAGTATTACACGGGCTTTGATCCACATCGCAGTTTAGGAGGAATTGGGGTGACATTTCATCTCCAGCCCCGGTCACTGCCAGTCCGTTCAGAGGCCACACTTGCCAAGCCCTCAGCAGAAGCCCAAGGTGTAATGTTTTTCAATGGGCACTCTGAAAATTCTTATATTCTGATGCTTTTAAATGCAATTTATTTATGTGCCGGTATTTTGCAACACCTACACTTTTGGTATTATTTGCTCTCTAGTTTCTTTTCATCTCTGCTAGCTGATGAAAGATACAATGCTTCTCACTAGAAAAGTGACTTGGCCGCCCATTTTTAGAAGTTTTGTCCCGTTTACTGACTCGCCTCTGTTATCTTTTCCTCCCTGCGAGAGCTGCTAATGAACATGGACTTGAGGCTTGTCTTCTTGCATATACTTGGGAAGTGAACGGTTTGGGAGATCATCCTCATTTTGGGGGCAATTCAGCTAAGATCAAATACGCACCTCATCGGAAGGCCCGTGAAGGGGGCTTGGACAATGAGCTCTCTCCTGGCTCTCCCCGGCAGCCCGCTCCGTCCCGCGCACCCTCGCTGTGCCTCTCGCCGGCGGCACGACCGTGCGGGCAAGTCCTCACCGCAGGCCAGGATATCCTTGAGCACGGGGCCGACGTTATCTGCAGCTGCAGCTGCCCGGCGTGGTTCCTTTCTCAGCTCACAAACCAGCCGTCCCCCAGCCCAGCGCCGGCGGTGCCCGAGGCACGGAGCACGGTGCCGCTCCCGAAGCTTCAGGAGCAAGGGGCGGCTTGGACCTCAACTCGCACGGGAGACGAACTGAGTTGAGAAGCATCCTGGAACCAGACCCAAATGCTGGAATTCAAGGTGAGTTCTTCCCTCTCCTGATTTGTTCAGGATCCTCTCTCGTTGCCCTCATCACTTTTAAATAGATAAGCAAAGATGTGGCGTTTCCTGCTTCTGGCTGAAAGTGGAAAGGCTAAAACGTTTTAAGAGTGGCCAAAACACCAGACCCCACACAGGTGAGCCAAAACATTGGAGATAAGCGGCAGTCCTCTTTCCTCAGTAGGCTACTGCCAGTGCAAAACAAGTTAAGTCTTCCACAAACCAGCAAAACACACCTAAGCAGGCTCACATTACTGTCTCATGAACAGATTGTCCAGTCTGGCAGGTGAGAAAGGTTGAATACGAGTATTTGCAGACATCTGCACAAACTCAGCCCCCCTCAGCAACTAAATATCAAATTATGTACTGACGGTACTGATAAAAGACTTCCTCATTCTGCAAAAAAGAAACAGTGTCTTCAAATGCATTGTAACTTCACTTGTAAATCCTTAAGACCTACAAAAAGCTGATAGTCCCTAAGAAAAAATACGTCCCACACTGAAAAATTCAAAGATCAGCCTTGTACAATGAAGGTTCAAAAGCAAGTCATCACAACTCACAGCAGTCCCAACCTTTTGCAGTGTATCCTATTCCACGTGCAAAGCCGTTGGCGTACTGTGCCAGTACAGCACCTTCTGGGTTATTTACTTTGCATCCTGGCTGCAATAAATCGCAGCTATTTATAATGATCAGCTTCTTGAACCCTGCCGGTGCAGCAGCATCAGCTGGGGCGCAAGGGAGGGCCCCGAGTTCACCAGCGCTCCCATTTTCTCAATTATTCCGGTTCATTCAATAAAAAACCAGGATCACTCTGTTTTAACCTTACCTCAAGAACAATTCAGTCTCAGGATCAAATCTGTTCATTTAAAATGAAGAAGAAAAAGATCAGTGGCTCACTTGTGCCTCGGGAAGGCTTTAGAACCGGACCTGATCCCAAACCAGCACGGAGCACCCACCAACGGGCAGGCACCAAAGTCTTCCCTGAATGCACAAGTGTCACCAGCCGACAGCATTTACCAAAACCTGAAGCAGAACACTCTCTAGAAATGAACTGAAGTACCAGTATTGCAGAGGAAGATGCTTACTACCTCCCACTAGTGTCAGGGAAGCAAACTGCCAGCGCGGCACCGCGCCCGGTGGGCGAGCTACCCGGTGTGCTGGGGGCTCTGGAGCCCGGCGTCCTCGCACGGAGACACGTAAATGTGTATCGTGGTGCTGGAAACTGCTTACAGGGACTGAAACCTCTGCCTTGGGAAACGTCCAGAAGCATGCTCCATGCCTCCTAACTTGTAGAAGTGTTTGGAGATAATATTAAGTAATAACGTTAAATGATATTGTTAATGAGACAAGCAATTTTAAAAGGTACCTACTCCTCAGTGGGAATCAGGACAGAGCTCTGGTTCTAGAGGTTTTAGGCACATGCGAATATTTTGCTTATTTACAAATAATTAAAATAATTTACAAAATAAAAAGTTGGCATATTCAGATATAGATGTTTCTTTAAAAACATAACAATATACATTACGAGTCTATCACTTAGCATTTGCCAGAGGATCTTAAGACAACCCATTTTTAATTATATAACATATTCATTGCACGTTACTGTCATTGCTGTCATTGCTAGAGATGATAAGAAATGATTAAGAAGAGAAGGCAGATCCTCTGGATAATCATTTGAATGACAGATTATAATTTTGTGAGCGGTATAGATAGCACTAATGTTTACTGAAGACTTCATTCACATTTCTCAGTCCTCGACTACTAATGACTAAGAGCTTATGCCTAAGCAAGCAGCAGACTGGGGTATCAGAACGCACCCAAAATGTTTTGTTGAAAACACTGCCCTGGTGGAAGCCCTCTCTGTGCCACTCTCACGTGAGAGCTGAGCCACAAAAGCCTGAGCCACCAGCCTCAGCTGAGACCCACTGGCTTGCAAGTCCTGATGCAGATTAGAGAGAAGGGAAAGGGAAAAGAAATGGAAAAGGGAAAGGAAAAGGGAAAGGACAAGGACAAGGACAGGAAAAGGAAAAGGAAAAGGGAAAGGGGAAGGAAAAGGAAAAGGAAAATGAAAGGAAAAGGAAAGGAAAAGGAAAAGGAAAAGGAAAAGGAAAAGGAAAAGGAGAAGGAAAAGGAAAAGGAAAAGGAAAAGGAAAAGGAAAGGAAAAGGACAGAAAAATGAGAGAAAAGGAGAAAAAGAGAAAAAGAAAAAAGAAAAAAAAGAAAAAAGAAAAAAGAAAAGAAAAAAAGGAAAAAAAAAAAGAAAGAAAAAAGAAAGCAAGAGGGTGGTGACCTGTGTGATTTACCAGGGCACGTGTGTGGTCACGGCTCAGACAAGTCCAACAGATCCAGGTGAGCAGCGGTGCTCCCTCCAGCCCCTCTCGACAAAAGAACATGCCTGTTTTAACTCGGGAGAGCCAGATGGGTGACATGCCCCGAGACAATCCCTCGCCAGCGCCCAGCATCACCCCAGGACCCGGAGCACGGCTCAGCAGAACAGGTTCATCGACGAGCGACGTGCCAAAACTTGACAGGACAGGGACCTGTGCCGGCTGCCAGCCATTCACCCTCTGCCTTCCCAAGGTATCCGTGGCTGTTTACAGATGGTGCGGACGTGTTTACATATTTATCCCTGACAATGCTGAGTGAGTGGCTGCCACTAAATAATTTATTTCTTTAATGTATCCTGTTAGTGCCTTCATGACTACCCGCGAGCAGAGAGCCATTTCCTCGAATTAAGCCATTGTTCCAGCAGACCCAACAAACAGACCTGAGAAAATTGTTCTGTGGATGGGTTTGAAAACTCACAGGAAACAAAACAAAAGGAGCAGAGCACAACTGCAGTGATTCGTTTCAAATCTACAATGAAAATGCCTGAGCCTCCTAGCGCCATCCCATGCCTTGAAGCAGCCCGCACCCTGTGAGTGCAGGGCTTTTTGGAGAGGTGCTGCGTGCTTTTTGGTGATCACGGCATCCAGGGGCCACATTTTCAACTTTTGCTCGAGCACAAAAGCTAGAATCCCCCCCAGGAAGACCTGCCGTTGATCAGAAGCACCCAGCCGACCACCCACCCAGTGCCACACGGCGCACCAACGCGTCCCCTCGTCCCGGACACTTGTGTGCTCCCAGCGCAGTGAGCCACGGGGCTGGACTTACGGCCTTATCTCCAATCATGGGAACGGCAGAGCATTTAGATTTGCTGCCCCCCCCCCCAGCAGCATTTCACCGCGTGCAATGAAACTAATTATATCTTTTGCAAAGATAGGTGCAGATGTGCTAAGAGAGGCACAAAGCCCCAGCACCTGCGGAACAGGTGGAGCCAGTCCTCTTGAGCAAGCCCCGAACAAATGGACGAGCCTGCCCTTCTGCCCCCTCCGGATCGTATTTTTGGGACTCCGGTCCTACCCGTCGCTCCAGCTGCCCCCTCTCACGTTTCTCACACCTGCAGCCGTCCCGCAGCGGCAGCCGGGGCTCTGCGCGTCCCCCCGGCACGGCGAGGCCATGGGAGCCGATGCCGTGGCACTGCAGGCAAATGGAGGGCATGTGGCACATCGCAGATATCACTTTTAGCAAACTCTGCTTCAAAAGCATGGGCTCCTCCGTTGGTAACGGAGGTGAGGGCGGTGAAAGCCCTGGAAAGAGGCAAGGCACGGATCAGCTGGCACAGACTCGCCTGGGGAGATGCTGGAGAGGTGGCACCGGAGGAAACCCGGCTGCGGGGGTAAGCGGAGAAAAGCTCCGCGCGGGCTCCAGAGCAGCAGGAACAATGGAGCCTGTATTCAGCGATGATAGAGGAAGACAGGGAAAAAAAACGAAGCAAAAGCTTTCTACGGCTAATTGCGAAAAATGACAGGAAATGAGCGAGATGCTGTTGCCAGGAATAACGCTTGTAATGCTGAAATTGGTGATGAAAGGGTCTGACATGCGCTCCATCCTCAGGGAAAACAAGGCCAAGGTTTTGGTGGGCACTTCTGGGTTTCGCCTTCTCAAGGCAATGCGCAGCAATAGAAACAAACGCGTATGTTACACTGCCGAGGAGTCTGGCGTTCGCCCTCCAGAGCCATTTTAAGGCACTCTAATTAAAGACAGGTCCTTTCTGGGACACAGGAGCGTGGCTGCCCAGAAAAGCTGCTGGGAAAACTCAGCCCCCAGAGAAGTGGCTCCGGAGTGGCCGAGGGTGCCGAGGCAGCACCCGCGGCCGTGTCAGAGGCTCGGCCAGGTTCAAGCAGAAAGGCTGCAGGGAGCAAGCAGAGGAAGGACACGGGCTGTGGAAAGCAAAGAAAGGGAGGAAGGAGTACGTCCTGCCTGTGGGGAGTGACACAAGGACTGTGGCAGACCGAGCCACGCGCGTCCCCATGCCGCGGTGGTCCCAAGAAGGAACGGAGCTCATTTAACAACCGGCGCGGGGGCTCCCAGTGACCGGAGGAATTCAAAGTGACTCGGCCGGCTCACCCGGCTCGCAGCGCGAAGACGTCTGCTGGTCATTCAGTGCCATAGTAGCGGTGATGTTTCTGAGTCAACAGCCGATGTGATTGCTGCCCGACCACCGAGCCAGCTGCGATGTAACCGGAGCACCACTGACAAGCAGTAATATTAGCCCGGAGAAATGTCACCGGGGTGTGGGGGGGGGTCATCTGATCTATCTTTAGCCAGCTAAAAGTTAATCACCTAAGCTCCCTGCACAGTCAGTGGAAAGTGACTGGGACCTCCAAAGGGTGATTCTGGTCTATTCTCAGCACGCCGCCTGCGAGGGGCTGAATCACCCTCTGGGGGTGCCTGTCCTCCCCCATCAGCTGCGCGAGGCTCCTCGCCGCTGCAGCATCACGGGGCGGCTGCTCCAGCCCCCCCCCAGAGCAGCACTGTCCCCAGCGCTGGCTTTGCGGCTCACCACCAGCATCGCCTTGCTGCTGCTGCCTTAACACTTCTCCCAGGAGCCGCAGGGAACTGCTAGGCACCCCCTGGCAGCAGCCATCGGGACAAGGTGGAGCTCGGAGGCCCAGCAATGCCAGCCTGTCTGCCCCCCCCCCCCCCACGCTGCCCCAGCATCCAGGGGGGAATGCTGAGGGAAAAGGGCCGCTTCGTGTGCCCGCCCAGGCTGCCCCGCGTCCCCACAGCCGATGCAGCAAGCAGTCAGGGCTTTCAAAAAGAAATTGCCCCTACAAATCTGCATTTGCTGTTGCTGGTTTCATGTCCTTATACATTCAGAAATGAATACCACCCTCGGAGGTGACCGAGGAGTCTGACCGCTCCGTGGCTCCCCAGGCCTCCTTTGCTCTTCTCAGGAAGGGGCCTTCTTCCAGCCGTCACGGACCTTCCCAAGCACCATGGTTTTTCACAAACGACTCAGAGCATCCCTGAAGCCACATCCACCAGCTTTTCCAGCTTGACTCCTGTCCAGCGCCATGCCTCCCCCTCCAAATTGCCCTGACCTGCTGCTCCCCGGCCCTCTCCTTCCCAAGCAGGCGCTGAGACCCAGGCAAAGGCTTTGTGTGGGACGGCTGCGGCAAGAAAGGACACCGAGCAATTCAGCCATTTGTGCGTTGGCTCCCACTAGGCTGTTTCCCCCACGGATCAACAGACCCACGTATTCCGCAGGGTTTCCTTCCCTACTCCACACCGCAGTCCCTCTTTTCCCCTCTTTTCCCCTCACGTCCCCCACGAGTCGCAGCTCCATTAGGCCTGCGGCGTGCCCAGCTTCAGCCCCCGAACCTACACACGGCTTTTACATCCCCCCTGCGTTACGACTCCTTGTTCTCACTCTTTCCCTGCTCTCTTTTTCCACTTTGGTCCACTAAGAAGCTCCTTGCTTCATCGAGCTGGCTCCTGCTGAAATTCCTGACCTTCCTGCACGGCAGGACGGCTGGCTCCTCAGCTCGCCGTGCGTTTTCTTCAAAATCGGCCTGTAATTTTTAGATGGCTGGTTAGGCTGCATTAATCTCGTGGCAATGACAGTGTCTTGAGACCAAGCAGCAAATGGAAGCCCTCATCAGCAAACAAAGGTGTTTACGAGATGCTGGCACGCCGGAGAGCCCTGGTGCTGGGCAGCGTGGCCACCCCAGGCCTTGCTTCGACCGCCATCCCCGTGACCACCCCAAGGTGAGGGCAGGGAGAGCGGCCATGAGGGGCCCTGCCCCTGGTTTGAGGCCAAATTGACACACTTCAAGGAAACCCATAGCAAGAGGTCAGCCCGGGGCTGGGAGCGCTGAAGCCAGCTCGGCCAGAACTGGCCAAACCTGCAGCGCCCACGTTGTACCCACCGGCACCGTGGGCAGCTGGGCGGATCCGCGGCCGGGGCGTGAGAATCGGGTCAGCAAGGACCCGCACGGGCTGGCAACCCGCCGAGCAGACCACTGACTGCTAGCAGTAAGCAGGCAGCTGCTTACCAATTAATCTAGAGCAGGGTGACGGCTCTTTGTTATCTTGGGAGCTGGAGAAGTCACTCAGCTCTCCCGATAGTTTTGCAGGGCTTTGTGGCAATAGCTGCGAGTGCCCGCAGCAGCGTTCACCATTCCAGGCAGTCCTCTAATGGTCGGCTGGGTGGGGAAGAAGGGTACCGGGAGTCCCAGGAGCACTGCTCCTTCCAGCAGAGGAGGATGAACTGGAAGAGGCAACCGGGACGCGCGTCTGGGACCAGCCCAGCAGCGCAGCGCCAGGCTGAGCACAACTGCGCACACCAGGCTGTCCAACTGAAAGAGAGCACTGGACACCACTTGGAAAGGACGCGCTAACAAAAAGTTAAGGTCCCGACTTAAGCTCAGAAATTACTCTTGCATTTACTTGGTGTGTTTACAGGCATCAGATGCACATGCACTCTAAAATAGCCGTCTAAACCTGTTTTAAATGTTACAGCTTAAAGACAAAAGATCAAGATTCCCCACGGCACTGCATGACAATGAGGTGCAAAAATGAGGCAGAAGCACTAGGAAAACCTTAAGGGGGATGAATAGAAGCCTATGGGACATCGCAGAGAAGCCATTTCTGACCCGAAGATAAGCCTAAACGTTTAATCTGACATGGTAACGAGTGAGGAAAGCTGAAGAAGTTCAGAAGCAGGATTTAGACTGGAGGTAGGGTCTCACCTGCAGGGTTTTCGCACAGGGTGGTGTCTGCAGCCTCCTTTCCCCCCTCCCAGGGGGAACAATACATTGTGGCTGCCACAAATCAGGAGCGTAAGTGACAGTGCTTTTATGGTGCCAAATGGAAGTAACAAAATGCAGGAAGCATTTTGTCAGATGTCACTTAGCAGTGATATCACGGGGGAATCTGGGAACGGGATTTGCCTGCATAGTAGGAATTCCTCGGTCCAGGGACAGGGAGAAGCAGAAATGGCAAGAGGGGCAGAATCTAATCTTGGCCTGGTGAATGAACAGGAAAGATTGCTCTGCTCCAACTTGATCTCGGGGAGCAAACACACGGTTTGGCACGCTATCGTTTTACTGACCAGGCTTGATTCCTTGTTGTCCTGCCTTAATCACGAGGTAGGAGAAACACGACGTAAGAGGGGATCTCTCCCCCGTAGAGCCTAGCAGAAGTGCAGAGCCTGACGGCACACAGACGGGAGAGATCTCGAGGAGGAATGCTGAAAATGTTTTTCCAGATGACATTTCGCCAGGAAATTAATACACGCCTCGAACAAGTCTCTGAACACAGACCACAGTTCCCAAAGCTGACACAACTGTTTAAATGAAGTGAATCCCATCACACCTCCACTGGACATGCTCCTCAAAGGGACATGAAATTGTCCCAGGGGGCTGCCACCTGGGGGAGAAGGGGACCACTGGCAGAAATAAGCACCCAACCCAGATCTAGAACCGAGGACGAGGATTTAAATCCCAGCTCCAGCGTCCTGTACGCCACAGGGAGCCCAGATTGTGTTTTCGTTTCCCTGGCTAAACAAGGGAAGGCCAGATCACAGCAAGATGAACATTTTATTGTGTGTCTGTTTTCTTCCTGAGCACATGGCGTGCATGTGAATGCACAAGTGTGAGAAAGGCACTGAAAAATCAGGATATGATTATGAAATTACCTAGCTGCCCACTTAGGATTTAGCAGCACCGTGCAGCGCATTATCTCACTGGGCGCATGTGGGCTGGCTCGGAGAGGGCTGGTAAGCTTACACGTGCAGGGAAACCAACTTGGATCCTGGAAGCAACATCGCTGTGCTAACAAGGCACTCCACCTAAACTAATTAGCCCTGCCTTTCAACAGGCTTAATTAGGTGGGGCACCATCCTGTGCTGTTGTGGCTAGACGGCTTCCGGCTCCGGAGCTGGCTCACCCACAGCGAGTCCGAAGGCTTCGGCACTTCGCTGCCTTGTGCCGTGCACGGACGACGTGTGTCGGAGCGGGGGCTCTTGTCCACGTGGCCCCACGGCAGAAATCAAGGAGCTGGGGTTCTCACGAGCTTTCTGTGCACACGTCTGTGCAAAACGGAGTGCCTGCGCCCCTGCCGATGATCTGGAAGCTCCTCCTTGGGAAACCATGAGCTGGCTCTCACAGCAGGCCTCAGACACAGAAGGAGATATCTAGACAGGAGACCACAGCAACGACTGTAATTCAACAAGGGGAGAAGCCATGGAGGATGTAGAGGACGAACTGCGCTGTGTTTCACTGTTTTCATTTCACTTTGATAAATCACTGGTAAAAGCGTCCCCATCTGGATCTGCCACAGAATTCGGATGTTTTCATCCACAAAGCCATCCCTAGCAATTAAACCCAGTTTGGAACCAGGTTAACCTGGAGATAATAAATCTGATGGTGTGCATGTTCTGTGAGAGTGAAAGTCCTTTGTGGTGAAACAAACACCGGGGTAGGGAATGGGAGAGGAACCTCAGGAACGAACCCTGGAACTACAAAGCACGGTGCCTGATCGACCTGAAAAGCTCCTCTCAGCCACTGGCATTAGACATAAAGGCAAAGTTAATTAATAATCCTTAGCTCTTTATGAGGCAAATTATTCAGAAATCCTGAAATGAGGGTCAGAATAAGGCCACCCAGGTCACCGCAGCAACGTAGAACATGCTATTGGAAAAATGTTAGACGTGTTTAACACAGGTCCCTTGGCTTCTGAAAAGGTCACAGTTTAACATAAAATTGCCCTCCATTTCATCTCAATTTAGTTTCCTTAAGGTCTTTCATTGGGAAGTTAAGAACGGGGCTCCCGAAAGCATCCTGGCCGTAACTCCCAGGAACTCTTTAGGACGCACACAAACTTTCGTGCCCGTACGCCCCACTCCCTGCCTTGAAAGCCTGGCCATGCAGTCATCCATTATGTGTTCAGCCAGCATGCCAGACACGTTGTATTAATTATAAAATACAATTAAATAGATTTTTTCATTACTAAATGTAATTTCTTGAAAGCATTATCCTTAGGGACGGAAGCTTAAAAATTGATTCTGTTTGTAATTTTAATCTTTTCTCCTGCCATAGATATTTTATGCCCTCGCAGAGTAATAATGCCTACCTCGCTGATTTACCTTGTTTGAACTTTATGTCCTCATTTAGCCTCTCAAAATAAACGCATATGACTGTCATCCTACTGCTGAAAGGCAAAGATATCGTTACCCTGCACTGAGCAGAGCCGCTCAGGTATGCAGCACGTTGCAAAAAATGCCCTGTTTTGACATATTTGGTTTTCAGGTGATACTCTGAGTAAGCCCTATCAACCGATCTGTGATGGTATTAAGCTGCACTGTGGGAAGTCAGAGGATTGCTCACGGTAGATCGTGGGCTGGTCATAGAGCAGAACCAGCAGAAATTGCTTGAATAATCTGGAAGCACATGCAATTTAAAAAGCTGTTACTTAATCCGCGATCATCCAGCTTTTGAAAAATGAGGATATTTTACTTGTCAGGCTAGCGTCACTCAGATAGCCCTCCGGTTGCGCCCCGAGCCGTATGGATTCGCTTTTAACACATCCACACGCTGTAACTCCGCGAACATTGGGAGTACGCTCTCAGTCACAGAACTACCAATCTTCAGACCTGCAGCAGCCGAGAACAGAGCTGAACTATTCCTTGTGCTAATCATCTGTATTAATCTACCCTAGCAAACCATTTCAGCTGCTCGGAGCCGTGACTCAGTGTGCTTTATGTTTACTAAACCGCACGTACAGCCTTTAAAAATAATCTGTTTAAAATCACAGATTAAGTCCCACGGGTAAAAGGGTGGGGAGGAAGAGGGAGATGTCAGGATCCTACAAACCAGCATCATTTGTTTTGACAGCTTTTAATATTCCATATTAATAGTTTCACGTGCTGATCTCCACCATGCCTCTGAATCACCCTCGGGCCGGGGCCATCACACCCTGGTCACCAGCTCTTTTAAAGATCTGTTTGGGACACGGGGCAGAACTGGACCACATTTTGCCTGACAGACCCAGGGACACGGTGTCGGAATCACTACGTGGCCATCCAGAACCAGAAATAGGTTCTACAGAGAAACACCAGGCAACAATTTGTGTTTCTTCTTACGTCTGGCTCATTTTAGCCAGAAAGTGACTGAACGTGGAGGTTGGAGTCCCGCAGGACTGCCTTCCTCGAGTCTGAGGTCTCGGTGCTGACCTGAATCAGGCCCTTGTGCTAGGGCTCAGCCGTCGGAAAGCTGCCCCGAAGGGCAGAGGGAGGATAAACTCCAACCCAGCACCGACAGGCAGCCCTGGAAGCACAAGTGCTTGCCAAATCGCTACAGCCACTGCAGGTAAGAGTTGCCTTCCCCTCTCAAATTATATTATTTAAGAGCCTCAAAATATATTTATTAAAGGCCCTCAAAATATGCCGGTGTAATCTCCTCAAATCAAATACAAGGGAATCAAAATGTCAGCTACGCTAATGGCACCCTTGTTAACAATCTGAGTTAAAATACCAGATTAAATGGACACGAAAATTGAAATGCCCCCCACTGAAGGTCAAACGCGGGTTGACCTACTGCAAATTATTCCAGTGGTCGCTGCTTAAGTTTTATGCAACGTGGCACCTTTCAGGATTTCTTGCATTCAGCAGCATAGCAGAGGCACCCCATGTTAGCCTTGGCCAAGGTCTCGGCGCTGCAACTCACGCTACTTCTCTGAAGTAATTAATTCTGTGTCATAAGTTCAGTGAAATTCATACAATTTCTGCGAAACATCGGCTTTTCAGCTGCCCGGGGCTTTCCATTTAAGGCAATTTGCAATAAAAGTTGTTGGACTTGATGATCCTTACGGGCCCCTTCCAACTCGGGATATTCTACGATTCTATGAAAAGGCGTTCTAGCGGCACACTAAATTGACCACATTTGGACGTGCTACAAACGCCGGCTCAGAACGAGCAGCTGCTGCTGAAAAATGTGGTGCGAGGAGCATCTCCTCTCCGTTCCGGTTTTGTGGTTCCTGATCTATAAAGTGTGATTAACGAACTTTTGGCTAATACCTGGGTAGCGCGTTCCTGCTGAGCATAGATGGAAATATTTAAGAGTTTCACACGATACCGTTGAAACCCAGGAAGCTGCTGACAGCTGGTGACATTCTAGCAACAGGAATTTCGGGAAACGCCCTGCCCAAAAAACTTGAATAAAGGAGAAGGCCCAACTAACGCGTCTGAGTAGGATCTGGATGCGGACCGCGTCCCATAAAGAATCACTGCTAAAACAGCAGACACTCTGGTTAGACTGGAAACTTAGGTCTGGATTTCTCTTCTTCCAGAAGCAGCTTTGGGAAAAAGGGAAGGAAAACCCTTCCCAAACGCCAAATGCTAGCAAAATCTGTGAACGACAACCTGCGCACCTTTACTCGCTAGTGCATCCTCAGCTTGAGAGTGTTTATTTGGACTTCTCCTAGCGGGACCGGCCCCGGGCCGTGCTCAGCCCGCTCACACACCAGTCCCTGGGGGCCGTCCCAGTGCACGCGGCCGGTGCCGACCCGAGCACCCCGTGCCCACCGCAGCAGTGCCACCGCCGCGGGGCACCTCCAGCGCAGCTCGGAGCGGGAGCAGGAGGCCAGGCTGGCTCCTGTGCTTCTCGGAAGAGCACGCTGTTTTTTCAGGGAAGCCAACAATTGCTGTGACTGTGTCCTGCTTTCATCAGCCTAATGCGCGGTATTTAAAGAAAAATACGTTGGTTGTAAAATGTGACCTTTTAGAATCATTTTGGTATTAAGTGCTACGCTTGTAAAGCCTCCTAAACACATGCCTGCAGCACCAAGGGCATAACTGGATTCAATTCATTTTAAGTGAAAACACTGGGGTCTCGAGAACATGCTCTAAGGCCTGGGAAGCTGGAGCCAAAGCAGCCTTGCTTAAAGGGCTGGAATCCAGAGTCTCCTGGGCACGATGCGAAAAAGTCTGTTTGAGAAAGTTTTTGAAGAGCATGGAGGTGTGGTAGAGGAGTTTTCATATGCACAGACGTTCAGTTTCCTCTGGCAAAGCTATACTTATGACAGCAGGATATTTATACTGAAGAGTCTATATCAGAAAGCACAGCTTTTTTAAAAAATAAATTAACTACATCAGTATTTAGTACTTAATAGTGGCTCCTAGTAAAGAGCAAAACCCCAACAGCAGGCATCTAACCTTGGGTCAGACCCCACGCCCCTTATCGCTGGTGAAAGGCTCTTTGCCTCTGGCCTTTGACAGGCCCAGTCCTGAACACAAGACCAAAAGGCATTAATTATCAAATCAATGCATTGACACGTTTTGCAGGTTTTTTTGTTGTTTGTTTTTTTTTTCGTTTTGAATTCCTAAACTGATTAAATGCCTGAACGCACGACAAAGTCAATCAACGATACCTTTAGACATGGAAATCTATCCCACAGGGACGTGTTTAGATGCTTTTTAAAGTTCACTGCTTAAAAATGTAAATCTTTGCAAGCGTACGTATTTTTCCAGTGAACTGAATTAACTTAAGAACCTAGCATGTTTTATTAATAACCATAAATAATTAACAGTTGTTTCCTTTCTGTCAAAAAAGCATCCCAATTATACAATACTTAAGGCTGTCATTCACAGACACTTCTCACAGAGCAAACATTACACTGAGACGTTTCATTAACTATTAGCGTAACATTCTTTACCAGTTGCACAATGACATTATGCCCGTATTAATAGGCATAACTCGCTTAACTACACCGATCTTCTTCAGTCGATCAGGAAATGACAAGATACTGGCAATAAACCCCCAGCATTTCTGGGTGACCTGAAGGCAGTCGGGGGGGGCATTGCTCGGTGCTGCCATTGGGACCCCCGAGTCCGAACGGCAGCTCGGAGGCACTGACTACAGGGAAAAGTGATCAGCAATCCCCTGCTCCCTCTTTTAACTCTACCTATCGATTTTAAAAGCTCTTTTTAGTCTTCACAATTGCTATGCTATCCTGTCGGGTTAGCTTTGGTGGGCAAAGTGTTTACCCCGCCGAGGACACCAGGCAAATCCAAACCCAGTTGAGGCCGGCGCTTTACCCTCTCGCGTTCCTCCGAGCTAGGGACTGCTCCCACCAGGACTAATAAATATCAAACGCTCAGCGGGAGCGTTTGCCCGGCTACGGACCAAAAGCTTTGGCTGCTGACAATCACAAGGCAGAGTCAGAAATACTTACTTTTTAAAACACAACAGAAAAGCGACTTACACTCGGAATCAGATCCCGCAGGAGGACACAGCTTTGAACATTGGGACTGTCCAAGGACAGGCTGCTGCCTCTGGGACTTGTGCGGTGCATTACCCTGGGAAAGTCTCGGCACAGACACTCAGATGCAGCCTCTCACACTCCCATTGCCAGCTGTGTCCGGGACACAATGCTGCAGCAATGAGCTCAACCTCGGGGGAGGAAGGAGAAACTTATATATAGCTGCTGCGGGGATGAGCCATGGGTGCTTTCGGGAGCCCACTTCAGCTCTCACTAGCTGGAAAATGCTGATGACATGGAAGCTGAAGGGGCTCGAATCAGTGGGACAATGAAGAACCCTGTTCATCACTAAGGCATGCACAATCTGTGCCCCGCAACCTAAAAAAATAACTCCGCCTGCCAGCAGCTTGGTTTGGGTGCTTTTGTTTGTTTTGGTTTGTGTTTTTTTTTTTCACAGTCCAAGTACATATTTCTCAAACTCATATGGAACTGATTCAGTGCATTGAAGACGGCGATGTCAAAATCGCACCCGCAACAACTATTATCATTCTGCGCAGAAAACAAAAGAAACACAGATTTTATCAACTCCGATATTAGCGATGGCAAAGCCTTATTGTCTTCATGGAGGCCTTAAGCAATCCCGCCCGACTGGGAGCTGAGGAAAGCGATGCAGGGCTTTCAGGGCTTGACCTGTGTTTAAAGAGCAGAGTGAAGGTGGGGACACAATGCAAGCACGGCACTGCGAAGACCTCTTCGTTGCCACCTTGGCTTTGCTCTTGGCTGGGTCATTCACAAAGAAGTCAGCCAGCAGCCTTCTTAATAACCTACGGCTGTTTTTATGGCTTTATGCTACACAGTGTGGGATCCCCAGTGAGATGACCAAAAAGCAGTGTTTCAGCTCCTAAACCAACTCTGCAGTCGATCATGACATACCTGCCGATCTTGCCAAGGGAAGGGCGCTCCCTCCACCTGCGTGAGGGTGCCCCGTGCGCATGTCTTCAGCTTCCCAGCTCACCGCCCCGCCGGAGCCTCCGTCCGATGGCCGGGGCCATTCCCGACACGGGGCCGGGAGCAGTAGCGGTGGCACGGGGATACAGATGCCCCGGCAGGGCCAGGAGCAGAGAGCCCAGCCCGCAGAGCCCAGAGCAGCGCAGGAGCGCGCGGGGAGTCCCGCTGGCACCCGCCGCCGCCCCGGGGCCGCCGGTGGCAGCTGGGCCCCGGGGAGTGACAGGCTCCTGATGGCAGCAGCACGTGTAGCATCTTCATGTGACATCCACAGGTGGGGCGGAGGGGAAAACAGTTTTCATCTGTTGCTATGGAGCCGTGATTAGCTTGTATGTCTTCAGAGCCTGCCGAGGAGAAACGACGGCTATTTTCTTATATAGATGTCATGAAATCAACCCTTGCAGAATTTCTGGAGTCAAAGGCTAAGCAGGTTTGCCTGAATACCTTCTGTTACTTGATATACGAATAAATCTAGCCGGGAGACCTAAAACGGGTGTCGTTTTTCAGCTTGAGTTGATTACAAAAAATTACTCCTTAGCCTCATTTGGAGTTTATGTGCACAGTAACGTAACGACAGCGTGCTAAATATAATGCAGCCATTATCTTTGCAGAAAACGAGCCTCAGAAAATTAAGGAAAGAAACAAAAACCGGTAGTATCGCAAAGCGCAGTGATTTCAGAATAAACTTTTCCCTTATTCTCTCCAACTGCTAAAAGAAAACCTGATGTTCTTCTTTTAAAATGTGTCTGCCTCTAGGTCTTTGGCACAGGTTTGCTGATGGGAGGGCCGGCAATCTATTTAATGACTGCATTGACGTCAATAGCATAACTGAAATACTTACTAAGATGCATGAGTCCAACTTTCAGGGGGTGTGTGTGTTCGCAGGCAGGAGCAACACACGAAACGGACTCGCCGTGGGAATGAACTGCCCCCGCCGAGCGGGGATCGGCCCCCCCCACGTCAGCGGGCCCAGGGCTGCGCAGCGCGCTCCTCTCCTGCAGGCAGCCCTTACGGCTCGCTCCGGCACACGCTTCTCATTTCCCCCAGCAGTCCGAATCACCCCTTTGTTCAACAGCCTCAATTTCACTCAGTCGCGTCACTCAGCTGCTATCTATCTGATTTCTTCGGCAGTTTTGCTGGTTTCCAAACCATCTGCATCATTAGGGCTCCGCAGCCCGTAGCAGCGACGTTTGCGGGCAGCAGCGTGTACAGATAAGTGCGCGGCCCCACTGCTTTACGGCGCGCCATCAGTTACTTTCGGCTCGGCTCTCCGGCCGTACGCGGCTCCTCTCGCACACTCGTTGCAAGCCTACAACACGGCATCGACTTGCACAAGCTGCCTCAAAAATCTAAAGTCCCGATCTTGCAGTCCTCAGCCAAACTCACGGCCGAGCAAACCACGAGAACAGAATTTCAGGGTGAATCATCTATTTTGTAGATGCCCAGAGCCATCGTCCGCACGCCGAGCAGAGGAAGTCTGGTGCAAGAGCACCAGCTCCATGCTCATTACACGGGATTTATAGATATTTGTAACTTTGATGCGCAGGGCTTCTTAACTCCTACAGAAAGTTGGGGCTCGCATTAGCACGAGCACCAGCTTTATCCAGTCTTTTGTTTATGCTTTATACAAATGTTCGTGCACGAGTCTGTGTACGTCTTACACCCACATAAAAAATGAAAGAGTACGAGTTTTGAGTTCGTGTAAAGGCATGTGAGAAGTGCAGACAAACGTGCGGATGAGCAGGGAAGCAGGGACTGAGGCACAAGCAAGAAAAATACCAATCTTTCACTCCCACCCCCAGAGAGGAATTTTAACAAAGCTTTAATCCCATGAGCCCTGAAAAGCCTGTGTGTGACATATCCCAAAGCGCTACACCCCCCGAAGCCTCGGGCTGCAAAGCCAATCGGCTATACCATATTGCCAGGTATGTAATTAATTGTGAGGACATACTGTAATTATTCAGTGTTGAAAGTATCCGAGGGGCACTTGGCTGCCTGCTCCTGGGAGAAGTTTCTGCAAACCACCCAGGGCTGCAGGGAGCGCACCGTGCGAGGGGGCCCGCGTGCAGCGCCCCGTGGGCAGTGCCCTGGCCTCCCGAGAGAAATGCTGGGGGAAAATGACCCGTGCTGTCTGCCGGGCACCCATCTGCCAGCAGAACTGGGCCAACTCTCCCCAGCCCCAGCACCCGTGCGGTGATGCTGAGGCCTTGGTACTGGGATTAAGCAAACAGCACGGATCCCACGCTGGTAAATGGGACAGTAGGAAAAAGTACTGGGAAAAACACAAAGGAAACGAAACAGTATGAAAAAGTACTGGGAAAAACACAAAGGAAACAAAACAAGTGGAGAAAAGATTGTACCGAACCGGGTGGAAGAACAAGAGGCTGAATTGTGCTGAACGTGGCTGCCGGTGGAAGATGATTTAGTTTGGGGGGGAATCAGGATCAGCAATGAAAATGATTATGGAGGAAGGAACGGAACTGAGCAGGAGCTGGCAGACTTGTTGCTGGTTACAGACTTTCTTGGCTGAGTTAACTGGGCAGGAGCTGAAGACCTTTCACTGCTACCAGGGGCGGAGGGAGCTGAATCGCGGAGAGCAGGCGCTGAGGGATGCACTCAGACCGAGGTAGCGCAGAGGTCAAAGAAAGGAGCTGTGGCAGAGGCCACATAAAAAAAAAAAAAAAAAAAAAAAAAAAAGAATATACAAGAAGGAAGCATCACAGACACGTGCCTGACGATGGTTTTATACCTTTTGTTTCTGTAGCACCAGAAAAGGTAGCGGGCTGGCAGCTGTTCACAACCCTGGCACTGCACGACGGCACTGCGCAGTGCCACAGACTGCTCAGGAACCTCACGGCCCTGCCAATCCCCATTATCCTCCCCAGCTGCGAAGTACAAGAGCTAATTAAGGATTTATGGACTTTTTGCTACAGCTTCATATTTCCATGTTAAGCCTTCTTAGTTAATTCATAAAAGCGATTTTGTTTGTTCCTGTGATCTGCGGTTCTAACAAAATAACAGGAAAAATCTGCCAGATTTACTTAAGCTGATACCAAGGACAAAACACAGGATGTCCAATGCATATTCCTCTTCCTTTTATGGCTGTGGTTATAAGGTTCAGAAAGCTCTGAAATCTACACTGACATCAGGATCGGCTTTGAAAGCCCTCTGTCCCATGAAAAACCTGACCAGAATTTTTCACGGTTTCGAGAAAATGAAAGCAAAAAGAAGAGGAATTTCATAATTTCGACACAGCTCATTCATTTCACCGTGGGCCTGGGTCCTGAGTGATGCAACTCCTCGGGAGCACACGAGCCGTGGGTTTGGCTCCTCTCTGTTTCAAACAACTGACAAATCCCGTAATATTCTGCCGGAGTAAACAGCTGGTGTGAATTACTTCCAGTGCAAACGCTGAATGCAATTTGTCTCCCTCCAGGGTAATTTTATTAATGTATGCCAGTTCGCTTTAAACCCCGAGTTCTGTACTCTTCATAACAGGATATAAATCACTCCACTAATGACAAATAAAAGGAGACATATACGAGGTGCTCATACTGATGTCAATCGATTGTGGTAAATCCACGAATCAATGTGTGACACGGGAGAGCTAAAATAAAATACCGAGCTGTGCCGGCTAACCCGTCTAGAGAACATGAACACGTTTCATCTCGAAACACATTCTTTCATCTAGAAGGACGTAACACAGCCTAGTCCCAATCCAAACATTATTGTTTCCTTCTCCGAAACTTTCGGGACAAACACTCGGCACCCTTTCAGACACAGGAGCCCCTGGCACAGAAGTGGAAGTGTCCCGATAGGAAAATCTCTTCCCCCTTTCACAATTCCCAAATCAGAAGCCATCTAGGGGAAAAGGAAAAAACTGCACACACCGAAAAAAAATAATCCCCTACAGATCTTTGCTCTTTCTGCATTTAAATGGAAGCTTCCTTAGAAAGCACACGGCCTTCACTGCTTTCTCAGCTGGCCTCACCTGAGAGCCGGAGGAAGCGCGTCCCCTCTGCCAGCTACAAGCCTCGTAACCGCCTGGCGGTGAGCGTGGCAGCTTTACCAGGCTGCTTTTCAGAGCTTTCCTGCCTTTTCTTCCGCAGCCCGTTTGCACTAGATAAAAATCTGCACACAGAAAAGGCATCCGGCGTGGCTCACTTCCACTCCTGGACATTTTCTTTTTTCACACCCCAGGTAAGATGTTAATGCAGTTTATTTAGACATACCTGTCCACAGAGCACTGAAACACTGAGAATCGTGAGTCAGGATCACAAGGGCTTGGTTAAAGATGCTAAAAGTTGGGTTCTTGTCAGTTGCTTTCTCTGTCTGAGCTTTCCAGAGTAACACAAGACTTTCCCTACAAGTGTCAGACCCTTGGGAGGTGAAATCTTCACCTGTTCCCAGTGTTAGGAGCTTGGGTCAGCTAAAAAGTACCAAATACCCTGCCACTCATGTTGCAAATACTGCAACACACCGTAATGTCCTGATCAATGCGCCAAAACGTCCACAAAGTGTTAAAAAGCAGAAAGCTATTGTTTCCACAGAAAGTGCTAAGAAAATTAATCAAAAAATTCCTGGAAGGGAATTATCTCCGTTATCAGATTCTGCAGCCTATATAAACAGATCTATGCAACGGTTATGAAATTTTCCATGAATTCTTTTACCTAGGCCACAGAAGCAAAGTCTTGCTAAAACAGATCTTGAAATAAAGTGACGAGTTGCATTGCTGCTAGCCCCGACTCGATGCTGCTCACAAGACAGTGCGTGAAGGAGGAGCTGAAGCTCGTGTTGTCCTGTTCTCTTTCTGCGTCTGAGATTTCCACATTCCAGTAACTATTTTTGAGGAATCTAACCCGGAAGTCTCCTGGGCTGTACGTGTCCCCAGACAGTAAATAACACGCAGCGTGAGAGGAAATGATAATTATCCAGGCTTCACACGCTGTAATAATTAAATTTTACTAGTCCCTCCTAGCACTGAATTATAAGAAAGGCTGAGATTAAACCCCACACGAGCACTCCTGCAAATCTCATCTCCTTCTCTGTGGCAGTAACATTTAAATTAGCGTCAGCAGGACCAGCTCGGATCTTGAGAAGGGTCCCACAAGCACCGAGGACCACGAGCTGCACACCGCGCAATTTTTACATAGAGCACATGCAAACAGCTGAAATAAACAGGATAAGAAATGCAGCTGTGTCTGAGCCTGTTCGAGGCTTGTAGGCTGGTGCTTGTCCAGGCCTGTGCAGCACAGGGACTCCGAAGAGCAGCAGTCACTGTGGCCATGACTATCAAACCAAAATCATGTTCGTCTTTTATGCTAACACGCAAGGATAAACACCAACCCCAAACTAGTACAAGAACAATAATCTGGGCCTGATGGTTCTCCCGTATTGGTTTTGCACGGGTAAACCAGAAGCAGCACTGGAAGCCCAGAGTCATGCTGGGCTGGGGGAGCACAGCAGCAGCCCTTAGTGAAGCGATGTGCAATTAGCCTTCCTCTTCATTTGCCCTTGATTATCAAAGTCACACACGTACCTTGTAGGTTAACTCTGGAGACAGGTGGCTGACTCGTTGCAGGAGATCTCCTAAAAGGGATAAAGAATACTCTATAAATAGGTTTTATTTTAACTCTTCAAGCACTGCTACTACCCATTCCCACAGCTAGAAGTCCTTTTCCAAGGTAAAAAAGATCCCAGAACTCTTTCAAATGACTTGGCAGTTAATGAGCAATATCAACACACCCGCTAGAAAAACCCAAACGTGTCCTGTCCCCTGGCGAAGCACACACACATGCTAGGAAGAACGTGTATCAGAAAAGATGTGCCACCCTCCCACGCTGCCTTGGCAGCTTCACGGTCAAAACATGCCCAGAGGTCAGCAAGGGCCGGTTTCTGTGACTGAAGGGCTCGCTGGGTCCCAGAATCAAGGCCAAAAGACAACAAAGTCTGGACTGGACCCTGAAGTAATGTCAATTGTTACACCAATACAGGTATAAGGCTTTAAATCCCAGAGTCAACAGCCTGAATTGCACCTGGAAACAAATAAGGAGACGCTGCAGTCACTAGCGCAAGCTCTGAAACCAAGCTGAATGACGTTTCTTGACTAGGAGCAACAATTTCATCGGGAAACTCTGGATTTCAGAAGGATCAAGAGCTACCTGAAAAATCGGCTCAAGTTTAGCAAGCAGGACTGGGAAAATGGTGCGGTATTTCTCCAAATGTCAGATGATTTCATTGTGGCATTTGCCAAACAAAATGGTTAATTTTTCACGTTGAAACCATAATTTACTTGAAAATAATAATTTACTTATTTTTTTTAAAGAAGTTAAAAGGAGTTAACGCAAAAATAAAAATACTTCGTTTGGCATTGAACGTGGTATTTCAGGCTGACCAGAAGTGAAACTTGGTGCTTTGCTTCCCAAAGAAGTTTCTGATATGTTTTAACTGAAGCCGGATTTCCCCCTGCTCTCTCTTAGACAACCTCCTAACCCCAGTTTTTTGAGTCAGCCACTGAACCGAAACATCCATTATTTGCCAGCTCTCCTTTGAAGCTAAAATCAAAGCAAGCGAGCAGCTCAATTCTGCTGCACTTCTAGCTCCAGGGGGTTCTTCAGAAGTGCTCCAGGAAGGCCTCGCTAGCCAGGTAAGATCTGTGTTTGAGTAACGCAGTGAAGGTCCTGCTCCAAAACCTCGGTCCTGGCTTCCCCACCTGCCGGCAGGGCGAGGGCGAGCAGGGCCGCAGCGAGCGGCGGCTCGGCGGCCGCAGCACTCGCCTTTTGGGTGGGATCTCAAAGGCTCGGCTTTTCTGGAGGGAACCACGGGCCACAGATTCTTCGAAGGGCTCGGCCCAGCACGTTGGATGCTGACTTCTCTCAAAGCCTGCCCCAACCTGCCCGTGCTGAGCCTTTGAAAATCCGAATCTTGAAATCTTTCGAAAACAGAAACTCCTCGGCGGGGACACCACGCTGCGGCTGCGGCGCTTCCAGCGTCTGGAGAGCCGTGCTCCAGGTACCTCCACCACCGCGCCAAGGTGCACAGACGTGCCTTCGGGGGGCAGGGAGGGGTGAACTCGTACTCATAAGGGTATTCCCCGTGTCGGAGCCTGAACAGGGAACGGCACCGCACCCAGCACCCTCGAGTTACGTCCGGCCGGGCCCATCCTGGTTGGCACAGCAGGCAGGGAGCTGGCAGCGGAGCCCCGGAGATCTGCATCTCAACGCCACTGCCCCTCCTGGGTCACCACGTGCACGTGGCTCCCGCCTCCCACTCCTTCTTCCTTGCCGATGGGCATCTCGGGGAGCCGGCACCGGATGCTTTCTGACCGTGTCCTCGGCCGCATCTGCCAAACTCAGGCACTCAGAAACCATTAATCACGCTCTCCTCTTTTCCAGGCAGGAAATTGTCTTAAAAACCCCGATGTTAAAGTCAAAAAAAATAAAGAGGTCTTGTTTTTCTTTTTTTTGTTTTTTTTTTCCCCAGTTCTTAAGATTCATATTTTCCAGCATTTCTGTAAGTAAGTGGGACAGCATCCTCTTTCTCTTTCTCGGGACAGAAGGGGTGGAGGAGGAGGAAAAAAAAGGGGTGAGGAAGGGTTAAAGAAAAGCTGAGATTCTCATGATCCCCAGAGCAGAAGTTTAAGAAAAATACCACATATCATGAGACATATGATAAAATCATGAGTTGGCAGCACGGCCGTAACCCAGCAGATTTGTTTGGAAACTGTGCGGGAAGCTCCGCAGCGCCTGGAAGCACATTCTGCCACGGACTTGGATGTTTGGCACATAATGGCTGAAACATTTAATGACTTTTACTTTGGCTGGGCAAATGACTTTATACCTCAATCAAATCTGGGAATGTTTTCAAAAGGACACTGCGAGATGCCTCTGTGTCCTACAGGTTACGCCCTCGCTTCCTTCCGGCCCCATCCAATTTCAGATTCCTCATTAGGAACGAAATGCTTGAACTATTCAAAAAAGCGAAGCGGAAAAACAACAACAAAAAAAAGGATCTATTTTTTCAGCCATCTGTTTTTCTCTTAACCTCCATCTCGGAATGCGGCGCTGCGTTTCCGATCAAAACTCGCCAACAGCAATCAATGGGAGGAAAACCTCACGCCCAAACGAAACGCCGGGCCGTGCGTGGAGCGCAGGACGGTGCCGGCAGACACAGAGCGGTGGTGGCGGGTGCCGGTACCGGGGCGGTGTGCCCGGTGCCGCGAGGGGCTCGGAGCAGGCGGTGCCGCCGGTCTCGGGGCAGGACATCTGCAGGGACGAGCGATGGTGGTTTGGGGCAGAACGGCTCTCCGGGGGCAAAGCCGGGCAGAAAATGACGGTGACTGGTGCACTGTAAATGGCCAAGGGGAAATGAGGGTTGCGGATGATGGAGTTGGTTTATCCAGCTTCAGGGTTTCTCCTGTTCAGTGTGAAAGCAGCCGTTAAGTTTGGTCCCGTTTGGTGTCGCTGCCACCAAGGGACGCTGCTGGGACGTGACGGTGGCATGGGCAGGGCGGCTGTGCCCGTGCGGTGCCACCACAGCCACGCCAGGCGTCACCATCCACCGCCAGCCTCTCCTCCCGGTGCCCGTGCTCCTGGTAGCCCCTGGGGTAGCACAAGCCAGCACCCCGGGTTGAGCTGGATGACCAACAAAGCCAAAACCGGGTTGGTTTCGTGCTCGGGGGCACGGCACAGCACCCACAGCCCCTCACAGCCCCTCGCACCCCCGGGGCCTCCGCCGGGCTCCCGGCCCAGCCCCTGCCGCCGGGCGCCCTCAGGCGGGCGGAGAGGGACCGGCGGCGGCCCCGGCCCCGGCCCCGCTCGGCTCGGAGAAGCCTCGGCTTACTTGTTGGCCGTCCCGTGCAGGTTGGTCAGCAGCGTGAAGTTGTTCCTCACGCTCCGCAAGCTCGCCAGCACCTAGGGCGAGCAGAAGCAGGCGTCAGCGCTTCTCCGACCCAACGCGTCCCCAGCCGGCGCGAGGCAGCGGGCTCCCGACTCACCTGGGCGAAAGGTGTGACGATCAGGTCATCGCCGTGCCTGGGGGGGGAAACAAGAACACGGCCGTGTCAGTCGTCTGGATAGCACCCTGCGTGGACGGGGACCCTGCGCGGGACCCGTTTAGCAGAGTGGGGCACTGATGCACGCTGCCGGACCACGGGCTCGTCCCCAACCCCAGCCCCGAGCACTCTTGACAAATTTGTACCCCAAGCAACGCTTCAGTCACCCCAGGGAGCATTTCACAGGTGTCCCGGCACCCAGAACACAACGTTCAGCCCGTGCAGCCTTTCTGTGTGTGACACCACACGAAACCACCGGCGCTGGGAAGGCCTCGGCTCGCCGGGCACAGCCAGGATCCACGAGCAGCCCGGCTGGAACAATCGCTCGGATTGGTAACGCGGGGCAATAAAAGCCAGGAAATACAAAGTGAAGGCAGCACACTCACGGCGCGGTGGAAAATCCCACTACGGTCTGGGTAAAGGTCAGCTTTGAATTTCCTGGCTTTTGTTGATTTGTGTCACAGTCTTTAATGTTATTCAAACGCTGGGTTTCACCCGGCCATTTTCATCACGGAAGATTTGAGCACAAGTTCTGAGAAAAATACATCGCCACCGTCATCATCAATAGGAAGGATTTTTTTTTGGCAATAGTGCACAGAGCACTGGTGTCTGTGTGATAAATCCCGTACAAAGGGATCTATTTTTCCCAAACTGAGCGCGGAGTGGGCCGAGCTCCTGCTGTGCGGGGCTGACCTGACCGTGGCTGGAAAGCAGGGAGAGGCGGCGCGCGGGCTGCACGGAGGGATGCCCTCTTCCAGGGGAACTCATAACGGAGCCTGCTGCTATCTAGATTTCTACTTCACGGCAAAACCTGTAGGGCCTTCTTAACAGCCAAGAGTTTTTATGAGCACTTTTTTATAGCTTAATGGTCACTTCAAAACTTTAAACTGCCTTTTAAAATCAAGGGCTGCAAATCCAGGACATTCGTTTGAGCTTTGCGCTCTGAGTTATATTGAGCCTCTCAAGCCAACCATCTGGCTCGGCTTTCTGCTTTATTTTTCACTCAGTTCTAGCAAACAACTCATGACAGAAAACGGGATGGAGAAGAGGAATACTGTAAATATGCGTACGGTCGTATTTCTGTTTTTCAGGCTAATGGCGCGCGGTGATGTTAACCAGGCGCCGAGAACGCTCGGTGAGAGCGTAACGGAGAAAAACAAGTGCAGAAGGGCGCATGCAAACGTCCCCTTTTAGTTCACGACACGGCTTTGAAAGCTCTTCTACCAGATTGTGGAGTAAAAGGGGAGCATTTGAAGGATGCGACGGGAAAAAAGGATGTCGTGCCTCGGCAGGCTGTGAGAGCACCCGTCTGGGGCGCTTGGGCTGTGAAATGTGAGAGCCACCCAGAGGCGCCTCTTCATGGCGTGCTGGGGACTACGGGAAGACACGCAGAGCTCCCATTCGCAGTCGCTGTGAAACACGACGTGAGCCGAGTTTGTGCTTACTGTTCGCTCGGGAGAGAGGAGTTCCTGGACATGGTCTTCGGCGACAAGTCGTAGTCGCTGTCTGAGCGGTAGAGGAAGGACTCCCTGCGCTGGCTGTGCCCCGGGAAGGCGGTGTGCAGCACCAGCCCCGAGGAGGAGCTGGCCTGCGGGTCCAGCGGGCTGCGACCTGGGGACGGGCCATTTTCCACATCGAAGCTGCAGACAAAGCACAGATCGTGTCACACGTGCCTACCAAAAGCCATTTTTGTCACGCTCTCCCAGCTGCAGCACGTCGATGCAGCACACCGGGTCCCTCGCGCAGTGCAGGAGACGCGGCGCTGCACTCACTGCAGCTCCCACCGATCTATTTCCATTGCAGGCAGGCAGGGCTCTGCCTTAAGATGCGCCATTTCCCCTCGAGGCTTCTTCCCTGCCCTGTCCCCTGCACGTGCTCTCAGCCTGCAGCAGCTGAGCACCGGTGCCGGGCCCTGCAGCTCGCCCCACGGTTGCACAGTGCACAGGAGCCGGCTGTGCCAAATCTCGCCCCAGTCCTTGCAAACCTCGCGGGGCCTGAAGCTGCTGCGCCGTACAGCCGCACGCTGGCAGCACCACGCTGTCCTCGTCCACGTTTGGAGCAAGGTTTTGAAATCCTGCAAGAGCTGCGAGGACGGGGCACCCGCGTTTGAAGCCGCTGGCCTCCCTTTTCAGCCCCGCTTCACATCCTAGCCGTCCTGAGAGATTACTTCAGCGAATTTCAGGCAGCTGGGCTGCTAAAGGGAGGTTTGAAAGAGAAAACCCGAACCCGCCGTCACCGTTTCCATCCTACACCCACTTCCTGATGCTTTCATAGCTTGGCCGTTGCGGCCTGGGGCTGAAGTCAGGCTGGCCGCCCCAGCAGTGACGCCCCCCGTACGGCCCACTGAGCGGGTCGCCCCCGCTCCCCCCGGCCTGATGCTCTCCCCAGATGTGCGACCAGGTCCCGGCCACGGCACGTGCGTGAAGGGTGCGTGCAGCACATGTTCCGTGCCTTTGGAAGCCTGAGGCTCCGTCCTGCAGCAGGAGCCGAGCCCTCGTGCTCCCCTTTCCCTGCTCCCATTCCGCCTGTCCCAGTTTCATCCTGCTGGCGACCCCACTCATCCCGTTGAGTCAAAAGCTCCTGGCTCAATTAATTTCTTTTCTTTTACTTTTTTTTTTTTTTAATCTGCTCTTTTACCAACGACTGCTTGAGTACACTTTATTTCTGCCCGCAAAATAATTAACGGAAGAAACTCAGCGCTGTAACTATGGCATCTACAAACTACGACCAGCTGATAATTAACCCATACCTACTCAGAAATTAATTCTGCTTACTCAAACCACTTTATCACAAATGCCCTCCATCACGAACATGCAGCTTACGGACACAAATGGAAATACACATCAAGGCAAACCTGAGCATTTCGCTGGGCACAGCGCTTCTGGTGGTTTGCTGTAGTGCCTGCCACTTGCTGACAGGCATTAGCAAACACTTTGGGAGGGAAGGGTAAAATGCAAGCTTTAAAAAGCGTGTAAAAGTGCAGGGAGGGAGGCAGAAGGCAAGGCTGGCAAAAGGGGTTTTTGCAAAGACTACACGGCAGTAGTGGAGCACGTGCAGAGGCTGGAGGGGATCCACCTAAATCTGGTTTTGTATGGCTTCTCTGTCTCGAGGTGGGTGGGAGATGTTCAAACCCCCTTCCTCTCCCTTCCCTCCCCTCCCCTACCCCTCTTTCAGCGTGAACAAGTTCTCTGCCAGCCTAAGCCTATGGGGCACGCTCCCACGGGAACTCCCTCCCAAGCCCTGCGGGATTTTCAGTGCCTTCGGAGGAAGTTTCATGGCCCGAGGTGAAGGAGCCCCAGTGCCCTGTGACCTGGGTCAGAAGCAGGGACATTGGACCTTGGCCGACCCAGAGCTCCCCAGGAAGCACCTTTCCTGCCCCGTGCAATCTTCCAGATTTCTACAGCGTCCGTGGTCTCTCAGGACCAAACATCGCCACCCCCTCCCATTCCTTGGGCCGTGCTTTGGCAGCCAAGTCCTCAGCCGTCGAGCTAACACAGGATCCCCCTACCAGAAGCGACAGCTCGTCAGGATTTTGTAGTTATCCCCTCAGAGGGTGGGCGTTGCCCCTTTTTGTCCTGTTTTGCAGGTGAACGTGGCACGGCTGGGCCAGCGAGGTGCTCACCGTGGTGGCCAGGCCTCTCTCCTCCGTCCCTCCGCGCTTTTTAGGAAAGAAAGCAGGATGTGGATAAAGTGAAGAGCGAGGAGGGAGGCAGCAGGTGGCAGGAGTTAGCTGCGGCTCGCTCCCCGAGCAGCCGGCGGCACCGGCCGGAGACCTGTGGAAGGATTTTATGGCACCGAGGGCGAACGGAGGAAATACGCAACAACACGCCGGCAGGAATCACACTTAGCCGTGGACACAGCTAGCCTCCGTGCACCGTTCCGGAAAACAAAATGAACCAAGGCAAGCCCCCGCTGCCCAAATCCCGCAGTCTGGCAGCAATTACTACGATTTCTCCACATTAAAAATATCGCAGACCTTTGCCATAGGGGAAAAGCCCAACCGGCACAAGGAAGAGGCGACATCCCAAACGTGCTCCCTCCGGGAGCCTCGGCGTGTGGGGAGCTCTGCGTTAAGGCTGAGACACCGAAATGGCTCCGTGGCTGTGCTGGGGTTCGGAGGCATTTGGATAGAGACTGCAAGCCAAATGGCTACCGTGAGAGCCACGCAGCCTCGCGCTTTGCTTCTAGATCTGTAACATAAAACACAAGGGCAGAGGCATTTCAGACTGCGGAGCCGGGCAGGCAGGGCTGCGTGGGCTTTGCTCGTACGAGGAATTCACACGTTTCCTCGGGATGACAGCACTGACTCTCCCCGAGCTTCCCATCTGCTCCGCTCTCCCGGGCTCACCCCTGAGGCATGAGCCCCGAGCCTCTGGCTACGGCCCCACCTTCACCACGGCATCGAATGGATTTCCAAAACACGGCATTTCGGGACGTTTGGGCAGACTCTGCTAATTACAAAGATCCTCTCGCAATCGTCACCACCCTGTTTGTCACAAAGACATTCAGCTGGAATTCTATCACCACGAACAATGAAGAAATGCCGTTTCTTGCATCTTCAGATCTGCACAAGCACGACCGCTTCTCCCTGCTGTCTGATTTCGTGCACCTGTTTCCCATTATCGGAACAGCTTGCTGGTTTTTCTGAACGATCTTCTGCGCAGAAAGGGCTGTGCTTGAAACCACCAGCGCTTAATAAAGGGGGCTCGGGCGCGCGGGCTGGGCACTCCTGCACCGAGCACGCTGACATTCGATGCAGATGCATGGGCACCGCGCTCCGCCGACCGGGGGGCCCGATCCCGCACCTGCTGCCCTGAGCCACCAAGGGAGCAGGCAGCTGCTCCCAGCTCGGCCCACGCTCAGGAGCAACTGGGTAAACTGGGCAGGAGAAGAACAGCTGACCTGGGCGGCTCTGGGTCCCTACCTTTCCACCAAAAAGCATGGGAGGGTCCGGAGCCAAGCCGTGCCACCACGAGAACCCACCACGAGAACACGTTGCTGCTCAGGGGCCTCCTGAGCGTTCAGATCCCTCACCAGGTGTGTCCCTGGAGAGGCTCCCAAGTGCTTTTCATCCCCAGAGCCTGCATGCTCGTTCCCCTGAAACGCGGCTCCCGAGCTCCCCGTGCCCCCATCGCCGCCGCCTGGCGCAGAACATCCCCCGGGGCTTGCTGGAGCGCTGGTAACACAAGCTGTCGTCTGCTGCAACGCGTTACTGAGCCTCTGTGGGTATTACACAGCAAAAAAATGTGTGTTCTTTGACTTGGTGGTGTCTGGACGCAGAAGCTCACCTTCCAGCAGCTCTCCTGCCCCGCAGCTGCCCATACCCGGGCCCAGGAGGAGAACAGAAGGGTGGGCACGGCCCTGGTGGCTCCCTCTGCCACCTCCTTGCCCCGGGTCTGATGCAAACACTGCCCCAAACTCGCGGCTACCAGGGCTGTCTGTGGCTTCTCCTCGCTCCTTCTTCCCCAGCGGCACCAGTGGAAGCCAGCCGGCCCATGGCCTGCCCCATGGCCTGCCCCACGGCGTGCCCCACGGCGTGCCCCACGGCCTGCCCCACGGCCTGCCCCACGGCGTGCCCCACGGCGTGCCCCACGGCGTGCCCCACAGCCTGCCCCACGGCCTGCCCCATGGTGTGTCCCATGGCATGCCCCACGGCCTGCCCCACGGCGTGCCCCACGGCCTGCCCCACGGCGTGCCCATGGCTGCAGCCTCTGGTGGGGCTGCAACAGCCCTGGGTGCGGCTGGGGAAGTGCACGAGGGAGGCAGAAATGAGTCTGGATTTTCTTTTAGCGTGGAGGCTTCCAAGAAACCTAATCCTTTTCATGTTTACTGCAGATAAGTAGCTTGACATTATCCTGTAACAAGTTAACATCATGTGGCTGGTTAAGCCCCCTACAGAAGGAATCCTGAATTTCATAAACCAGTTGTTGCTTTCCCAAATGCACATCCCCGGCTACGTTATCACCTTACTACGGTTGGCTGCCATTAAGCTCTCAGAAATACAGGGCAGAGTCAAACACAGCAGACACCCTCCCTACTTTCTTTACCAGCACAATGAAAATGCAAATGGTGCGTGCGTGGCCGGTGTGTGCACGACGGGAGCGTGCACGACGGGTGTGTGCAATGGCAGCATGCACGACCACTCTTTGCCCAGGCAGCACTGCCACCTCCTAGGGGCTTTTCTCCCTCCGAAAACACCCCAGCTACCAAGCCACAGAGCAGCTGAGCCAGAAAAGCCTTTCAGTCAGTCCTCAGATTTACCATTTTTTTGCACTAACCTATTAAACCTCCCTCAGCCCATCTACAATGCCTGAAAGTCAACTGGCGACTGCGTGGAAAGCTGCTGCACCGAGGATCGCGCCCAGCCGTTTCGCTTGATTCATGAAATGACTATCTGAGCTGATTTTTGGATTTACTCCTGTAACCGGTGTCTGCGCTCCCGCCAGCAAAAGGGCAGTAAAACGTCCTCGAATGGTATGCAGATTGTTAAATCCTTCCGATACTCAGCCCTTCAAAAAAATAGTTAATCTGGTTGGGTGCATTTCAGCAGGATTTCACTTGCTTCAGATCGTTCAAATGTCTGTACTTGTCATCCCTTAAATCAACAGCAACAGACACTGCAGGTAACAAATGGCCAAGTACAGCGACCACACTTCAGGGCAGCCTGGCGGCGTGCAGGAGGCGTCTGGGCAATGCCCTCGTGAACGTGATGGGCCCGCTGACGCAGTGAACGCTGGTGGAAAAAGCGAGGGATTCCTGGGCACGGCAGGGCCCCGGTGTCGGTCCTGAGGGGCCTGCCAGCTGGTGATGGCAAAACACTTGGAGGCAGTAAACGTCTTTATCCTTTCACAGTATAGCCATGATTTCTCTTTTTTTAATGGCTTTGACCTTTCTCGCATCCTTGCAGCCTGCTCCCCATCCCGAAACAAGTCTGTCCCGCCGCGTGCCTTTACATCCAGCTTCTCAGCCACCTCACACCTCCTCTGCAGCCCCCTTGGGCTTGCAGCACTCTGCATCTTTACAGCACTGAGCTGCCCACGTGTCTGAGCTCCTCACGGAAGCTCGGTCCTTCTGCAAACCCTCCGGAGGGCTCCAGCCGTGTGCCTGGCCCGGCTCGTCCATGCCCCGCTTCTCAAAAGCTCTGGCGTGGCAGCAGAGAGCGCGCTGCTGGCACCCAAAACATCCCGTAGTAACGCTCTCGGTTTCCCTGGACCTGCAAATCTTCCCCAGACCCGCTGCAGGGCTCATTTTGATCTTACTTAATTAACAGTCTCTTAGAAGATCTGTTTCATGCTGCAAAGCACTTGCTGGAATCGCTGTTTTGGGGTCACTTGCTGCAAATCACAATGCTGTTCTGTTCAGAAGAGACAGAGATGTGAGAGCACAGAGGAAAACCCCGCGCGGCCCCGCACGACAAGAAACTCGATGCAGCTATGGGTCATCAAGGCCTGTAACAGCACACAACGCAGCACTGCAGCCATAAACACCTGGAGATTAGGAAAAAAGTAGTGGAGAGCTTGCTGCAATTGATGGCCGTTACGAATAACGCAGTGGGTGAAGTTTTCAGTGCGAATAAGCATAAACGTGTAGGCACGACACAAAATCACTATATCTGATTGCAGCTTAAGGCTCAGAGCCGTCACAATTAAAGCTCCATTCTTCCGCTAATAGAATTTAGACACCCTGAGAAATTATTGTGTTTAGGGAGGTTTGCAGTAAGCCAATGAAGGGTGAGCTGGGAGAAGTAACCAAAGGGCAGAACGGGCCCACTAAAAAAAAATAATAAAAAAAAAAAAGGGAATTGCGTGAAAATTGCAACCGTTTCAAAACCAGAAACCAGTACGCAGAGATGAATTATTCCAAGGGAGACAAGAAAATTGTTTGGTTTGAGTGATGAAACACGTGAGAGAAAACACCTGGGATGCGTGGGGAGCTGCTGAAAGCCCCCAGGGCTTTCAAGCCTGCCCCGGGTGAGATGCTGCTGGGGGCACCTGCCCGCCCCAGCCAGGCTCAAGGGCAGCTTCTGAACCTCTGCCCCTCTCTTTCTGGGCTGCTGCTGCCCTCCGGCAGAAATCGGGCTCGTTCCTCCCTTCGGTACGAGATCCGCCAGCTCCCAGGTTAGAAAACCTTCCTGTAAATGTGTTTGCGGACTCGGAATTGGATGGTGTCCAAGAAAGCAATCAGTCACGGGGCGAGCCGGAGCGCGCGCTGCCTGCCTGCCAGCCCCGGGGAGCGTCTGGAAAAGATCAAGATTACAGGCAGAGGGTGGGAGGGAAATAACGGGTATTCCCTCTGTGCCGGTCCGTCGGGATAAAATGTGACACGCTATATTAATAACCTGGCGTCACCGAGCCAAACATCTGACCGAGGGGAACATAAAATACCAGGCAGATATCAAGGACCTGGTGGCAAGTCATGTGAAGAGCAAACCAGATAGCGGGGTGCTGTGAGACGTAACCGCAGAACAAAACCTCCGTGTCAGGCCCTTTTGTTCCCAGCACAGCCAGCCCCGAACAGTTCGTGGTTTTCATCTTCTGCTACTTTACATGGTCAAGGGAGGCCGTTCGGCACACACAGCAGGAGGGACGGAGAGGGAAAGGGCATGTGCCCTGCCTAGGTCACCCTGCCTAGGAGCAGGGATTCACTCCAGGCGTTTGGTAGGAGCACGTCTTCCTCATGACGGCTTCAGCGTCCTTGCAGGGTGTGCTTCAGGTTCTCGGCCTGCTGTTGTCAGAAATGTCCTCAACAGTTTAGTCTAACAATGCGCACGCTTCGTGTGCTGTTAAGTAGCCACACACTGAAATCGCTCAAATTCTATCTAAACCTATATTCACACCGGTCTCCAGAAGCAAAGGCAGAATGAACTCCCATCCCTTCTAACTTGCAAGGTGGAAGCCAAGAGGCACCACCACGGAGACAGCCTGAGACCACGACCACGGGACCGATGGCTCTCCTTCCAGCAGAAAAGTCACCTGGGGAGTACATAAAGCACACTCATCTCCAGCTGAAATATGCATTTCCAAGGTTACTCTCACGGAAAGTTTTCAGCTGCAGCGGGCTCATTTGTAATACGAGCACAATTCAAGTAAACACGCGAGTTTTGTTTAAACTGCATTTAAATTAATGCTTTAAGTTTAGAACGTGTCCTAGGAAGATTTTAACACGTGGAATGTCAGATTTAACTCTGTACTAGCCAATTCTGTGCACAAAGAGCTGTACGGGAACGTGACACCCAGGGTCTGCTCACACTGCTTTGACAGTAAGCAATAGGAAACATGCTTTTGTAAATTATGAACAGGGGAAAGTAAAAAAAGATATTTTTACATGCAAGTCCTTGTATACTGACTATTTCCTATTGTATATTTGTACATATAAATCTGTATTTCCTATGTTCATGGCATATATACAGTCTCTTCGTCAGGCTCGTGGCCTGCCTGCCCGCCTATGGCAGGATACAGCTTCTCAAGCTAATCCATGACGCAGAAACGTGGATGAACACAACCGAGTTGCTCACTGACTGTGGAATTTAACCGATCAGTTAACAAACCCCACGGCGTTAGCACAGGAGCAGTGCTCCTTCCTAGACTCGCGGAGCAGCTCCGTGACCATCTGAACGGCCTTTTGGGGTACTTGAACCTCTTGCCAGCATAAGGACGGTTCAATAGCAGCATTCAAGTCTAGAGTAGCTGGACTGGCTGCACTCAGTCTGCACAAGAGGATGAAATTCTTGCTGCAACCTAAGAAAGGAAAATCACTTAGCATAAATAAGACCTTTTTTTTAACCGCTGATTAAATAGATACTCACAAGACAGAGCACAATGGCTTTGATGGAGCCGTTGCAACCTATTATATAAATCCTCATTCATGCCCATGAGAGCTTTTCCTTTTCTTTTTTAATAACAGAAGAGAAAACGCAGCCATGTAAAGGATATTAAATGGCACAAAGCCGCGTGACTGGTAAGGTCACAGCCCAGAGCAGCGAAAGCACAGGGCGCCGGGGCTGGAGCCACCGGTGTCCCCGGCCGAGCACTCACAGAGGCCGTGCTCGTGGGTGCCAGGAGCTGCAGAATTACTCCTCTTCTGAAGATTTTGCCTGTATACAGAACTAATCCACAGATGCACAGGAGTGCTCATGGGGAAAGCAAAGCACCCCGCGAGGGGCCGGTCGATACCTGGCAAGTGCCCCGTTCTCCACGAGTGCTCCTCTGCTGTGCGCTGGAGCCAAGCACCTTGCGGCCATGCAGGGAGCTCAGCCCGACCCCGGACGGCCCTCGGGGACTTGCAACCCACGGGCCCAGCCCAGAGCCGACCCCTGTGAGTCCCTTGAAGCTCGGTGTGGGCTCTGAAGCCTTTGCAAGCACAGGTTTCAAGACTGCTTTAGCAGACGGGTTTTGTTGTTCGGCGCGCAGTGCACTACTTGCACCGCACATGCTGTTATACTGAAGTCAAGCCTGGCTGAAGGTAATATTTTTGCTACAGCTTTGGCAATTTTCTGTGTTTCCCCGAGATATTTTTTTTCAGAATCCAGTTCTTAACACATTTAATCTGAAATAAATATATAATATGGCACCAGCCATCAGCTGGTCTCATTAGCTGGGCTTGCTCTACCGGTGCTGAAGCTCGTCTTGGAAACCTGCAGTAAGCGCAGGGCTTAATAAAGCAGTTTTTAAAGCACTGTGTAATTTCGTTGCAGTAAAGCAAAAGGGGGTCAGCTTGTTCTCCTAGACTCCACTCCAAACAATTTATCGTCTTTACAGATGAAACAAATGTAGGCAGCCCTTCATGACTTCAGCGAAACTAGGCCATTCGATACACACCCACTTCAGAACTTCACTCACAGACGGCTATTCATTCAGCTAATATTTATTCTCTACATTTTCAAGAATGCCTTTGCATGCACTCCACACAGCCGGATACAGGTACAGCAGCTCCTTGGCTGCCTCTTTCCTCCAGCAAACCTCTGCTTCCCCGAGCGCCTCACCACAAAGCCCCGAATCGAGCCGCGAGCAGGCGGGCGCGGTGCCCCGCACCTCCTGTGTCCCGCACCAGGGGGCCCAGCAGTGGTGCTGAGGGACCAGACAAGCTGGCTCAGCACCAGGACCCTTGGTGGGACACACTGGGAAGCGTGCTGATCCCTCGGACCCGTCACTGCAGACGTCTAACACTGATCAAGCCCCTTCCTCTCTGCTCCTCGGCACCACAGAAGTCTGCAGGAGACCGACAGGCTCCCGGCCGCCGGACACAGCTGCAAGCAAGTGGAGCGACACGTGCCTACCCTCTGGGTGCTTTGCCAGTAAAGCCAGGAATTTAGCTCGCTGGAGTTACCGTCAGCGTAGACTCATGCCTTCTACTCCTGAGGTCACCCAGCACTTTTGCTGGAGTGGACAAATGGTACCGGGGACGGGGCTTCGCCCCGAGCTTCCTGCAGCGGCACCGGAGGAGCCCCTGTGAGCTGCCAGAGCCACCAGGACAAGGTGGCCCCAGCAGAGATGAGTACAGCAGGCCCATAGCTAATGGTGAATGATAAAACAACCTAAAATTTCAATTCCAAATGTATTTACCTTACTGATTTCCTCTGCTGGTGTAAATCCCGACATCTGAGGCACTGCTGAGTTACGTCTTTGCAGGGGCGAGGGGGGGCCGTGTCTGCAGTCCCCAGAAATTCGGTGTGACCCTGTCAGCACGTGCAGTACGAGGCTGAGGAGCCATCCCGGAGGGTGATTTGGGGCACGGGCTGTGGGAACACCTGGGCACAGCAGCGCCCGGGGGGACCGACACCGTATGGGGGGGACCTCCTCAGCGGGCACCGGCTCCTCCGCAGCCGCTGGCAGTGCAGAAGGCGATCAGAAATACTGCACGCACCGAACGGGGGCTGTGGGAACGGGTGCCAGGGGTGCAAGGCAAAGCAGAAGGAGCACACCGCTGGGAAGGGCTGCACGGGAGGGAACCAAGGCTGGGAATGCCGCTGCAGAGCATCCCCGCCGGCTCCGCTCTGGGTCCCACGGGCTGCACGTGGGGCTGGCAGCAGCCCCGTGCCATGCTCCTCCGGCACACGGGGGCTCTAAGGGCTTGGTAACCACCTTCGTTTTTTTGGGAAAGGGTTCCTGCCAGCAACCTGCCCCTCACGTTCGCAGAGCAGCAGTGCTGCTTTTTCTTGGGGAACCACGGACAAAGCAGCGCTTGGCAAAGGAACTGTTTACGCAAACAAGCAGAAAGTGGGGGAGGACGTGGGTGGCAGCGTGCGTTCCCTCAAAGCTCGTGATTTCCTCCTCCCTCTCCGGGGAGAGCTGGGAATCGGGAGGCAATGAGGACAACTCCTTAACCAGTTACAGACCCAGCCCTTCTCTTCCCAGGACACGAGGAGCCAGGGGGTCCTACGCGGAATCTCCCCTCCGACTCATTTCCAAAACTGGGTGATTCTACCCCAAACATTTATTTATCAACTCACTGAACTAGTGAATGATGTCCTAAATAGCTTTGCAAATATATATATATATATAAATAAGGTAAGATTTAATCTCTTTGCTCTTCTTGCATTAAGTCATTCTGAGGACTTAATTTTAAAATACAGAAGTGTTCTGAGAATGTTTTGTAATTACAAACCAATAAGAAAAATCATCCAGGAGGAATAATTACATAATTTCTAGATGAACTCACTGCTTAGAAGAGCTCACAGCTTAGAAGAGCAGTAATAAATAGATCCTCATATCATTACTGTTGCTGCGGCTGATGACTCACCGCTGTTACTGGGATCATATCCCAGAATAGTCATGCTACTCTGTGTACTGCATACAAAATTAGCCATGAGGGACTTACTATTAAATGAAACAGATTTGGGGTTTTAGGATTCATGTGGTCATAGCATAAAAACAAAAGCTGTTAGACATTTTACTGGACTACAGTGGATCTCAGACCGGCGGTACCTCCTCTCCGTCAGACAGACCCAGCCCCGCAGGCACCGACGGCAGGGCTTTGGGGTGACAGTCCTGTGTCACACCCTTCTGGTTGGGCTAGCGCAGGGCAGCCCTGTCACACCCAGCAGCTAAAACCTGCCATCTCGAGAGAAAAACACAAGTACTTTGGCAGAAACATAACGGAGCAGGTACAGGGGTCTGATACAACTTATTAAAAGGAAAGAGATCATGTAGTTAAAATCGGTGTGCCTTACCAAACCAAAGCCAGAGGCGTATTGCTTTGATGGAGCCTAATTTAGATGCACACCAAGCAGAACGAAAAGTTGAAATGTCATGCTACTAAACCAGCCTCTCGGCCTCCACCAAACCTGCTAGAGACAGCAGGGGTTTGCTCTAAGGGATCCATCCATGCTTGCACATCATGTACGTGGTGTTTATGCTTACGTGCCCCACCTAAGGGTGGTTTGTTTGCACTTTTCAGTGAATTAACACAAGTCATCAGGCTGTACAGCAGGTGTCTGGGTAAGCCATAGAAGAGACTGACAGCGGGAAAGCAGCCCCCCAGCTTCTCAGCCTAACTCCTGAACGCGTCCCATTCTTCCATCTTCGGCACTACCCACACCTCTAATTACACGCACATATCCCTTTTCTCAAGGGATTTGCTGGAAAGAATATTAGGACAACTGAAGTTTACTTTTCAGCTGAAAAAGCACCTCTCCCTGTGCGTTATAAAATGAACAAGTAAAATAACATTTGTTCATTTTTACAAGTTTTATCCACTTTCAAATTCACTGTAAATTCCTGCAACATACTCTCGGTTCCCTCTCAGCTCTTGTAGCAGATGATGTTGAGCACGTGCACCATTGATATGGGCAAACAACTGACAGTCTAATACCGCTCATCATTTCTCTTCCTGTAAACGTGCCCTGTTCTCAGATTTCCACCCGTTTTGTGTGTATCCTCTGGGTAAAATGCCAGCTATGACACAGCACGCCGACAGCAAGCACAGTCCCACCATGTTCTCCTGTGTTCATCATCATCTCTTGGCCTCTCTGCGCACTGTCGCTCTTCAGATCAGCGATGTTTTCACTCCAACCCCCTCCTTGGGTCATGCTGTTCCTCTGTAAATAGCTGCAAATGTTCCCTTCCTGGCTATTTCTCAGCCTTATCGATTTTCAGAGAGTGCCCTTGTACTAAAACCCGCCACATCTGGTTGGAGTTTCTCTCCACCATTCAATACGAATGTCATTTATTCCCTGCCTCTATTTCTCCTTACCGGCTTGGCAACACTTTTCAGTTTAGTGGCATCTCTTCATTTAATTAACTTGCTGTTTATTTTGTTTTCCAGATCATTAACAAAAAGGTTAAATAAAACCATATGCAGCACAGTCACTGAGATACCAACCAAGAACCTGCCCACAAGACGCCACGTGGAACTTCAACTGGATTATGGCCGAGGTAACTGCAGTGAGCCTTTAGATTTTACTAGTTTATTTTTGCATTTACTCAAAACAAGGGATATTTAATGGAAACTAAAATAAATAAATAAATAATGATAATTTTAAAAATCAACCTTAAAATCCACTTGCTGGACTGTTCAAACACAGTGCAAGTCACAGCATTGCTCACCGAGCATGGGTGCTGATGACCACTCACAATCCCTCCCTGCTCACAATAACCACGTGTGGCTCTTTTGCCCTTCAGCTTTGACATTTCACTCCTCCTCACGACTTTCTGGCAGGATTCAAGCCAAGAGTGTGCAAAAGAACCAGTTTGTACTTTGGAGATGAACTGAACTGAGTCTGAAAGCGGCTGCCTTCTTTCTGGTGACGGCACAGCCCAGCAGTGCATGGACACGATGACTGCCCTGCAGATTTTCTTGCTGCTTTACCCTCCTCTAACACTACCAGCTCCTCCTTGGCTGTAAAGCCAGAGCTGGGAGTTTCATGCAGGTGGAATTTCCAAGCAAATTCCAACACACCGTGTACAAAAAAGCACTACCAGCACACTGCCACCTCAAGGAACATAGTTCTACCTCTTTTATACAAGCTTCACCTTGAGATACTACCAGCCACGCTAATTCTCCAAGCCTTCCTTTTGGGATGTTGGCAACTTTTTAGAAAGGCCTCTATGTTGATTTCTTAAGACAACTCCCATTCTGTCCTCCAAAGCAGCACACAAACTGACCAAAAACGTTTATTTCTCTTCATAGCAAACCAACGAGCTATCTAAATCAGCGTTCAGTTACATAATGTTTGCTTTTCAGCAGACTCCGCTAAATGTCCTCACGCACCAGGCCATGCAGCCTTATCTTTTTTTTTTTTTTTTTTTTGCCAGGAATCATAGGAATCATAGATCATCCCGAGATGGAAGGCACCCATGAGGATCATCAAGTCGAGGAGATCCATCCTCGTTGGGCTCGAGCCACCGGGGGGCACGGTGGGCCGGGTGGCAGGAGGAGGAGAGCTGTGGGGTGCCCCGGACCCGCTCCCAAGCCAAGGCCCTGCCCTGTGTGAGGTGGGCTTGGGGCTCTGCGGGCCCCCCCGGTCGGTGCCATCAGAGCAAAGCACTTTGTCCAGCCAGATCCTGCCTCCTGCCTCCTCCAGCACTGCCTTCATCCACACGCAGGAAGGCGAACACTTCCAGAGTTTCAGAGCTTAGGCCGTAAGAGTTCTGCCGATCTCTGCAGACACCAGTTCCTCCCGCTGTGAGGAGTTACCTCAGGATCCCGGGAGCGGCCTCTCCCTGCAGGACCTCGCCGCTGCTCGCCGGCCCTCCTGGCCTTCTCCCGGCACATCCCTCACGACAGCCGACGTGGATCCCCCAAGTTTCACTTCATGCTCTACTGAAAGCCAAATACTGTCTGTCAAGTTCCGCTCCTCTCCCAATTCCCCGGCTTCTGTAAACAAACCCACCGATCGCATATGCTGCGCTTTGCTCATGCTTGTGCTTTTGACAGTGGGCCAAGCACCGAAATCAAAAAGCTTCTGCGCCAGTGTAGGCAGCACAGTATATGCACGTAGATGTGGCAAATCGTCTCTTAGTAGGCTCTTAACAATGACAGATTTTAATCCTGTGGAAGTAATTGCCTAGACCACCACCTATTCAGTTCGACCAACATGTGCTACATTTGCTTTTTCCAGTCTTCTGCTTTTTCTATGCCCCTACCCCAAAAGCACGTTACTTAAATCACCAAATAATGCCTTCACTACATTACTTTATATTGTCAACCTGTCATGTTTTATCCACAGCTTCCAAGCATGCTGTATAATGGAATCAGGCCCCTTGGACTGACTCAGCTCCCTGCCGTGTCACTAACAGGCCTGCACCTAGTGCCTTCCTCTAAGATACCATGAGTATGACACGGGCTCACGTGTCCTCTGTTTTCAGGAGATAAAACTTTAGAGAAAAAAACACCTTTTTCTCGTTTAATGGCAAATCTGGGGTATTTAATATGCTCTGTTTAGGTGCTAGAAGTGTCCCAGCAGCTCTCTGGAAAGCACAGTTAAAGCTTTCTAACCCGAAACCCTCTGACATTTGTGTCACAAACCCAAGTTTTGTGCTGATACCGAGTCCAGGCACAGACATAGCACCGGCACCCACCAGCCCCGGGATGGCAGAAGCACTTTTTGCCCTCTCCAAGAAGTTGTTATTTTTCCTGCACTTGTATTTTGCATTCTCTGGAATGCAGATGCTTATTTCTAAAGCTTTATCAGCATTTCCTGCATAAACCTCTTTTTACAGAGGTTAATAATGGGGATAAAGATTTTGTGTAGCTACAAGTGTTCAGTTATCTGTTACAGTGAATAACGTGATGAAAAAAAACAGGCTTGAAATCTTGATCCTGCAGAAAGCAGGAGGGAAATTTTGGATACTTACTGCACTGGTTTTGGTCGTATTGGGAATTCTTGAGGGCGAGCGAGGTGTTTTGCAGGCCGAGGAGGCTGCAAGGAGCCACTCTTCTGCATCTTGAACCTTTGCCCCATTTATCACAGGTGATTCCTAAGGCTTATTATAATTGCCGTTTTAGCTATTGAAATACTAACGACATAGGGATGTGAAAATAGAACAAAACTGGAAAAGTTTTCCAAGAAAAAAGCCTTGTTTTTATCCTTGTGAATTAGCTACCAGCGATGCATCCCACAAATCAATACCGCTCCGGGATGGGAGCGAACGCACCCATATTGGCACAGCCTGCACCAATGCTGGCCTGAGGGCACAGCAGGAATGTCTCGGAAACATCACTCCTGTCCAACAAAGCTCTTGCTTGCATCTTTAGGCCCACTCTGCAGAAATGCTGCTGCTTTCTTAAAAGCTCTTGCTTGCATTGAGATACAAAAAGGAAAAAAGAAGTTCTTAAAAAGAGAAGGATTCCTGACCCCCTACAGAGAACCAGCAGCCCGATCTGTCTGGCATCACCCTTCCTGCCTTCGCTGCCTTCCTGTGAGTGTGCTAAATGCAGATGGGGCCGGCTGGAAGGCTCCTGGGCACCCATGGGCCCGCAGAAGGGGAGCGCGGGTCGGCTGCTGCACTCACCAAGGTTCATGCAATCCAAGCCCGTGGTGGCTCCCTCGGCGCTGCAGCAGGGCACCGTGGCCAACACCCCTGTTAGAACTGTTCGGCTCACCTGGAGAGAGTCTTTTGTTCGGTGCAATTAACAATGAAAATGGGATTAAAAACTGCAGGTGGTGAGCGAGTTAAAGCATTGAAGCTCTTTGCTGAATTCCGCAAGTTGAATTTTTTGGGAAGAAAAAATTAAATTCCAAGGTGGGAAAATCATTCTTTTTCCTAAGAAAGGATTTAATTGTCATTTTTACAGGATCCCTCTCCTCCCCCAATTATGTCTATGTTTTGTTGCTTTTTTAGGTAGCTATCAATATAAACACTAGAAAATAAAAATATCTGCAAGCCTTTAATAGCAATTCACCCTTTTTAGCTCCTTTTTCTTTTTAGGGAAATCGCACCACATATGAGTATGCCACAATTCCATCAGTCTAATGCAAGACGAAAACGAGCCCAGGAAGCAATCAAACTGGGATGCTTTGTGATCCGGTGGGTTATAAAGCTACAAAGATTATTTCATTTGCATTCGAGGTAAATAATGTAAAGATGATAATGCAGCTATGCCAAGAGAAGCCCCATTGCTCTAGGTGCTGCCTTCTGCCTCGAAGGAGCAGCTTGGACAATGCAGGCAGAGACACCGGGACGAGGCCCAGCAGGCTGGGACGGGGAAGGCTACTAGAGCCCCAGCGCCACTTCTCCACGACAACCCCTCCGAAACGAGCTTTTCAACCAGCAAAAGCAAACGCCTGTCTTTCTTTGGATTGCTCAGAGCCAATTAAAGCAAATTATCTTATTGTTAAAGATCACGCTTCAGCCAGGCATTGTCTTCACTGAAGACACATTTCAACAGTGCTTTCTTTTTGCTTTTTACAGCGATTTGTGAGCGTAAGAAAAATATTTGGCTTTCTCTTCCTAAATTGTGCCTACAGATTTCTGAACGGCGTCCCTCAAACATTCTCCGTGCATATAAAGCATTTCTTTGTTGGAGATCCTACCCATTTATAGAAGGCTACAGAACTAACACGGGAGGAGAAGCGAATCGTTGGGGCCCCGCAGGTAACTTGGAGGCAAAGAGGTTTTAGGCAGGGCAGCCACCGGTGGCTGCAGAGATCGAGGGAGTGAGCAAGGTGCGGGGATCGCCCAGTGCCCTTCAGCAAGTGTCACCTGCCAAGGGCATCGCGAACACTGCACGAACCGAGGCCAAAATGCTGTTAGCCTCAGACAGACCACCTGAGTTTCACCCCAGCAACATTTGTAGGGTCCTTCCAGAAGAAAGTCAGGCAGAGGAATTGAAAGGATATGTTAAACATTTTCAATTTAACTAATTCAAGAACGAATTTACAAAGCAGGCTCCGTCTATGTGGTACTATGGTCTACAAAACACTTCCAGCCTCACGTCCTGCACACCTGCTCCGCACCCTGACCCATCCCTATGAGCAGGAACTGACCGTGAAAGTTCCAAAAGGGAACATTATTTGTTTCCAAACCTGAGTGTTATTCCAATGATTTCCAGCCAGAGATGGAGCAGCACCGTCCCAGAAATCCTTACTGTCTGTTTTTAGTGGCCCCTTTGCGACGTAGAGCAGGTGCTTGCTCACTCGCATACCCGCCCGTTGGTGCATGGCTGCTGGGTTGATTTATTTTAATTAATACATTTTGGATAGTTCAGGTTGATGACCAGTATGCTGTCACCAAAGCCTACAGCACTGTTTTTTTTTTAATTCAAGTTTTGTTAAAGAGTTTGTGTATTCATGATGGGCAGAGGAAAGGGAAGCTCAAAAGAGGATCAAAAATGTATTAAACAAGAACAAAATGCCTGGTCTAAACCACCCCGAACTGTACTGGTCGATCACATCAGCTCGGGGGCCCACTTGTCCGGGCGACTCATTTACAGCCCCCATGCCTGCGATCGCGGTGCCGTGGGGCTTTATTTCAGCTCTGCATTTCCCAGAGCTAAAATTACTCCTGCCACTCTCGCTGTGTGCTGTGCACCGTCCCAGGCACCTGCGGGCTGCAGCTGCAAAACGTTTCCCACCCCGTCGCCCTGAAGCAGCGCTCCTCGGCCCCGGCACGCGGCCGCTCCCCCAGGGATGAGCGCACGGCAGCAGGCCCACAGCTCCCGCTGCCACAACCACAGGGAACCATCTCCGGACGGGCCTGCTCCGCGTCCTGCCCATGCTGCAGCCCTTGCTGCTTCACCTGTGTCTCGTATTGGGGCTGTTCGGCACTGGCTTGGCACCGAGGACACCTCTCAGCTCCTTCGCTCGCCGGCTGCGCGCGGCTCGGGCACCAGGCGCAGGGCGGCGTTGCCTCCGTCCGCCAGGATCCTGACCAAGACACTGCATCAGAACTCCTTTCCGCGTCGCAGACAGATATACAAAGATAACACATTTTAATAATGCATCAATAACGCAGTTTTCCTCTTCTCTAAATATTTACCTCTTCAGCCTCCTGTCCCTGAAGCGCCACCCGCTGCTGCCCACAACTACCAGCCCGGTGCTGGGCAGTGAGAGCACCTGCACGTCTGTACGGCGCCGTCCGGCACTCCCAGCCTAAGTGTTTGCATCAACCTGTACGTGCACTGAGCTACAGCCAGCAGAACAGACAAGTTACAGAGGTAATGCCACCAAAGAGTGCAAGAGAAAACGCGTTTCAGGGACTCATTTACTTTTTTTAAAAGAAAATGCATTTTCTCACGCAGCTTTTTTAGGCAGAAACCTCCCTCTTTCGGTTTTTAAGTAAGCCTTAAAAGCAAATAACTGAAAAATGGCCCTCACAGATGAAGATCTTGGAAAGTGACTCAGAAGAAGCATGACGAGGACAGATTGCAACAGAAATCATTAAGCACAATACAACGCTTCCCGTCCTTTTCGTGCCCCCCAGTTCCCAGGCGTGAGGGTGCCAGCGGTCCCAGATCGAGATCTGGTCAGATCTGAGAGAGCGAAAGGAAACACTCAGCAAGCACCAGGGAGATGTCGGGACTTGGGAACACGTACGTCCCCACCAGCGCCTCTCCGCTTTTTGCAGACGTAAAGCTGCACACCTCCAAGCTCCTTTGCCCACCAGAACTGCACCGATCCGGACAAAAAACAAGTACCAAATCACCACTTACCAAATCCACGAATGACGGCGACTACGTGTTATATTAATATTTAACATCTTCCAAGACTGTATGTCTCTTCTAGTCGCCTGAAAACGCTCAGTACATTTCACGCTTGCTCCCAACTTCTGTCTTGCCTAAGTTTTATCAGCGGCATACAGCTACTTGCAGGAGTTTTTGTTCTTTCTGATTACATGTCAACTCCCATTTCAGGGTGGATGTCACTTTATATACGAATGCAAATGACTTGGCAATCAAAATGTGAGGGTGCCGTGGAGCAGCCTCTACAGACTCCCATATTTCTTCATCTACATCAGAAAAAAAATAATTTAAAAAAATCTATTTCTGGCAAAACCCTGACTGTGGTTTCCTGCTCTCATTTGTATAATCCCTTCCAATGACACTGACACAGGAGAAAAAAAAGAAAAGCGTGCATTTTCCAAACTCAAGAAGCATCCCCGTGTTCCTGTTTATCCTTCCCAGGTCACGCTCATCGTTCATTCAGCCGCCGCTGTCGCCGATGCACCCGTGTTTCCCGAGGCTCCCGCGTCCCGTGGTGGCACCGCGGGGCAGGAGGAGAGGGCACCTCTGTGACCGCAGCACGTCCCGGTGACACCGGGAGCAGCCCCGATGACGAGCCGGGAGGGAGCAGGGCTCTATGACAAAAGGCCTGGATTAGCAGTGACATCGAACTGCACGAAACAAGGAAGCTTTCTGAAGGCTTCAGGCGCTCTGCGAGGGGCTGTGCTGGCCATCCTGCATAAACACCGGCGCGCTCTGCTTCGTTCCTGTCACCCGGGGACGTGTCGGTGTTCACGAGCAGGGCCGCTAGCTGCCTTTCCAGCCCCCTCCTTCTGGTCGGAGAGGTGCTCTGGCGCTAGGAAAATCCTCCGAGCAGGTACGTCCACAGCCGCAATCTCATCCAGAGGCTCTGAGCAAGAGCAGATTTGTACGTCTCTGCATAAAGTGGAATTTTACAGGGTTTACATTGAAGCCCTGCTGCTAACCATCCAGCCCTGCACAGCTCGCGGTGCGCGGAGCCGGGTGGCGCACGGAGCCCCCGCCACCGCCCCGGGGACGCTGCCGGGGACAGCCCCGGTGCGCAGGGCACTGGGCACGGTCCCTGCCCCGCACCGCCGAGGGACCCGCGTGGTGACAGGGGAGGGCTGATTAAGGACGGGGAACTGAAACCGCCGGCGGCAGCAGCAGCCCTTGGGTGGCTCGGGAATGCTGGAAGCGAAGCTGCCAGGCGGGAGGTGACAGCTCCCGTGACGGGCTGAGATGTGCTGCCCGGCTTTCTGCGCGGGCAACGAGGGGGTCGGCGATTCAGAAAGACGCAGTACGGACGGGCACATTTTCCATTTACCGGGTATTTTCCCCCAGGGAAGTCTCAAGACGTTTCCCTTCAACATCTAAAAGGAAGGGCTTTTAGGATCAGCTGAAATCAGATGCAACAAAGGCAAGAGGCCGCCCTGCCCAGAGCCCCGGCGAGGTGTGAATGTGCTTTACCATCCAGCAGGGCCACACACGATGCCGAGGGCGATGCTCCCTGCCTGCGCCACCGGGCCCCAACCGGCACCGGCTCGCAGCCAGCATCCAAGTGGAAACACTCATCCATGTCCTGCTGTACTGGCCAATGCTGGAAACACTTCACAAAAAATGTAGGTGTGATTAAAATACTCCAAAAAAGGAATCGTGCCTATAAAGATGGAGTAGGGTTAGCAGCACATAAATAGTTTGGACCTTCCCAATTGGTTTGCTGCATCTCTACGTTTGTCTGTTTGTCTTGAAACGAGCCAGTTTGACATGAAATGGTGAATTATTTTGCCTTCAACTCCATTCAGACTACGGATATATATGAAAAAAGCCCACAAACACGTATGGATGGAGAGAAATACACAGATACACAGCCATACCCAAACGCGCAGCCCCAGCAGCAGACCGTGCTTGCACAGCAGGCCTTGGACAAATGGCCACTTGTACACGCAGCCAGCAGAGATGTCGGTCCTGCAGTTACGGGCTTCAAAAAGGGACTTTTCACCTTCAAAAGTCGTGTTATGTTAGATGTGGAATGCATGTTGTTTCAGACATAGTTGCACACTCCAATCAGGAAATACTTTAGGCATTTCTTCACAATGCGGACGTTTCTGACCAGAACTCCGTCCTGCCCTCCGTGTCTTTGGAGAAACAAAGCCCAGCATCACAACCTTATTGTAAACACGTGGGCTTCATACATCACCAAACCATTGATATACCTGATACGCTGAAAAGCACCGCATGCAGAAGTTAAATTAAACAACAACACCCGTGGGGCAGGCTGAAGCCTAATTTACCATTAAATAAGAAACTCAGCTCGCTTAATGAGCTTAACCCAAGCCTGTGGCCATCTCAATGCAGATGTCAACGCTGTGGGGCTTTGGGGGCTAACAAACTGCCACCCTCACAATCACCCCCACGTCCCTCCGCAGGCTTCCCATCCCATTTGCACCAAACAAGCTGAAAATGTTCATGATTTCATGAGGCTCACAGAAATTCCTAGGCAATACGCTCCTGTTGCCCTAAGTGATCCTGCCCTTTTTGCTTTTCCTTAGCTCCCAGCCTGGCACATTGAAATATCCCCAAAATGGCCTTCAGTGTGATTCTCATTGGTTTTGTTGAAAAAGACCAAATGAAATCACTGTTCACTTGGCAGCAGAAGTTTCCGTGTGCTGTTGCTTCTCTTCTATCTACTCAGAATCTACTGAGATTCTGCATTTTCTGCCCCTGCTCCCATTCCTACAGTATCTCATTTCACGTTTCCAACCCTCTCTTTCCCCCGAGCATCCTGAACTTGATGTGGATAATTGCAGGGAACACGGCAGTAATGAAACGGTGGCTGGGTGGGAAGGACCATGTCTTTCTGGTTTTTTTTTTCTCCTATAGCTACTCAGACAGTTGAATAATTATCCTCCATCAGAGACCCAAATGAAAAACCAACACGACATACAAGAATGTAATTCCAAGGCTGCACTCAGGAGCCTCTTTTCCCTTACCTCTGGGTCTCGCCACGAGTGCCCTGCCTCCTACTCCCACACCACCCCTAGCCCACACGCTCTAAAAGTCATCAAACAGCTCGTTTTGATCCTTCCCCACTGGGTGCCACAGCTGCATATTCCATGTCTATTCATTAGCGGGCTCTGCAGGCCCTACTACAGATGAACCCTGGCCCCATGGGTTCACCCCGGCCACCCCAACGCCCGTGCTCGAGGGAAACACCTTGAGTGCGTTTTGCGAACAATTGCGGGGGTTCTTACAACCACTTGGTAGGAAAGCAGCACATAACACTTCTCCCGTCTTTCAGACAAGTTACATAATGCAGCTATTGTGCAGCCAGTGCTATCACGCTGGCTTAAAACACTCCAGGTCCTCCAGCACTTTGTTACCTTTTTTCCCCTCCATCAACAGCAGATTGCTGCAAAGGCTCAGGAATGTTCTCTGTCCCCAGAAGGCACAGATACAGTAGCCTGAAAACAACTGCCTGATACTTTTGGTATGTTGAGACGAAACAGAAGCACAGCACCTTTATCAAAATGTTCGCATTTCATTGTATCTCTTTCCAGACTAAAAGCCTTATACAAATTCAGAACTATATTGGGGTTTTCACTCCAAATAAATATTAAAACACTGAGATGAATATTTTGTCTTCCTGCTAGGTGTTAATAGTGGCAAATCAGGATAATATACAAACATCCTAGCTTATAATCTGAACGCATGAAAATCATTCCGACCTGTCAGAAGCAAACTCCCCATCTAATGCTGCTCCTGGTATTTTATTAGCTGTTTTGCAGAGCAGCACTGACCCTTTTGCAAATGCTTACGTCGTCGTTTGTTCCAGCACACGCAACTACCAGAGGCTGATTTGCAGAGTACAAAGCTATCTATTGATTTGGAAGGGATGTGATTGCCTGGGCACCAAACGAACTACTCGGCCATGCAGAAGGTTTTCATTCATTCTTTCTTTCTGGCCACACTGATTCATAATGATGACATCCTGATTTGCAATTCAAGTTCCCTCTTTTTCCCTAAAGTAGGCTGCCCAAGGAGGGCATTGCCTTACCAACCCTTACCTTGGATACCAGCATCTTCCGTGTAATGCTGGAATATTCATTTAAATATTTATTTAAGAAATGCAATCATAAAACATATAGCCACTCAAAATGTTTAACTCATCAGAAATAATGTTTTTGTTTAACTCTTACATTCTGATCACCAAATAATGAGCTATTACTGCTGTAAGCTGACCTGACACCTGCCAGTAACTCAGCATGCCAGGAAGTTGCCAGCTCCAAAACCGAGCTGGACCTCGTGCAGGCTGTCCTGAGAAAGGGGCGTGCCAAAACCCCGCAGGAATACATCCCTGAGACAAACCGAGCATGGGACGGCAGCAGGTAGCGAGCACAACTGCAGGTGAGCATTCATGAGGGACCTGCTCGCAGGAAGCTCCTGCCACCAGCCCTTGCCCTGCCCGGGGCTGCCTTGGCACGAGGGCAGCCGGAGCCCGGAGGATGCGCGCCCACCCTGGGCCCTGCCTCGCGCTCACTTTCAGAAATAAATACGGGCTCTGAGGGGCTCGGAATAAATACAGGAGGGAGCCAGCACCGGCATGGCCCGGCCTCCAGCAGTGGTGTCAGTGGCAGTCACTCTGCTCTCTGCAGCCGTGCTATGAACAGCGCCCAGACAGACACATAAAGCCCCCCCGGGAGCAGCTCGTCTTTTCAAAGCAGACCCATCTCCTCCAGCTGTCTCGCAAGCACCTTCCCTCCACTCTTCCCATCAATGAAGCCCTGTTTTCAAATGGGTAAAATTCAAGCTAAGCAACCTGATGTGGGAGAGGAGGTGTTTCAAAGGAAACCACGCAGCTGTGCTGCTGAGAGCCGCCCAGGTGCACCAAATGAGCGACCTGGCTCTTAATATTCTACCGCAGCCCAAAAAAGCAGCATTTACGTAAAAAATGCGCGCGGTGCCTTTGAGCTGAGCAGGTGACTGCTCCGGCATTGAAGCAGGCAGCGTGCTTTATGCTCCGGCTGGGAGCGGGTACGGGAGGGAACAAAGTGCAGCTCCCTTCAAAGGGAAACCGAGACTCGGGCGGGCTCGGCTTCTGTCGCGCCGTTGCGCACATTTGGGATGGTTTCACGTGGAAACCAGCGCTCCCCGATTCATCAAGGAGAGGGATGGCTCGTCCTGCCTCGCCGCCACAGCGGTGTTCAGCTGAGGCAGGAGGCAGAGGCAGGAAGGCAGAAACCAAACAGGAACCGCGGGCGGACTCGGCCAGAGCAGGCGCGCCGCCGCTCGTTCCGCAGGCTGCTGTCAGCTAACAGGAGACAGGCAAAAAGCGTGCGTACAAGAAGCAGATGAGACCAAAGGGGGGGAAAAAAAAAAAAGAAAAGCTGGAAAATCAGCTCAGTGATTCTCGATCCGCTCTGCAACTTCGCAGTGAGCCTGAGAAGTTTCCAACAGAAAGTAACGCAGCGAGCTGACGCCAGCAGCGCGTTTGCGAACGCAGTGCCGTGTTCTTCGTCACCTTCTCCAGGTCCCGGTGCTGACCCGTCCCACAGCCCCCCTGGGACCGGTCCCATCCAGCTCTCGCCAGCAGACCACAGGACAGCATTTCAGAGTGCACATTTTTGGTAACAGCACGCCAAAACCTTAAAGCTACACCTGCACTGTACAGAGCAGAAGTACACGTGCTGAACAGGCTTCCGACCGGCTTCCATTCTGATCTACAGTTTTATTAGACCTTTAGGGGGCTTTGATTTTATATTCCATTTTGGCTACTTCCAAACTGTAAAGCTTTCTCAAACCAATTTGTGGCAGAGATGCTGCAGGGGACGTGGGTTCCCCACGGCATCATGCAAAGTGACTAAACCAAAACCAATAATCATTTGTCTGATTGAAACAGACACTACCACAAATTTTTCAAAATGAGCTTTATGCCTAACATGAAATTTATTAGCTCTTGATGCTCCTCCGGTTGACACGTGGCTGCTGTATTACCTCGGTTGGTAAAGAAGCACTGATGGTTGCTTTCTGGATGGAATTTGGTGAAGTAACAGAGAGAAGGTGCTGTGTTTGTGTGTTGGGATACCGCCACCTGTAACAGACTGACAATTAGAGGTGAGGAATCGCAGGAAACTTAGGCAGCAATGTATTGAACATCAGGAGGCTTCCCAAGCTTCTCCATCGGTGGAACCACCTGGAGAACCAGATGCCAACCAACAGCCCAACCCCAGAGCCTCCTCTGCCCTCCCGACCACTGCTGCAGGCCAGGGAGACGAACTGAGCGGTGGGCCTGGGGCCCCACACCGCGCTGGGCTTCTTCTGGGCGAGCACGTCCTACACAGCTCTGGGGCCTGCTGTAGCCTGAGCGCTTGTGAAATTAAATATGTAAATCCGGACTGATATTTAAGCATCTGTGAAGAGGGCCAGCACTCTGGATGAGCCTACGGCCTCCAGCCCGGCCGCGGTTCGGCCCGGTACCGGCAGCGCGCGGCGCTCACCTCGCTCGGGTCGTGTCGTGCTGCTGCGGCACGCAGCTCCGCCGGCTTCGCACGCCTCACCTACAGCACGGATGTGTGCGTGAGAAGAATCATCGCCTCTTCAACTCAGGTCATAATATTATGACTTCTTACCCTCAACACTTTATTTTCGTCTTTTTTTGTCTTCAACCCTTTACGCTGCAGTGTTCAAGAGCATTAGCTTTCATATCTACTTGAGTGAAGAAGGGATATTTTTACATTATGGCAGTTTGTGTTAAAACAAGCAGATGACAATTTGGGAGCGCAGTACTTAAGGAGCTATTTCCTGACAGGAGACGAGGGAAAGCAGCAGTTTCCTCAGGTACTCAGATTGCTCCTTTCTGCTCGCTTCCATAATGCGAACTCCCATCATGCTCTCAATTTCCTTTCAGAACAAATCCATCTGCATGAAAATATTTTAAAATATTTTCTATTCCATCCGATTTCACGACAAGAAAAAAGCCCCGGTACAGGCAGGAAAATTTAAGTGCGTTCTCCGTGCTTCCTCACTTGCTACCAGGTATTTCACATGCGCCATGAGCCACGGCCACAGCCTCACCCCCGGCTCTCGCCTAACGCCTGAGGCTACCGAGTGATTCCCCCGAAGCGAGGGTCCCCAGCATCGCCCATCTCTGCACATTTACCCCTCAGCCTCTGCTTGAGCGGGCACGATCCGGCCGCCACACGCTCGGGGCAGGCTGGTGCCAGCCCAGCAAACCAGCAGTGAGGCCACAGCCGTAGCACGGCGCGCAGGGACGGCACAAGGCCCTGTAGGACAGGACATAGAGGAGGCTCACACCTACAAGTCCCAGAACAAGGCTCTTCGTGCACCTTTAACATACGTTACAACCCCCGATTTTTGGACCGTCACTCTAAGGAAGCCAGTCCAATATTTGGAACTCCAAACAGCAGGAATCTTCAGTTTCTCTGACCCCTTCTGAATCGGCTTTCAGAAGCTAAAACAACACCGCAAGAGTTATCAATGTTAAGATTTTGTTTAACGCATCGTTTCCTTGGCGTATTGAAAGTTCCCTTTCAATGATGTCTCCTTAACAGAGAATTAACTTATATTGACAATAGCTGGTTTTTCATATTGAAATCACTCTCATTTAAACTTCCAGCATTGGATTAATATGCATGTCTCTACCTAATTCGTTCAAGCCAGCAGACTTTGTGCAAAATCAGAACAGTAATACTTCTTAAACACTTGGCAAAGTCAGTGAATGTGCCACCATGACACCAGCACACCCTGAAATGCATACGGAACACAAAGCAATGATTTGCTCTGCGCTTGCTCTGAGCCAGGTCTGTGGAGGGTGAGCTCTGGGGTGGCATGCGATTATCGAGAAAAAAAATTAATCACCATGTCTTTCGGAGAAGGATTACACCTGGTGAGCACACACACCTGCAGGACGGTACACCCCAGGGAAAGCACTTCCCAGACAGCCCTTGCAGGTGTGAACATAGCCCACATCACAGGATGCACATCACTGGGCTGCAAGGCCACTGCGGTGGCTGAAAGGAGGTTGCCGGCACTGTCCCTAGAGATGCAAATCCAAAACGCAGGGGATGGGGGCGGTGGGAAACCAGCTGTGCAAAAACCAAAAGGATGGACCTAAAGAACCACAGAAGGAAAGGACTTCTTACAGTCACTGTGATTTTTGTTTTCTGAGTTTATCGTCTGAGTTGACCCTAACTAGAGAAGAGGTATACATAGGCAGAATTTGAGGGGATTCTCCTTTTCCTTCCAAGCTGGGAACTTTCAAAGACAGAGCCCCCCGAGCAGGCTACATGCGAGCACTCTTACCAATCCACCATCTCGACGTGCGCCCAACAAGTTTATGTAACGCAGCAGCACAAGGAGCCTTCGCCCAGACAACAAAACTTCTCCTGTCACCATTAGCAGCAGTGGGAAGGCATCCAGCTCCCAGCGCTTGTGCAGCCCTGGGCGATGCTGGTGCGCTACAGAACCTACACGCCTCTCCTGCCGTCGCTGAAGGCGCCGTGTCTCCCGGCAGACGAGGCTCCAGATTTAAAAATCCCAGAGCGTCGCTCTCAGATTGCTGAGCCCTGCCAGCAAAGACTTTGCAGCAAGGCGGGGATGTTGCTTTTCAAGAGAGCAAGCTCTGCCAACCAATGCCCCGCAGAAAGCACACATCTGTTTCACTGAAGTTTGGTGTTAGAGCAGCATTTTGAAAGAGAAAAGGTATTGCACATAATTTGGTGCATACATATTAGTTTCAAATAGAGCTGATTAATCCAGCTTGTCAGTACAATTCAATGCTGTATGTAGAACTGGGTGCATCGTTTCTGCAAACAGGGCTAAAACGAGGTGCTTCGATCCCAGGACTGCACAAATCCTGCCCTTCCTGGCAGAGGAGAGGAGCCCACCGGTCACACCGGACCCACCAGCCTCCAAGATTTTTCTACAGGCTGCTCCTGCCTGGCTCTCTGGATACGCTAAAATCCACTATTCCCAGAACAGATTTCATGAAGGGGTTTCAGTCCTTCGAGAGACTTACTCATGCGGCTCAGAATAGCGCACGTCGCAGCCCTGCTTCGTGAGCGTGTCTATTTAACTGGCGTTCACTGCCTCTTACGTTCGCCACCCTCCACATGTCGCAGGCACAGGCAGAAGGCACGCTCTTCCTATCTGTTTCCCACTTTAGGGGAAAAAAAAACAACAACACAAAAAGCAACTTTTGAACGTTGGCATCTGGAATCGTTCCAATTTGTTTGCCCATTGCTACGCTTTTCAACCATTGCTCCCGTTTCCCTGAAAAACAAAGAAAATTCCAGAGAAAAAGACAAGGCGCGTGGAAGCCACTCTCCTCTGCACTCTTTAGCCTGAGGCACAGAACGCGTGCGCGCCGCAGACTTCTGTAGACTGAGAGCAGACTGAGACACATGACAATGCAAAAATGTGTCTACCCAAAATACACTGAGAATTTCCTTATCTAACATGGAAACTAAAAGCAGCATGTAAAAGTAGAGCTGTAATATAAAACAGTAGGTGCATTATTTTACAAGAAGGTGTGCTCCCATGACACTGCATATTTTTTAAGAGCACTTCAACACGTGAACAGAAGAGATGCTGCTGAGGCAGGCTGACAAGTTTTGCGATGCCGGAATTAGTATTCTGACACCGGGCCACTTCTTAATGCACCCAAACAGAGACTTGAGAAATGCACCGGCAGGCTCAGGAAAACACAAACCCAGATGTTTTTGGAGAAAGGCTCCAAACACGCCGCAGTTACCTTACGACACTTTTATCTCCCAGGAGCCTGGTTATGGAATTTTCTTACAGGAAACATTTTATGCAAGGAAAGTGCAGTGCATTTGTTTCCTTGGAAACAAACCCTTTCAACCTTCACTGCACAGAATCTTAAGCAAAAGAAAACTCTGTAATTAGGCCCAAGGTCTAGCTATTTTAAGCTAGCAAGATGTTAAATCACAACTATTTTATTAGCAATAGAACACAATGAAAACACACTTATCTCAATTATGGGAGTAGTAAGTCTTCACATCAACCAAAACAATAAGTCCATTGAACTACACCGAGAAATATAATTACTTGCCCATTTAACAGGATTTGGGAGACTTTGATTTAGCTATGCTGTGCACCAGGATTAAAAGCAAACCTCTAAGTGACAAACAAAAATGAAGCAACAAATAAGTAACATTTATTCATTTAGGAGACTTCAAAACCTTGAATAACCACCTGTGTGCTGCTGTGAGCGCTTGTGAAAACAGCATTTGGCCACAAAGACTGAAGCTCTATCCAGCACCACCGCCCTGCACTTTTGCTGTCAGCACTTTACCCAGGCTCTCGCACAAAACGCTGTCACAAAATCACAACCAGCACCGTTAGCATCGACTTAGCCAAAGGCTGCTTGCTATGCAATAACCCCCTGTATGCAACCAAACACAACATCGCTCCACTGACCAGCGTCACTACGGGGCTTTTGCAATCAGGAGTAGAATCCTTCCTCGAACCCCAGCCCCACTTTTTCCAGCGGAAAGCGAAGCCACATGCTCGTGTTTGTTCCTGCAGCCAGAGCGCTGCCCCCTTTGCACCCGTACCCAGACGGACGACACACCAGGAGCTCAAGAACCAAATCACTGTGCTCAGAGAAAGTGGGCAGGTTTGTTCACTACAATTATAAACACGGTCTGAGGAACTTCATTAAAAGGAACTGGATAGCCCAGTTGAAATATATCGGATCATTCTGTTCTGCTTATGATTCCTCAGGGTTTTTCCTACGGAAAAGTTCTATATGATTTCAATTTAAAAGATGCAATTGAATGCTACAAAAAAAAAAAAACACCTCTGAAAAGATACTATGAAAACAATTATATGCTAAATTCCACTCTGAAGTTAGTATTTTTTCCTAAAAAGCTTTAAAAGATTATTCTGTAAATCTGGAATTTTATAGCATTCTATCATTCTATTGTTGATTTTAAGAATTTTAGGAATTATGAAGTACATTTGCTAAGTACTGAGCAGATTACAATGCATCAAAACGTTATTCCTGTTGAATTCTACCACTAGGCTACTTGGGGGGAATGGATAATAATAATAAAAGAGATTCAGAAACGTTTAACCTCATGTTCCATACAGCACAACCGAGCCCGGCAGCGAGAACAGCTCACAGCGCTTGCTTTTCCTTGCCATTCTCTGGAGATTCTCTCACTTGCTGCTGATAGATTTTCCCTTTCCTTGTATAAATGTTTTAGAATGAGAAGGATTTATTCTCCGACCATCGTGTCTTTTTGATTAAACATTACACCGCAGGGTTTTTTCCACAATAAATAGAGCGATTTTCAATAAAAGGCAGTGTCATGACACTTCTGAGCTGAATCAGTCAAGCAAACAGAGGTAAATCACAAGGAAGGGAATTTTCTTCCCGCTTGCCCATTGGAAGTCTGGCAAACTGAGCTACCCATGAAGTGTGCGGGTTGGGAACTTAACCGGTGTCTGGCCGGCACCACAGCAGGACCTTCCAGAGGCTGCTTGCTGCCAAAAGCGCCGCGATGCTGCCCATGCGGGGCTCCTGGCCTTGGGAATCATGGAAGAGCTCGCTGTTGAGTAGGGTTTGGATGTGGGAGGTATCTGCTTGTTTGCACAGATGGCCCCAACGTATTGCCACAACCGGCAGCAAATGTGGTATTTCTATTAACCAGAAATTAGCTCCACTATAGGAGAACTGTGCTGTACTTAGGGCAATACAGAAACAGGCTTTGGGCAGGAACCATCGTCACGGGGAAAAGAAGACAATGAGCTCACGTGAGGATCCTGTTTTTAGTCTGTTTGTAAAAGTTATAGAGCCTACTGCTTCTGCAATGGTCAGAAGCTGCTTGAGATGATTAAATCTATCATAGTGCACGACAAGGAAACACAAATAGCCTTGAAAGAAAGCTGTCCTTCTGGTGGAGGGCTGGGAGGCCACCTGCTCTTACCTCTACAAAAGCTCTTCCTATTAAAGACCAGGATTTAGAGATACACCGACATTCCAGGCATATTTATAAAGCCAGGCTGAGCAAGGTTTCCTACCTTGTGGGAGAAAGTAGCTCCCAGCACAGTAAGCACTACTTCGTGTTTCAGTCGATTTAAGAAGAAACATCTTCTGCCTCCTTCATTCAGATGGGCTTTGTGCCTTCCTTCAAAGGAAGGCTAGAAAGGGCATCCTAACATCTTCCATATTTTTGGCACTTCTCTTTATTATTCATACAGCAACTGAAGAACAGTGTACTGTTAGAGACGCGTTACCAATGTTTGTGCGATCAACAGCAACTGCATAACCCTAAGCTGCTGCAAAGCTGCCCCGATGTAGCACAGCCTGCGATCATTACCAACAGGCACTGGTGAAACGTCCTTCTCTGCCCACGTCCCAGTCCTCCTGCAAGCGGGGGATCGCACCGCCGCCTCGTTACGAAGGAAGAAGAGCTAGTTAAGGCAGGAGTGATGACCTTTTCAAATGCCAACGCGCGGCTGGTTGGGCGCTGTGCGCACGCACCCCTGCCCCAGCCCCGGCGGTTCCATCAGGGAAGGAGAGCGCAGCAGGGCCAGCCACAATACGAAATACTGCCGCAGAATGCGATGTGTTGCTACTTTTCCCAAAAGAGCAGGTTAGGTATTAAATTCTCTCTCTATTCTGAAAGCGAGACTGACACAGCGGCAGAAAATTCAGAGATGGATCTAGTCCCCTAAATGAGGCAATTCACAGCTGATAAATGACACTTCTCTGCCTGCCTAAGACATGCTTCATTAGAAGTTCAGCTCAACCCCTACTGTTCAGAGAGAACAGATCCACTTACTCAGAGCTGCGCGGGATCCTAACACCATGCCTCTGCCTTTCAGCTCCTCCTAGACAATGGCTGTGTACAGCTCTACGTGCTGCAGAGCCAACCTGCCTGCTGAGACAGAAAATTGCCTCCGTTGCCACAGAAAATGCATATACCGGGAGGCGGTCAGTGTGGAAACTAGTTTGTTTTCGAATGATGGGAAGCTGAATTTCTTCATGTTTTTATTACTCCTCCAATCTCGAGGGCATACCAGATTCTGGTCTGCAACAGAGGGCAGCGTTACGCAGAAGGGAACACGTTTTATCGCCCGCACGCATCAATGTAGTGCAGGGCAACGTGGGCCACAGGCCCACCCCTCATTTGGAGCCCCAGAAACAAGACAAGCCCGTGTCAGGAAGATGAAGCAACTGCACTTGCTTGTGTTCTCACGTCAGCTTGCAGAGTCACCGCGGATCCTGGCCTGCGGTCCATCAAGAGCTCGGCCACAACCTCAGAGGTGGATGCCGGAGAACCTGTGAGGTTTCAAAACTCAGAACCAGCATTTGTGGTGGCGAGGGGTGTCATTTGTAAGGTTCCTGACGTCTGGAGAATGGAAACTTGGCCACAGCCTGACTTTTCTCCAAGTCCACTGCAGGAGAAGCACATCTGGAATATATTAGTCTTCTGCATGGGTCTGTTTAGACATGAACACTGGACAGAATGGCTTCTCGACCAGTGACCATGGATTATTTTTTACGCTATGTCTGGTGTTAGCTGAGAACTGTACCTTGTTAACGGAATCAGAACCAAGTTAAATGCCGTTTCTGCTAAAGAAAACAGTTGCATATAGATTTGTCTAATTGTACATGACAGTAATTCCAGGGAGGGGGCTTCAAGTGGCACTAACGAGGCTGAGGGGCTGCTAATCTCACAGCAGCCCCTCCATGGAATTTCAGCGTCACATGAATAATTCAGCTGGTGTAAAAATACGGCTTATTATGTATTTTATTCCAACTTTTTCATTATGAAGTTTCTCCTCCCCATGCTCACTGCTTTCAAAACTGAAAAGAGTGATTTATTGTGCTTTCAGTCAGATTCCTCTCATGTTGCACCAGGTTTTAACTCTTTCTTTACCAGAGGGAAGCTGGTGCATCTCAATGCCTTGGACTTCAAGAAGGCCTCTTTAGAATATCTGGAAATCTGCCCTGGAAAGACTATGGAAGGAGGCTGATATATCAGCAATAGCTGGGAGATCTGACAGAAGGCAGCCACAGAGATAAACTCGTATTTTGCTAACAAATGTTTAACATAACTGGCTATATTTCTCCAACACAGCACTCAGCAACAGTAGGGCACGTAGGATCTATGACAATACTCGTTATTAAAAATCCAAAGATCTTTTAGAGTATAGGTGGATAATTAAGAAAGCACTGTTAAATTAACTCCTGTTGAACTCACTGGTGTTTGTCGGGAGAAACTGCCAAACCCACTGCTCAGCAGCCATTTTTATTATGAAAAGCTTTCTGAAAAGCAAGTGTGTTACCTGAGCCCCGAGGAGAGCCAGAATTGGCCTCGGCACCCCAGAGGGACCTGATGGCTTCCAGGGGAAGAGCTCTGCCTCCTGCCAGCGCTGAGCTGGGCACTCGAAAAGGCTTTGAACACACGGCCCAATAGTTTCTTTTTCAACGAAGCGCAGAATTGGCCACCACTTAAAAGTTCGTGTACCAACAGTTAGAACAACCCCGCATCTGCTGAAGCACTCCCTTCTAGGAGCCAATCGTGGTTTCTGAGTGACGGATTAGATCTGCCACTGCAGGTCCTTGATGCAGCACGAGAGATTCACAAGTGTCCAAGAACAACAAACACACAATTCTACCAGTCATCTTCCGAAACCTGCCTTCAACAAGCCCAACTTCGCCCCCACGCACATGAAATAGATCCTTTCATGCAGTACGCACACTAATCACTTTAAAACCCCATTTCCCTCATTGTCCCGGTGGCTCATTATGGAGTTCATTATGGTTTCATTCCGAATTTCACAAAGCTAAAAATTAGGCACACATAAAACGCTGCCAAAGTGTAGTGCTTTAACACCGAAATGTAATATGAATATTGAAAAAATAACTGTGGACAGATGAAAAAAAGCATGCAAATTCAGAAGAATCAACTCCAAGGAAACCCATTCAAACCTGCCAATGTGCAAGTTCTCTCTCACCAGTAAGGGTAGTCATTTGCCCAACTTTCTGTTCCTGCATCCACCCAGGACTACCACAGCCTTATTTACCATCATACCTAGCTCCCACCCCAACTCAGCTTGAACCCACAAATTAGGCTTCTCCAATCTGGCGTCCCCTCACAGGGAAGCTCAAGGCACGAATCCCGTCGAGCTTGGCCCCACCACGGCGGCGGGGAGGCCGTGACCAGGAAGGACCAGGAGCAGCCTGCTGCCGTGCGGCACCGGGCTCCACCAGCCAGCCCCTGCCTCCGCTGATACAGCCACGCTCCAACAATATTTACAGCCAGTCTGAGTTTTTTCAGAAAAAGTCTTTAGTCAACCAAATGCAATAGCAAATTGTAACCTTTTTTCATTTGCGAAAATTTACTGGAACTGATATTCATTATTTCAAACATGAGTAATAAAAAAAAATGAAAATCACATACTAGGAAAGCATCAAAATGACAGCAGCAGCAAATACATAACTCCAAAATGAGAATTTACTCTTTATAATGTAGTAGAGGTCTTTTTCATTGCAGCAAAGTAGTATGTAAACTAATAATTTAATGTGCACTGCAAGGTGTGGCATAAAATAAGAATTAAACACTTTCATACTTAGAATAAGCTTTATATGATATATGCAAGCATAAATTTAATAGACAGTGCATCTGGAACTGCACAAGGATGTGAGTCGATGTAAGGTGAGGAACGGGTTTACCTGAATAACAATTCACTGTACTAATGTGAGGTGCATATAAAACTCACTGAATGTCTATGGAGAAACACAGCTAGAACTTACGGCTGTAACTAATGGTAATTACAACATAAAAGTTCATCAGGGGAGACACTGACACTAGTTAAGACAAATGAAAAACAAAAGATGGAAAAATCACAGACTTTAAGGGCTTTCCCCCACATTTTTACTGGACCTGCTCCCACCAAAAGAAGTGCTCTTCAAGCTGATAGGGCACAAAGCCATTCTTCGGTTCTTTCCTGAATGCGGCCAACTGTTCAGTCCCAACCAGAGATCAGAGTCACTCTACTCAAAAGTACAAAAAATGCTTTTGTAAATGTAGGATGTTTGTGTTTTCCTCTCCCTGACAAGTCCCGGAGACGGGAGCGGACCTGAGCTCCATCTGGATGGGTGACTTGGTGGAGGAGCAACCCAGCTGCAGTAACCCAGAGCACAGATGCCACACAAATTATGAACTAGTACGAACCATTTTTTCAAAGCATTTTTTATGAGACAAGCACCCATCCCAAAATTGTCCTGCCTGCAACCAGCCCCCTCCTGGGTCGTAAATGCGACCACTGAGGCTGAGCAGATGCCAGCTGAGACGAAGAGGTTTGGGTTGGCTCCTCCTCTCCTCTCCCATCTATCTATTTTAAATCTTGACAGCACAAATATACAAATACCTACATAGGACAGAAAAAAAATCTGTGGAATAGTTTACCTCATAGTAACAAAATACATTCCAAATCAGCACCTAGTGAGAGTTATAAAATGAACAACTGAAGACTTTATCAGCGTACAGTGAAGGCAGGCAATCCAGTGACATCCTGGAAACCCATGAATGCATCCCCTTTATTGAAAATCAACAGTAATTCACAGCATCCTCTTGCATATTGAAGTAATGTACATCACCATCTTTAAACTTGCCTGAATGTCCCTGCTGCTTTTGTATTCATGGCATTGCATTATTATTCCGAGCAATTCAGAGCTCTTTTACTGTTTATATTTATTTTTCATGAGCATACACGGATCACATAAGTAGAAAGAGTGAACTTGAGCAAGGATACAGTGCATTGAGCCAATTCAAAAGGGAAACAAATTAAAGCTTACAAACCTGGAATCAATTTCTTCTGGCTTTGGTTGTTGTATTTGATGCCTCATCTGTAAATCTGGAGGTGAGAACACTATGGGATTTTACAAATGAAGGATTTTCTCTGCGGTACCATAAACTTTTCATCTCTGTTACTGCAACAAAAATATAGCAGCAGAAAACAACACTAATATGACTCCTCTGTCTGTCTCAATTTGGGCTTGTAAAGCCAGACTGGTGCCTAGACATCCCCAGATAAATAAGAAAGCAAACTTTAATTTATATAGTCCACTGGTCTTCAAAAAGAACCAAGGACAAGTGTCCTTGGAAGTTTTAATGTTAAACGTACAAGTGCTGCTATACAGTTAAGCAGTGTCCAGTAGTGGCTGGGCAAAACAGAAAGAGTGTTGGTCACCAGCTTGTTAGGGAAAACTGGGAAGACGCATTATTCTGTAGGTATATTACGGAGATCCCTCTTTGTTTTATTCCAGTGGATGGTACGGAGTTAAATCAAAGGATGCTGTTGAGAAGAACACGCAGGGAACAAGCAGTTGTCACAGAGAGGTACCTCTACAGGGAATTCCAGTAGTGCTTGGGAGGAACACGGGGGGCTGGAAAGTCTCTGCCCCAGCTGCCAGGAGAAGGACCAGCCCGTTTTCCAAGAAGGGTTCAAGTCCAAGGAGCTGCAGATGATTAAACCCTCAGCCTAAGGGCAGAGACGCAGCGAGCAGTGACACTGGGACAAACACAATGGGGAGGGAAAACGCATTTCTGCAGGTGTGCCAGAAACAGTTAAATCTTTGACAGAGAGAGAGAAAGCTGCAGGCGAGCTCCAGGTGAATACCTACAGCGTTTTCCTGCTGTTTGATACCTGTCTCTGAGCACTTCATATCCTTGGCAAAGGCTATTTGAATTTACCAACTTGTCTCTGATCCGAAGTGCTTGGCCTGCGTGTGATAAAACAGGCGATGTGGGACAAATATGTGGACTCAGGCTCCTGACTTGCTGCTGAGGCCACCTCCTGGCATCGGCCCCACAGGGCTCCTTGGGCTCCGGTCCCCAGCCCAGTGCTGCCGCAGGGCCTGCTCCAGGACTAGAGATGTGGGCCACAAAGGCCAGCGAGACCCACCACTGGCCAACCCCCCTTCAAACAATGCTTTGATCTTCCAGTGAAGGCCATTTAAAATAGATTCCTAACTGTCCATTGTTAGGGAGCAGTGCTAGGCCCGTCACACCCAGGGGCAGACTCTCGCCTGAAGCACAAGGCAGTGGCTGCAGGACCGGCTGGTGTCCGGCCGCCAGGTGAAAGCTGCTCCTCTGAAGGGCGTTCAGTAAAAGCCATCCTTGTTTACTGCCTCTGAAGCTTTTAAGAAGCTGCGGCGACGATCCAGCCAGCAGAAACAATGGCTGAAAATGAGCCACTTGCCCCCTATCAGTCAAGTAACAGCAGTCTAAACATTTTAAATACAGCGTTCGCTGAGGAACCCATAGTGACATCTGTGTGGGTGTTTTAATACAGTTGGTAAATAAAATGTCTTCAAAAGATGTCTCCAAATGTGTACAATGGAGACCGCTGAACAGTGAATTGCTGACGGAAAGGGGCTTGCGAGCTTCGGTGGGATTCCACCAGGAAACAATAAAATCTGTATTACAGTGTCTACCCCCTGCAGCATCCTGCAGAGACTGAGCTCGTGGATAAAAATACACCGTTCTGCAGCGGCCGCCAGATTTACCCAGGAGTCTCCGGTGAAAATCTGAATTGTTTTATTTTTTTAGAAATCCTTCAGAGCTGATGTCTGCTTTCCCCTTAATCAAATCAAAAGAAGTATGAACCAAAATAAGCAACTGATGGGTATTGGAATTAATATTACAGTGATAAAAACGCAAGAAACTCAACTGCCAAAATGAGCTCAGTGCATATCAGTGGGCTTCCAGAAGAGATGGCACAATACGCCTTCGTTTCTGTTGGTATATGCTATAATTACTTTTCCATTAAAGTCTGTGGCTTTGCAGTGGACAAAAACATACTTCTCAATACAATCTTGGCACATTCATGGACCTTTCTGCTAGTCCAAAGCTCAATATGCACAGGAGCCAGGGAGAAATCTTCCCTCCAGCTCCGAGTGGCAACAAGCAGCAAGGGGAAGAGAGTTAAATCCTCTGCCCCATGGCCCAGCACAGGCTGGACAGAAGCCCTGCAGCTGCACAGGGGGCTCTGCTGATGTCTTTAACCTCTTCTGCTTTCTTCCGGGGGCAAAATAAAGATGTGACCTTTTCCAGCAGGTTTGAGGTTTGTTCTGGGGTGCTGGAAACCGCCACGGTGGTGCGTGGGCACCCTCGGACTGTCTCTGGCATGCGGCTGCAAAGGGCTAAAGGAGATGACTCAGGTGCTCTCTGGCTTCCTGCTGATCAAGACTGCACTAGAAAGGCTTCTTTGCTCGGATGGGATCCCTGCTATGCTCTTTGTTGCTGTGGTTTAAACAAGAAAGAAAACTGCCTGTAGTCAAGAAATCACCTGCCTGGAAAGAACAGGACGTGATGCAGCTCCAGGCTTAGGTCGCAGAAGGATGCTCTGAGAATACTGAGTCGCTCCCAGGGGCCCGACTGCCACACATGCTAATCGAGAGGAAGAGTTGCCATCAGCTAAACACAATGTCCCCTCTGAATTAAAAGTCGGTGGGCAAACTACAGGCTGGGAAGCATAAAAATGCTGTTGCCATGAGCTACAGAAGTTACTTTCACGTAGACTGCAGCCCAGGTGTCAGAAAGAAGGCTTTAAAAAAGATATTAATTTCTAGGAACCAACATATAAAATTTATTTATATCCTCTTACTAGAGGCAAATCTAATACAAAAGTAGAAAACAGTGGAACACATTCTGATACCTTTACTGCCAACTCAGATAACAGCATTAGGTTTCAAGAAAAACAAAATGTTTCATTTTTTTCCTTGCAGCCTGCCTTGCTCCAGGTTACACATTAACCTGCTGCATTTGTGAGGCAATAGGATTGTGCCGCGTGTGGGAGTCAGCAAATTAAATTGCAAAGCTTCTTTGAAAACAGTCTTCGCACAAAGAGCATAAAGAAATTAAAATAACGTAAATGATTAAACTGGATGAGATTTTCCTCAGTTTTCTGTATTTTTCCACACAGGTATCAGTTACCACCTGAACAAAGATCGCTATGACAGCATTTTTAATTTGGACAGATCCTCTCAATAATTACATATTCTTACATTTGATGGTAATTCTATATAAAAATCTAGTTTAAGATGTAATAGTAGGGATCTATTTTTCACCTCGCTTTTTATGCTTAAGGGAAACGATTGGGATGTAGCGTGCCTTCGCCTCTCAGACCTCAGCTGGCTGTGAGCACTACCCTGTAGCCCGGGCATGGAGGAAACCCCAGGAAGCCCACCTGAATGCATTAGCCATGGAAGTTAGTCAACTCCTTGGCTAGTTGGTACCAAGATTCACTCCTTCACTGCCTGCTGGAATCTGGCAAACACCTATTTGAAATGTTTGCAACAAAGAGTAATGCTGGTTGCAGCTGAGACGCACAACATGACGGCATGTAACGTGCACCACTTACATCTCCTCCAGCCAACTTTCCCATTTTCTCCTCTGTTTTCTTCTTCTCTTTTCACAGTGGTCCTGTGAGATGATTTTTCCTAATGGTAATAGGCAGGAGCTTGCAAACCTTCCAGCTGGGCTCGAGTACGAAATCAGATTAGTCTGTAGCTGCAAGGTATCTGCCCTTTTTCCTGAGATATCTGAGCTGGCCAGTACGAAAGGTCGGGCTCCAAGGACGCTGCTGGGACCCCAGAAGCCACAGACTCGACACACTTGGGGTTCCAGAGGGACTCTGGAAGGCTCTCATCCGAGCCCAGGCCCCGCTAGGCCAGCTTGCTCAGGACCAGGCACACTCTGAACCTTTCCAAGGACGGCAATCCCACAGCCCTGACAGCCGTGCTTCGGCCTGATGCCTCCCCAGCTCAGCCAGACCGTGTTTCCTTGCCACAAGCCAGAACTGCCCGCGTTACAACTTGCTCAGGGAAGGAGGAGGCTGGCTGCAGCTCTTCACGCCAGGCTGCTGGACATCAGGGCCAGCACCATGACCTCCCCACCTCCTTCTCTCCCGGAGGCTGACCAAACCTATTTTTCTACGCCAGTGCCCTGTGGACCTGCTGGTGGCAGGGCCGACCACACGGCCTGGGAGCTGGTGGCCTTGTCGCTCCGGGGCCTGCCATGCCTCGGGCTTGGCTTCTCGGCCAGGCCCCCCGAGGCCTTCGTGCTTTCCACCTCAGTGGCACCCAGCCTGGACCATCACAGGTGGTAAACTGATGAAACCGTCGGAATTTGTGCCTTCCTGTCAGCCTACATGTTTTTAATTATTTTCTTCTCGTTGTTGATTGAATCTATGCTGTTTTGCCTTTGCTTGGAATTTGGTTTTCATTCCAGAAATCATTGCTATTTTTAAAAGTATACTCATCATTCCCATCAGCTCTTTATGAACAAACAATAGACTTTTTAAATATTCACTGTATCATCGGAATTGATTTTAATTTGAACTGAAGCATGGGGATCATTTATGTTATCAAAACACATTCATTTTTCATGAGGGAAGTATGCATCTTAAAAACACGGACTTTAAAAAATACGAATGGCTTAGTGAACGTCCACATTACAGCGATAAAAAACACGTACCCTTCAAAGCCATGATACAAACATTTTGTTTCAAAAAAAATAATTGACTCTCCCATTAATGCCACTAGGCATTTCCATGAAGGACACAAGAATAACGTACCAAGAATGAGGGGAAGACGTTATCCACCCCTTTCGTACGGCAAATACTGAGTTGACCAGAAGCACTGAACCGATGAGGCTCAGCACACAACGCGTGGCACCTCGGCTGTGCCTAGATCCTGGGCTGGCCAGCTCTTGGGAACAGATGGGTCTGAAAGGACATGATTTGTCCCGTGATCAATACCAATACCAGATTTAACTCATTTGGGCAAAAGTCATTTGTTTACTCTCACAAAGCACATGGAGATACACATCAATACCATCTGCATATAACAAAAAAAAAAAAAGCAGGAGGCGTACGTTCCCTCTGCATGTACTAGCAAGGCGTTCGGGTTACATCTCCAAAGCTTTGGGCATGAATTATTAACCACCCTAAATGCAGGGAACTTAGGTCAGCTCATACCACCGCCCTGCTGTGCCGGGACTTTTAGGTTCCTACTTGGGACGTGCCGTGCGGAACCGCTCCCTTCCCCTTCCCCTGCTAACAAAGAGCCACCACAAACCACCCTGTCACAGGGACAAGCTGGGGAACCAGAGGCTGCTGCAGGGCCTGGCAGCAGCGGGGGGCCCAGGGCACGCCCCAGCCCCCGGCAGCTCCAGTGCCTCCCTGGGGGTCACGGTTTAAGGAAGGGCTCCCGCAGGGCTGGCCGCTCGCACCGTGCCAGCTATGGCCTGGGGCTGCCAGACGCCTGGGTGAGGCGACAGCCTGTCAACATCCTCCCTGAAGTTATATTTCAAAAAAAATTAAAAATCAGCTAGTGGTTGTCTAGAAATATCTCTCACTTGACACTACAGAGTAAAAACGCTTTTGCATTTAGCCTATTCTTTGTTAAAAATACGGAAAACAAGACAAACGCGCTGTTGCGGGAGATGATTTTCCTTTCCCCGAGTTTCACGAAGAGCTCACAGGGGCAGCGAGGCAAGCGGCGAGTCCCGGCAATCTGCCCTCAGTGCTGCATGCAAGCGCATGAGTCATGCCTGATGTCAGGGACATGCATATTTATTAACCCATCCAGAGGCATGAGCAATGAGTGCTGCTAATGAGATAGGATTAGTAAATTTGATCACGATGTCTTGAAAGGGGATGGCAAACATGCAAAACCACCCAGAAAACGGGGATGGGCTGGGTCTACCGAGTAATTAACAAAACAGATTATGTCAATTAAGTGATGATACACAAAAGAATTATTATTCAGGGAGATGGGGAGGACTTATTTCTTCATATGCTTTAGAAAAACTGATGTTTTTGAACTACCGATGGAAAAGATAGATTGAAAAGAAGTAACTATTTCACAGGAACAAACCTGCATTTTATGAAAACTATTCCCTACAACCGTAATACAATAAATTAAAACCTGAAATTCAAATCTCTGCTATAAGTTCTAAGAAGATGTGATGCATTTCTTTAGGAAAGAGGCATTTTGTTTAGAACTAACATAGAATAATACTTTTATAATTCAAAGTTAACGCATTTGTTATATGTACGAACTGAACTGAACAGGCTAAGAGAAAACAAAGCCCTCCGAGAAGGTATTACTGAAACCCCTCCTTGATTTACATGATGACTCTCCTGAAAACAAACAGCAGGCACAAGCTCTTGTCAATATGATTTCTCCCTTGCACATCATAGCTCGATAATTCTTATTCATTGCTCCTGGTATTTCCTATCTACAGATCTGCTCAGCTACCCCTCACTTTCTGACAAGGCCACCAGAACACAGCAGATAAAAGAACAGGAATTTCTTCATCGACAGATTTCTCCTGAATCTGCTGAACATTTTGGGTTACAAAATATCTCCCCAAACACTTCGGGAAATTAAGACAGAACTGTTCCCCGAGGAGCATTATTCATTTTTGTCACGTAACCCACGTCATACTCCAGCTGCAGCAAGATCTCCTCGCTAGCACTGACGCTGCCCTGCAGGGACTTGTGTATACCAGCGGCTTCCTCTGGGTCATTTATTCTACCAGATTTACAAAATCCATTTAAAAACTTCTGTAAACTATTCGTCGCTAATAAAACTTTAAAGCGTCAATTGAAAATCTTACAGAGATGTAGAGGCTGTCAGCTATGATGTGTTTTCATCGTGGATCTCAGGGCGGATATAAAATGGCTAAGCACAGGAGGTTTTATAAACAAGCCGCAAACGCTGTGCAGTATTACCCTTTATTTCCTGGGCTTTGTCAGTTTGCTGTCATAGACGGAGAGCAGCCTGTAAATTTTTAAATATTCTTTCTGAAGTAACACAAAAACAACTCAACTCCCACCGAAATGGAAGGAGGAATTGATACTCGTATACATGGGAGGTTTTCTTTTGGGTTAAAAACCCTCCAGATGGGCTCCTTAGCAGCTGGGGGCTTGCGGCGGGGGGCTGAAACTGCAGCTTATTGACCCGACGGCCCGCAGCAGCGCACGCCAGCAGGGATGGCAGCGCTGGGTTTGCTCTGCGGCTGGCAGGGAAGGCTAATGGCATCTTCCTCGTGACAGATGACAGCGCTTGAGCGAGAGATCAAAAACTTCACCGAAGGCCTCAGCAAGAAAGCGTGTCCTTTCTACCTAGCATCTCTAACCGCGCAGTTCTGCTAAGCCTGAGAGTGGATGGATTTCATTCTTAAACGGAAAATGAGTTGCTTCACTCCCTATTGCAATATTTAATCCAGACTTTTTTCATAACAAGCAAGATGAACGTGGTTAACCCTGCGAAAACCTGATTTACAGGGACAGTGCCACCATTTCTGGTGCTTTCTTCTCTTAACCCTCTGCCATGTACTGTTTAAACAGCCCACGTGTTGCAGAAATAAGGAAAGGAAACCCTGACTGCCCTGTGACATCTCATTCTGGAAGCCATCGTGCCACGCACATGTCATGGGAGGGATTTTCTTACCCACGTGCCGGGAAGGAGAACAACTTCTTGTTCCTGACAGCCGCCCCCTGGGAAGGCTGCAGAAGGAAGCCTAACACGAAGCACCGCTTCCCCCAGCGACCTCGCGCTAAGCCCCGGGGCGCAGCGTGCTGACATCTGGTCAGCGCAGGGAACGCGGGGCCTGACGGCCTGAAAAGTCGCCCTGGGATGAAGGGACATCTTTGTTTCAGGGCAGCAGCAGAGGAGGTCGGCACATTCCTGCTTACGCATGCTGGTGGGAACCCCCAGCACGTTGTCACCCTGCCTCTGCGTGGAGATGAGCTTGGGAAGAGCAGGAAACCTCTGTGTACAACCTGGAAGTCTGAAATGATTTTGTACCTGACAAGGACGTTACGTTCTTGCTTAAATGCCACTTTTCCTACTTCCCTGGACTTCCTTTCAGACAGACATTCTTTGCAAGCTCTGTTCAAGGAGTACGAAATTTACTTGATGAAATGTTTAACATAACACTAAATATTTAACATCTCCTGCTAACAAAGGGAACCAGACCCCTAGAAGACAGAGTACAGAAAGCAAATCCTTTTGTGACAGTGCATAGGAATAAAATGGTATTTGTGTGTACACTGCTAGAAATAATTGGGGTATAAACATAATGAGCAGTGACGAGCAGAATGGGAAGCAGCATCTGTCAGAAGGGTCAGCCCCAGACTAGATCACATTTGATTTTAAAAAGGAAGATAGAAGAGAATCGCGACTTTCTGAAAGTGGCAAGATGGATGGAAATGCATAAAAGAAGAAGTGACCTTTTAAGAGTATTTAGCTAAATACAAAGTGACCTTTTAAGAGTATTTAGCTAACTACAAACTCCAGTCTCTATGCAGACTTTTCAAGGTGAGTTTCTGGTGCTCCAAAGAGCAAAGGGCCCCGCTGTTCTGCTGCCTCGGTGTGGGCACCCGCAACTCTGAGTACAGCAGCACAAATCTAAAGCCCTGTGCATGCTTCATAGGGCATGTTGGATCACCCCCAGGAGACCCGACCCGCCAGCCTGAGCTGCTGAGCACTGGGACTTGGCTTAGCAGCCTCGGGGTGCGGGTCCACAGCTGACAGAGCCTGGGCTGATGAGGACTAAGTCATTCGTTAATTGACTTTTCTTGAGATAGCCCACTAAAATACATTAGTGCCCTCATTTCAGAAGCAAAAAAGTCCGATAATAAAGGAGTCTGTTGCTACCAAGAGAGATGGAAGATAAACTTCTCAAATTTAGCTGGTCTGGACTATGTACCTTGGTGTTTGGTGACCTTACAGGCTTTTGGCAGAGAAGACCCTATAAAGTGACCATGCTGTGTATCTGCAGACAAATAATGTCAACAGCTAGAATACACATTTGGCTTAGAAAAGTAGGAGAAAAATGAATGGTGTTGTTTTGAAACATTAAAAACCAACAACAAAACACCAAGATATACGCATTAATGTAGAGTGCCTATCAAAAGGCAACAAATGATTTAATCATATATTTCCTTGGCTCCAACGTTCATGCCTACACTTCCAATAAGCAATGCTGCCTAATAATTTCAAAAATTTCCAAGCAACCACCAGTCAAAATACACACTCTGGTTATTTATAATGTCATTTGCATATAAAGTACATTTTAAAAGGGAAAGCAACTTTCCAACATCCAGTGGTGCTGGTATCACCAGTGCATGTTTTCTCCCAGGAAACAGAAACTGTTGTCCACAGGACATTTAATCAAAACCTAATTAGCATTCAATAGCAATTCTTTAGAGCCTTAACTGTGTTTGTGTCAACAGCATAATGTCCACGTCCCAGCAATTTATCCAAGTGATTTTGAGAGCCATTATATATTAAACAATGCAAAGAAGAACCTTAAAGATATCTGGTATTTTTCATTTTGCACGTTTTTCAAAATCTAAAAATGCTAAAAGTTTCCGGTGGCCGTGGGGCGGCCGTGGGGCAGCCGAGCTGCACCATGGTGTACACACACCAGCGAAGCAGCACAGCCCTTCTGCTCTCCTCTCCTGCGAAGTACTGACTAAATACACGTCTCTTACTGGGTAAGAGATTGTTTTCATCTCACTCACTTTGAGACCAGTTAACGGAGAAGCAAGGCGAATATCTTGAAGGTAAAGGAAGCCCTACATATTTCAGCCGCAATGAGATCTTACCTTTTTACATTTCTTGTACGCAACATTTGCTCCATCGCAGAATCTCGTTATCCAGCAGCAGCCTGGCTATTTTTCTTTTTTGCATTTGCCCCCTCTCTGTGTTTTATGCTAAATATTTCAAGATTGCTGTGAAATTATGGTGATTCACACCTAGATGACACACGGAATTTCTCATGAAGAAAGGTGCTGTATGTGCATTTACATTTTTATTATAAAGCCTAAAATCTCCACTTTCCCTGAAATGGCATAAATATTACATATGGCTGTAACATTTGTACACCTACAAAAGCAACGAAAAAATAAATGCAAGTAATGCTTTATGGCAAGAAACATCACAAACTGCTTGTGCTACTGAAACCAATTATTTGTAAAGATCACAGCCTGACATTGAACTATCTTATGCCTTTAATTACATCATTTGTAATGAAGACCCGATTATGTATAAGCATAGGATGACATTATTTTTTAAATTATAGCTTAGCGCACACAAAAAAAGTCTACGCTGGATCACTATCTTCCCATACAACCCTCTGATATTTTATGAATGAGCGCAGTGCTTAGGAGAAGGAAGCACAGCGGAGTGGATCAACGCGAAGCCCTGCACCCTTTGCAGGATTATGTTAATGCACGGGGAGCCCAAGCAGTGCCATTGTTCTGTTCAATTTGTCACACAAGTTGTCATTGTTTTCTGGCGCTGTGCAAACGTAATGGAAAAGCAAATCCCCGCTCCAAGACACTTGTGCTAATAAGCAATAACAGAAGGTGAAACTCGGGCAAAAATCCCCCCCCAGCCCCGAAGAGAGGCTGCCTCGCCAGCCCCCTGGCCTCTCCAGCCTCCTTCTTTTCCTCGTGGAAAGCTGACAAAAACAGTTTTGCATCTGGGAACTTGGAAACTGAAGGGCAGCAAAGTACTAAGCACTTCTGTATTTTTGCACTTTGGTAGACTATTTGCATTAAATCTTGTTACCTGTCCACAGAAACTTGAGTGAGTGCTTAGAAAAGTCTACCCCATAGCATTTTCTACTTCACAGTCATTTCCAAATCTCTCTCAATTAACAGGCTTTAGCCTCACATCACATTCGTTGGGTCTGAGACAAGAACTCCTGGCGCTTTTTCTCCTGATCACAGAACTCAGAGCAGCCTCAATGGAAAATCGTTCCCTTTGCGCCAGGGGAAGCACGGTGACGATGACACTTCTCCATCCATTTCAGCGGACCAGGCACTTGACACCCCGTAAGAACAGATTAGCTCATGGAACGCTTTACGTGTGGTCAAGTCAAAAGAAATCCATTAAAACAGAACAGTCCTCTTGAAGTTGGTTAGCAAAGAGATGGAGCGACTGGTGACTATGGACACCGGTGGGCACCTCTCCCATTTCATTAAGCAGCGTGTACTACAGCGAATTGGAGAACCTGAGCAAACAATGTGCTCTACTTTCCATCTAATAAAAGCAGAGAATATGACTATCATACCGTCAAGTTCAGTAAAAGCAACGCTGATCTCTTCGTTCAGGGCTGCTTTCGCCTGTCGGGGAAAGGAAGGGAATGGCATTTTCTCAACACTTGGGGAAACAAACAGACAAGAATAAAATTGCGTAATTTGTTTGTTTATCAGACTGTCCTTCAAGTTCTTCTCTGTTTTGCCTTCCTTTGCCACCTGCTTTAAACTCCCTCCTAATGTTTAAAGCGGGGCAAGGAGCCATCTGTGCTGCTCTGCCCCCGCTCACCTCCTGCTCGGCAGCCCAGGCTCAGCACCGTGCTCACGGCAGGCTGGCCACCAGGCAGAGGACTTCATTTAAGTTCCCAGGACTACACATACGCGCTTATGCAGATGCTTCAACCCTTCCCTGAATCGCATCTCACCTGCCCCGTTTCCCTGCTGCACCAAGATGCTCAGGAATTCACCTGCACAGTAAACACGCATCCTGAGACCCCAGCCCCCTCTCCCACACAACCCATACCCGTCCCCGGGACGCAGACACGCACAGGGCAGGCGGTACACGTGCACGAACTGCTGGCCAACCCGTGCCGCACCTCCTGCGAGGGCATCAGTCACGGAAGGACAACCCTACAAATTCATCTTTGGAAATGGTGAACAAGCCAGCTGGCAAGAGCTAAAAAGTATTTCACCGGGCAGCTGAAGATGTACGGAATACAGCTTAATGAAACCACTCTGCCTGAAGACATTTGGGTGGCCACGGACACTCTCTTGGGTCCGAGGAAGGAGTGGGGACAACCGGCAGCACCGCCATGTGCCGCCCTCACTGCACTTCTCAACACGGGGCAACAGGCTTTCCCTTGGGTGATCCAGTAATGTGGATACTGGACGTTAACTTTTAGAAGTAAAGGGCTGATTCTGCTGACCCATTTCTCATTAACACCTAAGGACACATTTCAGTTAGTCTTTGATGTTAAAGAATTCCGTGCAAATGACGCGGCTCCTTGGTAAATCCTTTAGAAAAAAAAAAGTCTATTTCAGAGATTTCCTTCAATAAAGAGATGAATGATATTAAAACACAGTACTGATGACAAGCAATTATAATTAAAACTATAAAGGGATGTTAAACCGGACCAGATGCTTGTTGAAGGGAAAGAAACAATAGTTGTTTTCTTAAGAAAAAACAATTCTCTGAATGTCCATGTTGCCATAGAGACAACCTCTATCCTTTTGTGCTTACTAATCTATCTTGGTCGATCAATACTTTATGGTAATTGTTTCCATGGTAATTGCAACTATAATAATCCCCCTTCTCAGCAGAAAAGGAATATATAAAAGCAAAACCAAAACAACTTGGGCAACACAGACTGTGTCTGCGGAAGTGGCAGCACAACGCACGCCTTTATCTTGATGAGAAGTTAAAATTTAGTGCTCGATTGACCCAGCTGGAGCTCACGGCTCAGGTGAAGTTCCACCGGCAGCTGCAGGATGAGGACACAGAGATGTTCCTGCCTGGCGTGGGGGTCGATCCTGCACAGCTTGGTGCAGCACGCCGAGGAAAACAAACCACCAAGCACTCAGCACCGGGCTCCAGGCACCGTCTGAGCCTGGCACAGGCACACCTGGACAGCGCCCTGAATTCTGCCGGCACCATCCGGCTCGCCACCGGCCAGATGAACCATGAGCGACAGCCGTCGCAGGAGAGTTTTGTTTCCTGAACCATACAACGCTTCACCCACACCCAGCCGGATGATCCAGGCGGTGTGCTGAAATGCTGGGTATCACCACGTGCGTCTCGGAGAGCAGCCCCGAGCCCTTTACCTTAGCCAGTAACTTCCAGAAATGATCGCGGAAATGTGCGTTACCGTTCAGCTAAAACCAACAATAAATGGGGCAGCGATGCAAACTTCGTGCTCCACTTGGGTCAGTAATTCAATTCCAGTTATTCGTCACATGAAGTTGTATCTTCGGTGGAATTATTTTCTGGTTGTAAATTTTTCAAACTGGCCTCAATGGGTAGCTCTGTCATTCCCGGCTTAAAAAACAGATCTGTGAACATTACTGCCTTTTAGCAAAGAACGAGGTGTCGCCCCCAAACTAGTATTTCCACATAGTTAAATCTCAAAACAGGCGGGTAAAGGTAACATAAGGTAAAATGAATTTCATCAATATAATGATTAGCAATTAGCAGCTAGCTAAAGAGGAAATTACCTAGAATACTTAGGGAAAATACTCCCCGCAAATTAGGATCAATTTAGCAATTTCTGATGGCTTTCCAATTGAAGCAAGGAGAGCAACAGTATAGAAATTAATTATGTTGATTATGTACTTGATTACAGCGGATTAAAAAGCATTATACAAGTGCTGTTCCCATGGCAGTGTGAACTGTGTCAACACTTCACAGACCTGTGCCATAAAAGCTCAGCAGCTCTGTAACTCCAGCCCGGCTGCATCTCCCTCTGCAAACAACGAACGCGGTCAGATTTATTTTCCGTCTCAGCCAGGCGAGGATGCGGCACTCAGCTGAGCTCGGTGCTGGGGCTGCGCATCAGGTCTGCTGTATTAGTCCAAGTGAAACCAGGGCGTGAAGCACTCACCAGCCCAAGTTTACGTATGCTCGCTCGTGAATCTGCAAAGCCCACGGCTCTGAGCAGAGCTCAGCCTGTCGCCGTGAGGGAAGGCTGGCCATCGCACAGAAACCTCGGCCTAAAAAGCTCATTTTTTTAAAAAAAAGGAAAAAAATAAAAAGACAAAGCTCATTCGGAAGGGAGATGGGCAGAAATGATCGATTTGTTTGTGACAACGCTGCCAAAATTCCCCGGAGTGGCACAGCGGGTTAAAATCCATGCTAGCAGGGTCTCTTGCAGGAGTGTCGCTGCTGGCAGGGGCAATCAGCGGGAGCCCTGGGGCCATGTCCCCGTCCCAGAGCCACAAGCTCTGCTCAAATCCCAGCCTGGCAGCCTCCAGCCACAGCACAAGAGAAGGAAGCCAGCAGTGGCTCTGTGTGAGCCAAACCAGCTGGCAGCATCACCTCTAGCACTGGCGGACAGGCCCAGGGATACATCGGACCTGATGTGCCGAGCCAGCTGCTTTGCCTTCTACATCATTTTAAAAGGTCGACGAATGTTTGAAATCCACAGCTGATCTGTAAGAATGCAAAGGCGAGGGAAACTTCAGGGGGAGAATCCTGCAGGCAAGCAAAAGGCTAATTCTGCTGTAACAACCGCTGACCTGATTCCAGAGAGGAGATACCGAGGCAGCCCTGCGGACCAGGAGCTGCCAGCCCCAACACGTCAGCAGCGCCGCCGCAAGGGCTGACCCCTCGAACTGCTCCTGCAACGTGCGGCACACAGCACTGCAACAAGGAAAACGTGGGCAGAGGGAAGATTATGAGCCATTTTCGTGACTAGCTTCATGCATATTTTATGAGCCATTCTCTCGAGACACCATACCAAAAATTTGTACGCTCTTTTTTCCTCAATTGCTTCTGTGATCAAGAACTGTTTTGCAGAAGTGGTTGCAGCTTGGTAGGAGGGCAGAGTGGAAATGCCTGAGTTGCTTGCCAATTCTGTATTTTATAATTTATATATATACATATATATATAAATATACACACACACACTTCAAAAAAATACCTGTCGTCTTACCAGCCTGTAATCTACTGATTTCCATGGGAAGGAACACAGAGACATAAAGAAGGAAGCTACCAGGCCCCATGGCTGGCAATGGAAACTTTTCCATAAATGTAGGGAGTCTGTAAAGATTATAAATATAAAAAGGCAATTAAAGCACATAATCTTTATTTAAGCAAGTATTTTTCAGTACCTGAATTACTTATGGCAAAGGTCTCATCGAAAGTCACCTAAATGCTCTAGGAGTTAGGACTGAACACTGAAGTGTGGATCTTTTGGTGCCTGTGGGTCAGAGCAGAGTGCCCAAATCCTTAAAAATAAAGGTTAGAAAAGCTTAAATTTACAAAAAGCACCATTACCTACCAAGGCAATATCACTGGTATTTCCTATATTTGGCATGTATAGTGTCCTGAGGTAGTTAAAACTTACCTGCCATCCTGCCCCCCTTGATGCCAAAGGGACCTCTGTCACTGCAGTGGCCGTGCAGCCACCAACGGCAGAATCTGTCACGATGGACGGCGGAGGAAGCACACTTGGGGTCTGCCCCACTACAAAACCCACGCTGTATGGCCGCGTGCTGTGCTCTGCCTAGAGACGCATTAGAAGGAGCGTGGTGTGACGGTCTGGTAAACGTGCTGGGAGTCCACTTGTCCGTTTTGCGCCTTTATGCAAGCGGGTTGCACCTAAGAAGCCACACAAGGGGTTGTATGATTTTTGATATAAACTGTGATTTAAGTTTAGGAGGGAAGGACTCCTGTAAGATTCCGCCTAATGACCAAAAAACCTGCGACAGCAAGCAATACGGGATGTGGCCACTTTGGTAGGCCCTGTCTTATATTAACACCGTGGTGTTTGAGCTCAGTTACAGCAATGTTCCCTTTGCATTTTACTGAGAACCCCAGACTGTCAGCCCCACTTTGATAGCACAAAACAATTTTAAAAAAAAAAAACACAAAATCTGAAACACATATGCTTGTCTTCTTAAAGTTCTCATTACTGACGCTCATTTCTCTTCCTCCTCCTCAGGTAGCAGATGGAGTAGTACAAATCACACTTCAGCGTATCCTTGGGAAATAGTCTGAATAAATATAGCTAGTTTTAAAAACTCCAGATACCACAAATACGAGGAGAAATAAGGCTGAATACGAGTACCATACTGACTGCCATGCACCAGACAAAGTGCAAATGCAATTTAAGAATTGATGAAAAATTGCATACAGCTGTATATGCCCACATAATAGTGATACTTTATTTTCTTATCTCACTGGAAAATCAGTCTTTGTGTGGACAAGTGGATCACATAGTGTAAGAGCAGCTTTGCAACATCCAGAAAGCCAGCTTTTATCTTCTGCACTGCCAGATGATAAATTATTTTTTTAATAACATAACACAGAGCCAATTTTCTGAGAGCCTTTCCAGAAGTTCCTGTGGAGACTGATGGTCTCTAGCACCAGCCCCGGTACACCACGCAACCTGTAGAGGAAAGGATCTTAAAAGCACATCATCTAAGGCAAGGGCTTCCCATAATTAGCTGCGTGCGTCTCTGAGATCCACTCCTCCCCCAGAAAGCCCGAGACAGATGCTCGCTACCTGCAGGAGCAGGCGTCCGCTCGCCTTGCTCCAATCCAGTGTCAGACCTGAGGATCCTGCACAAAGAGAGAGAGAATCATTGAGTCATAGAATCGTTTAGGTTGGAAAAGATCTCTAAGATCATCAAGTCCAACCGTTAACGAAGCACTGCCAAGCCTACCACTAAACCTTGACCCCAAGCACCACATCTACACGTCTTTTGAAGACCTCCAGGGATGGTGACTCAGCTACTTCCCTGGGCGGCTGGTTCCAATGTCTCACAACCCTTTCAGTGAAGAATTTTTTCCTAATATCCACCCTATACCTCCCCTGGCACAACTTGAGGCCAGCTCAGATCTAGCAGCTGTCACATCTGTGCATCTATTTTGAACCTGGTGCTAACAGTGATTAATTTCAAAAGTCTTCAGCTATGCTCACTAATTCCTGCTTAGAAACTAAACAAGAGAGAGCCTGCTTATGAGGTCTGCAGCTCCTCAGGCGATCCCTAAAGTTACTCACATTCGTTCCCCTTCTTAGATCAATGGAAAAAATCTTATAATCATTAAATGTTGAAAAAAAAATTGAAACAATTCAGTTTCACCTGCAAGAAAATAATAAGACTGATGGCATCTCCTCATGAAGGATGTGAAGATGACTGACTTTGCTATCATGCCTGGTCATGGGAAATAATGACCATTTGTAAATATGCATCATATGTTAGTAAAGGGTTTGTCCTAGCTGAAAATCTAGACTAGAAATAGAAAACATGGATAGAAAATAAGAAATATTTTAAACTGGAGAAGTTTATCTAAAAGCTAAGTATAAGAACTGACATCTTCATTAAATACAGTAATTAAATACCTACAACTAGGTATTTAATTAACCTAACGGAGCTCAGAAAACTCATGAGGTTTGGACTTGCTTCCCATGCTGTGCATAGGGATCAAGAAGTCATCAAGTCTCTTCCCCATTTTCTGCCCTGGTGCTCAACACAAGGACTCAACATGTTTGAGTTGCACAGAGGATGTTCCTTACTCTAACAGTCTCCTGCTAGGATGCAACCAGGCTGGAATATGCATCTGGAATAATTGTCTCAGACAATAATACAGAATACAAATGCCAGGGTACATTAGACCAACCCACAAAATAAAATCAATGGAACAGCCACTTATTTTGCTCTTGAGAAAGCTGCTTGGTGAGCTTATTCCTCCTGTGCTCTTTTACGTGGTTTGTGATAAACAACACCTTCAGGATTTTACAGTGAGAGGGAGCTGAAGGAAAATTAATCAACAATTTCCAGTAAAGATAATTTATGGATAAAAGAAACTTTGATCTGAGGAAGCAAAACAAGAGCAGTGGCAGTGCCTTTGATGCAGACGATGGACTGTTTTCGGCAACACTGTCTTGGTCGTGCCGTTAGTTGAGGGATTTACCTTTCTTCTTCGGTTGAAACGTCTTTTGCCAAATAAAATATAATGTTTTGATCCCTTTCATGTCAATTATTTTGCATTGAATATATTGACTCAAGTTTTTGTTGTGGGTGTTGCCAAGAGTGGAAAGTTCTTCTAGATCTCCTTCCTTTGAAGAATGTTTCAATATTAAGTATGAGTAAGCTAAGGATGGAGATGAGTCAGACCTATCACTCAATGCAAAGGCAGCTTTGAACTAAGGGAGATGACACGGAAGCCCTCAGGTGTACCAGGAAAAACGGATCCCAATGTTTCTTTCAGCCGGGAGAATCACATTTCAAGCAGCCTTGTGGAACACGGTACAGAATTCCTTCTATCATTTATTGCATTTTCTTAACATACAATCAGTGGAAGAAAATGCACCTGAAGCTTAAAACAGAGTATGTAAATCGTTACACAACCCTGAACATTTAATATTAAAATTATGTCCACTTTCTAGACTTGAAAAGCCCACAGGAATTAGAGAAAATCAAATTCTCTAGCATTTCTGTTGAATATATTCCCTGAAGTCAAGTAAAATTGTCCTCATATTCTCCCAGTTGTATAAAAAAAGGTCTGAAGATTACTCAAAACCAGTGGCACGTTTTTAATACTAGAGACAAAAATATTTAACATCAACTTTCCTCTCTGACAATATTTTGTCAGGAGAGAAGGAGAGAGCTATCCTAATAATATTTATCTATGAATATAAATAACTCATTCTTTTCGAAAAGGCGTTCAAATGTCCAAAACAGCAATTCATCTCCCTGTTCGCTGTTTTTGTTAATCACCAGCAAACTCTGAATTTTCATGGGAGAAAGACGTTCCCTGAGAGAGGGCCACAGGTTCTGCGGGGTGCAGGGGGCACCTCAGCTGGGAAGCGCGCGTGGGCCTCCCTGTTGCTCCTTCTCAGGCCTCGGTGTGTTATGACCTCCTATCAAACAGCTCCCTTACCAACAGAGGCGGATTTGCTTCTCTCGCATTACAAACGTGATGATTCCCTTGTAATCCCATTCTTTTTTTCACACCACTCTAGGGGAAACTGAAACGGAGCCGACAGGCCTTGGCACAAACACAAGCAGGAGACTTTGGAGATTTAATTTAGGGGTCGGCTCTGCGCTCCCATGGCAATGGCAGTCACTTTAATGGCACATCAGCTCTTCTACAATGTGCAGACCGGCCTTCACCCCCTTCATTCGGCCATGACAGGACCTGTGAGGCACTGGTCTGCTGGCCACTGGTGTGGGTCAGGGCCTCCTCCGAGTAGCACGATGGCTGCCTCGCCGCCACCACCCTGAGCCTGAGAGGGTTTTGAAAAGCCAGGGAGCGGTTCAGAGCAGGTCATTAATCTGTATGTAAATGAACGGCGGGCACAAGCTATCGGTCCGCTAAGGACCCTCGCGCAGCAAGGCAGAGCTGCTCCAGCTTTGTTTCACAGACGCTCCAAGTGCTATTTTCGCTGGATGACGCCCGCAGTGCCATGGTTACAACGCCGCACAAAGCCTCGCTCCCGCCTCTCCCGCTGCTACCAAGGACCCCTCGGCACGGCGCAGCCGCTGCCAGGCCCCTTCCTTCCCCTCGCTGCCAGCCGAGGACAACCCCGCTGCCACCCGGGGACTTGGCGAGGGACCCGCAGGACCGCGGCCGCTCGTCACGTAACGGCGTGGGCACGAGCTGTTGGCTCGGCCCAGCAGTATTTAACAGCAATATGTACAGAGCCCTCGCTTCCTCATTATATTTTAATGGTCTTTGTTTATTAAAAAAGTTACTCAGCAGTTAGGAAGGCTCCTTAGCTGACCACGAGCTGGGCTTGTTGTGCAAATTTTTCCAAGTCCCTACGTCATGCGACAAAGAACAAGCGGGCAATACCACACAGACAGACACTTAATAAGCTCTGCAGGCTCTAGCAGAGGTCTTTGAACCTTTCTTTCTGAGATGTGTAATTTAAGCTTATTCTACATACTATTTTTCCCCATTTACAAACACAAAAAAAACTAATTTTTCATCTCACCAGAACCTTACCAAGCTCAATAACCAAATAATGGATTCTGAGCACAGTTAAGCAAACCTTATTCAGACAGAAATCTCATCAGCTGGGCTTTGCAGTATTTTATTTTTTTTTTAGTACTATTTGCTTATATCTTGACACTGTTGTATTCAATTCCAAATCTTGTTTTGAATTTCAGACTATATCCCCTTTTCTGCTACCTATTGGTCCCTCCTGAAAAAAAGATTACTCTGGTCAATCTTTGTCTTATTATGCAATTTTCTCATTTTTCACATTACTGAATACTAATGTAATTTCACTATTATCTATTTTCAAATCAGAACTGAAGAAGAGGTTGGCTTGGGGTGGGTTGGTTTTGGGTTGTTTTTTTTTTATATATTTTTTTCCAAGCTAATGACTCCCACCTGTGTCTTTCATGGTAGAAGGCATTAATTAAATCTGCAGAATTTCAAACATTTTCTTGACATAATGGTTGCTTACCCATTATCAGACTACCATTTTTCCCTCCACCACTATTCTTAAAATAATGAACAACTGACAGCCATTAAATGTCAGCACAGAGAAGTGGCAGATCGATGGAGAATGACTTGTGCCTGCGTGTACTTCGGCAAGTCTGGCCACCGTGTCTGACACAGGATCAACACATATAAAACCAGGGCTTTATCAAGTAAGTTTGAAAAGGGCAAAATCCACACCAGTTTGTTTTCTTCTCTTTTTTTGCCTAACCCCCGCTTTGTATAGTGCTTTTTTTTTTAACTGATCAGCTGACAGCCTCGCACATGTTCGTGTTCAAAGAGCCCCACTCTTTGCCATGATAGCCCCAAGGAAAATAAATAAATAAATAAATAAATAAACCTCAACTTCTGTGAAAATCTGCTTGCATTTCGAGCTTTCAGACCACTGGCTGCACCAGCCACACTTCAGGCATGCCATGGCTTACTTTCTGTCCTAGTTGCAGGTGCCAGGCAGGCAAAGGACATCTTCCACCACCAGCACGATGGGCTTGCAGAAGGGCTCGCACTGTCCCCACTGCCATGCCACTTGGCTTGGCTCCTACTGACAATACAGCAAGCAAACTACTTCTCTGAGATATTTTATAACTTCATTTTTCTTGATTTCCTCTGTTGCTTTCTTTACCAGTGAATTAGTGTATGCATTACGGTAATGCAAGGCTTCCTCCTGAAATAAAACCAAGAGAAGTCAGATGCGCTGAAGCCCAAACATCCTAGCATTGCTAAAGCGTCCACATCCCTCACTGCTCCTTGCCACTTCCTACACAAACTTGTTCTAAGATTTCAGCAGAATCAGATACTACACAAGAATACCTGCCTGAAATCAATGCTGTTTGGCTTTAAGTCCTGCTATAAGGTACAATCTGCTGACTTGTGTTGACTATAAAGGAGTAACTGCTGCTGCCTTCAGCGTTAGAATAACTTCTGGTATTTCACTCAAGTCACTTGGAAGTCTGAGCACACAAACACATCAAACTGCAAGACAGAATGGAAAATTCCACCAGAAGAAACAGGCACTTTTTTTTTTCTTTTTTTTATAGGTTGGCATTTCTTTTCCTTTATTAATGTCTGCTGCTTCAGGTCCCACAATTGCAAGGATGCTTTGTGTACCTTGGAATTATTCAGCAGAAAACACAGCACTTACTCCTTACAGCACTGGCATCTTTGCAGGACCTGGTACTGGCGACTCGTTTGGCTTGTGCATAGCCCCACAGCGCAGAGGCAGCAGAGGAACCCAAAGCTCCAGCGTGCCCCTGCCTTCCCACCCCACTCCATCCCCTCCTCGTTTCAGCCAAGTTCCAGTTCCCTTCCACCACCCCATGTCCCCCCCAGCTCCTCTGCCTTGCTTGCAGCTGCACCCCTCTGTCTGCCTCTGCCGTCAGCACGGTTTCCACGTCCTGTCCTCACAGTAAAAATGGCAGCCTCAACTTCTTTGGGATTATTGAAATGTAAAGCCATGCAAGCTTTCATTCAAATATTTTACAGCGCTATTCTAAAGCCTGAAGGAGATGAGAAGTAAAGGAAGAACACTGTTTCAATTTAAATATCACAAAGCACCAAAGGTACTTGTTTAAAGGTCAACACTCCCAACACATCTCTTCTAAAGCACTACAAATAACAGCAAAAATCCCTCCTTGTCTGGATGTGGTGTTAGATGTCTTAAGCATTCTCCCTGTGCCTACGGTGAGAACTGCTGCTTGATGAAGAAGGGGACATTCAGAAATCCCTCCCAACAGAGGATCTACCTCAATGGGAAGGAACAAATCAATTCACTACCTGGAATTAATAAACACCCTGAATTCGTTCTCATTCTGGCTCACCCACAGAAATATGCGATCATTTGCCATTGTTGATTTGTTTGCATTAAACTTTACTGCATACACTGACAACAGAATCGGGCCAATCTGAAAATCACATAATTTGTTTAAAAACGAGAATCTCCATTCACAACCAGCAAAGACAAAAGAGATCCCAGCAGAAAGGGCACCCATTACTGGGAAGCAGCAATTTGATAGCACTCGATGACTCCTAGAAGCAGAGCAGAACCCCCCAGGACCAGGACAGAGCTCTCTCCAGGCACAAATTCATTAGGTCAGCTCAGCGCAGCCCCGCACTGCGTCCCCCCCTTTGGGTGACCTTGCAGCCAGAGCCCAACACTGCGATACCCTCATGTCCTTACAGGTCTCAGAACATAAATGGCATTTAGAGGCTTGTATGAAGAGATGCTGACAGCAAAGAGAAGTAATCTTTGTTTTAATCCTCGAAAATGTTAGGTAACATTCATAACACACTTAATTAATAGAAATTATACTTAATTTTTTTTTAGTGAAAATTGCATGACTTTATCTTACAGAACAAAATCCTTGGCGAGTGAACGTACCACATGTCACACGGAGCAAAGCAGCTATTAGCTTACTCCTAAGTGACACAAAATAATGTTCTTAATAAAATATGCAGAACACAAGTGTCACTAACACAAAAGAAGGATGGCTTGACTGCGGTTCCCGGTACAAGTCCTACTGAAGTTAAAAATAAAACAAACAGAATTATACCATTGAGGCTGGTACCTACGTGGTTACATCCAGGCTGCCAACTGCCGTGGCAAGATGCATTATAAACAAAATAAAAACTTATTAAAGATGCAATGTTGCTGTATTTCAAACCCAGGATAGGCACATCCAATTCTGTCCAGAACAGCTGGAATCAAACAGAGTAAGGGATTATCCGCAAAATTATAATGAACCTTGTATAAAGTGTTCTGGCTAACACAAAGAGCTGTCTTTTAATCCGTTCTGTAAGACAGGAAGAGACCCAAGAATTAGATTAATGATACAAAGATTTATACCTTAGTAAGAAAGACAACTATGAAACGAAGTCCTGCCCATGGAAATCTTGGTGGTTTTTTGACATCAGAGGGCAAGACGTTCAGCCCTAAGCAAGTCCCTAACCCATTTTAACGTGATCTGAAACAATAAGCAATGGTGAAAAAAGAGAGAGAAAAAAAAATACCTTCTGGCATGGATGGTAAACAGCACATAACTGCATGTTATTTTAACTTCTCAATGAGAATATTTAGGAACAGCCACTGTCCTCTAACAGTATTTTCATCTCTACAGCCAGATGTGAATGCGTTTGGGGGATACAGACATTAACTGAAAAAAATCACCAAGAATGAGAAAAGGTGAAAATTCCTGAGGGAGAGTTGTATATTTGCCAGTTTCTCAACCCAATTAAAAATGTCTATTTAAATAACAATTATCAGGATTCACAGACATCTTTTAAATACTTTGAACAAAGCAATTTCATTCTCACCAAAGTGCAAGACGAGACAGAGTTACAATGGATTTTTTTTTTAATTCATTCCTGTTATATAAACAACCCGGATGTAATTTAGGGGAGCACGAGACCATTTGGAAGATTTCCTATTTAGGGGATCTTTTTCTTTTCCCTGGGGGGGGACCAAAGGCAGGCTGCATTGTTTCCATGGTCCCTTGATTAACTGCCATAGTAACTCGGTAGTAGTGGATCTGGAGCAGACTCCCTCCTCTTATTTTAACATCGGTTGTTATACTTGAGGTGAGAGCACAGGGACAATTTCTGTCCATACTCTGTATCATGCAAAACACTTGAACTTATTTGTAAGAAAGGAAGAAGGAATACGGCAGTCTGCAGACACAAACTGGGTCTTTTCAGGTAAAACTGAGCTGGCAAGTGTGTTCAAGATGCAACTGGAGCTCTCCAGCCCCACATGGGTGCTTGGTTTATGGAACCGGCCCCAAGTCAAACCCTCAGAGCTGTGGCATGGACACGAAGGGTCTGCGGACACCAGTGCCTCATCACTGCTCTCCTCATTTGCTGTTACTGAGCCTACTACTTGCCAATGTGGGCTGAAATTCCCCGTGCCGATGACAGCTTTGCCTACAGCCACCAGGATGGCAGATCTTCGAGAGCAAAGGAAAGCAGCCTGTGCACCTGCCTGCTGCAGAACAGCATTTATCTCTTGGAGAACCTGCAGAGCTGAAGACAGCTTCACAAATGTCAGTCCCCAGCAGATGTTGCACTCTCGTTCAAGTATTTAAGAATCTGCACTTCAAAAACAGCACAGATCGCCTTCCTTCGGAGAGGGGGCTTTGGTCTCACCAGGGAGAAGACTTGCTCCCTCTCATCTGTGAGTTTTCTCAGAACTGAAACAGCGAGCATTGTGCTCAGAGCCTGCAGAAAGGCGTTAGCTGCTCCTTGACCTCCAGCCCGACTGTGGTGCATTTAGCCACCTCCAGACTACCTGGACGACTGCCAGAAATGCAACTCTTTGGTTTGCTGCTGTTCTACATATATTAATTAAAAATAACCACAGAACCCAACACCTTTTTAATTAATCTCTTACCTTGCCTCTGTCTACCACACTTTTTCGCAGTAAAATTCCGTAAGATCTCATAAAAACAACATGTGAAGATGCAAGTGATTTGTTGACCTCCCGAGATGTTTCCCCAGACTCCTCTAACATTATATTTGCCTTTCCGGATACAGAGATTACAAGCAACAACATTGCTCAGCCAGCCAGATCGAGATATGTATGGCAAGAAAAAGAATATTATTGTAACAGATTACAATGCACTGAACAATATGCTTCCAGTGCTGTAGGCAAGAGCATCTATCCACTCTGTTGGCCTAATATCAATAATTCAATATTAAGGCTTCTCAACAAAAGTAGAGGCTTTTCAGGGGAAGTATTCTTCAAACGTTTATGTCTATACACAGCCCTGACACGCAGATCAAAACCATGAAATTGGTTAAAAATATCCTAAAATTAATTTAACAATTATAGATGGGGAAATGCATACAGATTAATGAACCACAACTTGTGTTGGGAATATTTCCTCAAGTAAACAAGCTGCAACATGCACGCGTGTTATTGTGGTTGCTTATTCAGCGGCACTGAAATTCCCACAGGAAAACAATGAAGAAACCACCTGAACGTTCATGCTTCTCAAGGGGAAAAAAAGTCATCCATGTATAAGTTCATACAAAAATAAGTAAATCTCCTTTGACTCTTCCCTTCCAGAATCAGACACCATGTTGGGGTGGGCAAAGGAGGCTCGTTATAATTCATCAGCTGTCTCCCTTGGCCTGAGAAGGTGCCGCTGGGTGACTTGGGGTGCTGCACACCATCAGCTTCAGCCTGCAGAAACAGCTGCTGCTTCGACAGGGAGTGCTGCACTGAGGCAAATCTCTCCTCACCTGGGCAGAATCCATCCTGTAAATGCTGCTGCCCCAGGGCAGACACGAGGACCGCTGTCTGGACGGTCACCCTACCTGGGAAAGGGCACGTACTCCTCATCTCTCCCTTACCGCCGGGATCAGTCAGCCAAGAAGTCTCCAATACACTGTGCTCACATCCCCCCCTCTTTTCTCACCATGTAGAGTGAAATAATTTACACAGGAGCCTGGTGGGAATTGCTAATTGTGGTTATGCCAAAGAGAGCTTCAACCAAATCTTTTTCCTTGGTTTAGAGTGGAGGCCAACAAACTAGGTGTACTTGATGCCCATAAATCCTGACCATTCACTGAACCAGAAATGAATCATTTATATCTGCTATTTGTATTGTTTACATCAGAGAAATACTACTTAAAATTCATAAAATAATTTATGGGATGACTATGAACGTCAGAAATAAAAAAGTACAAATGAAATACATTGTGAAAACTGCGTGTTACCTCTCCTGCTGTGTTTTGTTAAAAGCATACCAACAGGCACTGAAAACAATCCCAGCAAAACGATGCCGCAGCTTGGTTAATTTGTGTTGGAAGCACAACACAGACCTGGGGGTTGTAGTGCAACTTTCTGCTTTCACCCTCATTTTTTACCAGCGATCATCAACTCCCCACAATCAGACAGCAACTCCAATTTTGGACTGGCCAAATTTCCTGTTATTTCGACAAGAAAACTGAAACAATTTTCACTGTTACTCCATGTGGACATTCCACTGGTATTTTCAGCCCTTAAATGTTAATGCATTAACTGAAGCACTACTTATACTGAAAAGCAAATTGTTTTTCAAAACTCTCGTGAAATCGGGCTCCGCAATTTCCAGCGGTGCTCTGTCAGGGACTGCAGTTTTAACCCTGGCTGTTTTATACACAGATATTTTGAGAGCGGAGAAAAAGTATACACATTGCACCACTTAACAGCATGGTCTGTAGGACAATGGATAGCTTATTAAGGGACGAAAGTCCCATTAAAAATATTAAATGAACCTAAACAGCAATTGGTACAAGCACTGGATTTAGTCTACTACTGCTTCAGTCACAGCACAGTGCCCTGCAATGGTGGTGTCTCTCTCCCCCCAGTTCCCTCTAAAGAACAACAAAAAAGCTCCACAAGCCTGGGATGAATTTGGCTTAAAAAAAAAAAAAAAAAAAAGTAAATTCAATCTCGTCTTACAGATCTGATTTGTACCGTGGGATAATCTCTTCGTGACAGCTCTCTGAAACCTTCAGTGTAGGAAAAGGGGCCAGAAGAGGAGAGAACAAGCCCTGCCCAGGTGCTCAAGGGGGAGGGATTCCTGCTCTCCAGAGCTTCCCTATAACACGTTCCCCTGTCCAACACACTGTGGATAAAATGTTCCTGAAAAATGTCTGCATTAATGGTGTATGGGGAGCAGCAGAGACTTCAGTGCTGTAAAGGTATCAACAGACTCGGGAAGCAACGCGACAGACCTGGAACAACGGTATCATATATGCGTGTGGTGGAAGACTGGTCAATAGCCAAGTGCCTTTCAAAACGTTAAACGTTCTCACTGAGGAAGGATTAAGGCTGATGAGGCAGAAATTACATTTCCTCGTGTAGGTGGCACCATATGGGAGTTGTCACAACACATGCTCCTGCAGATGCACGTGTCCCAGAGCTGTGCTGCCTCTCATACGCGGGGACTTACCCTGGCTACAGCAGAATTTGTGCATTAATTACTGAAACCTTAAAAATCACGTTCTGGGAGGACACTGGGGTCCCCCGGGGTGCCTGGCAGAGCTGGGTCTCAGCCCCAGGGACAAGCCTGGCCTCTTGGCAGCAGCACTAGTGCTCCGACGAGGAGCAGCAGCCTCGCTGGCCCTTGGGGCTGCAGTACCCACAGAGGGGTGTCCCTGACCTCCACCTTCAGGCACGGCCTGTGCCAGGACCTCTCCTGTCCCAGCAGGAGGGCAGAAGGGGCCTGGCAGACAGCAGGGGCTGTCCTGCAGCCGGTGGTCCTGTGGCTCCGTGCCTCGAGCACCAAAGCAACATGGCACGGGCCAACCTGACGAAGCGAGGCGGCTTGGCCCCTTGAGGCCTACACATACAGCGCCTTGGTAGGAGCCACGACCTGGGTGCTTGTAAGGGGCCTCCTGTATCAACAGCAACTCAGAAACATTCGGCACAGAAAATTCCTCTTGGTCTGTCCTCAAAAGACTTAAATGTGATGACCTAGAGATTAATCTTCTGCATGCAACGTAAATCCAAGCGGAGCAGCAGGAGGCCCACACATGTCACAGCAATCAAAACAGCTCAGCCCCACCAGTTCAGGAAAGGATTACTGCAGTGGAATGAAAAAAATGTTTTAACAGCTAAATAAGCCAGCCAGCATCTTAAAAATACTTAAAGATATGAAGATGTCCGCTCTGTTTCTGAACAGTAAATGCAAGATTAGAAACGTGAGGTCAACATATTCCACCTCGGCTTGAATTCCAGGTTCATATGCTCTCTGCAAGTACAGATAAAGCAGGAACAAAACAAATAGATGCTATGGCTGCGTAAAACCTCAGCTAAACGAACTGTCCACAGGAAAACACACTAGCATGAGAGATACAGGAACAGCAGGACAGAAACGAAATGGGATTCTTTAGTTCAGATGTCTAAAACATTAGAAATTCCCTCATCAGTTAATGTTAGTATGAGAGGGATAGGCCTAGAAAAACAAACTGAACGCTGACACCTGTAGTGACTGTATGCTACAGAGGAATCATGTGGGTTTGAAAGGAAATGAAGAAAGCATAACAGGTCCGGTGGGATTAACATCAAAAAAGACTAAAATCAGAAGACACTCATCTTTTAGGCATGTCACAGCGAACACAGTCACTCTGATTGTCAACATTTGTTTCCAGGTATTAATACAAGCAGTAAAAAACATATCGGAGTGGTAACAGATAAAAGCACTGCTAGGAATAATGGGATGAAACTAAGAATAAAGGTCTACTCCATACAAAGAAGCTTCCAGACTCTAATATTCACTCAATAGAACAGTCCATCATGCTGCAGAGGCTCTGACACTGAGGACATCTATCCCAGACCTGCAGAACATTCATCCGTGGACTTCCCCACTCCGATGGTTACTGGGACCAGTAATGGCACGCTTTGGGCAGGCCTTGTGCAGGGACCCAGCGAGCATGGAGCAAGCTGAGCACAGCGAAGTGCAGGGAATATAATGCTCCATAATGATCAGGTACCTACAAAATGGGGTAAACATCCAAAAACACAATAAATAATCACTATTACCTTAAATCTATTCTGTTTGTGCATCCATAAAGTAAAGGTACTTCTCTTTAGTACGGATCCACAGACTTCCAGGGAGAGATGAGGGGGGAAAAGGACCTCATTAGGGGCTTGGCTAACAAAAAAACTGACTTACTTTATAGCTTGTAAACTCTTTTATTAGTACTGTATGTATACATCCTATTTAACATAAGTATGTTAAATCAACCTAGAGAAGGTTAGCAGCTTATTTCAAAAAGTAACTTTGTGATCCTGAAATGTATCTCAAGACTAAAACTAATAAAAAATAAAACAACCTTAGAATGAATATACGATCTATTTCCTGTGAGACCTGTGACAATTTTTCAATAAAGAATATTAAAAGTTTGCTATAAAGGAATTATCTTCTGGAAAATATATTCATAATAACTCTTGATCTGCAATCATTGCACTGGGTTCCTGTTAATCTCATGTGCCCGAACCTTCCTTTCCTCTGTGCTGACTCCTCCTTACCAAGGCTTTGCCACAGTGAATGCGATTTCCAGCAGCACAAAAGGCATACTAATATAACTATACAACAGAGGAAAACTAAAAATATGTTAAGCTTGACTGTGGTGCCTCGTTGCGAATTAGAAGAGTCCCGATTTGCAGACATAACTCAAACCAAAATCTCTGGGAGCTCTGCAGCTCATGAGAATCAAACTCAGCCACGACGACCTGCTAGCAGACACCACCGAGACTGGAGCAGTCTAAAATCAAACTCATGAGGAATCTCCCAGTTTTAAATTTTGGCAGGAAGCCAAAGAACTCAAAACAAGCAGCCCCCCAGGACTGTTCTTCAGCTGTACTGAATGAATACCTTTGCCACAAGGGCTGACGATGCGAGTTACCTGAACTAGCTGCCACTGCGAACACTCTCACCAAGAGTCTTTCATCTGAACACGGCAGCTTGTCTTCAGCATGCCCTGTTATACCACGCTTGTATTTATTAAGCACTAATAAGTTTTTAATCTTGGTTATTCTCTTTGGTTGAGTCATTACTGGAATATTTGATTGCCTTTCTGAAATGATTAACAGCAGTGACCTTTTCAAAATTTGGAAGGATTTCTTCTGCATGCTAAGTAAGAACTCAATGGCTTAATTTAAACTATAGCACAAACCCAATCTGCCTGAATAATCTCTGTCAACAATCACCTAACGTTAAGAAAGTCAAATAAAAATGCACAGTCAGTAGCAGTTTTGTTTTTAATTCCTTTGTCCTTTTTAATATCCTGCTCTAGGCAAGAGTTATGGGTGACAAAACCAGCCATAGCTATCACATCAATTTAACTTTTGTGCATGAAGCCAAATCCAATTCAGCTGCGAGAAGCTGCAAAGATCAATTTTTCAACATGACAAAACCCTCACAGCCGCAGTTGCCCTGTTCCCAGATCCCAGCAGATTCAGCAGGAGCTACTCAAGGCCAGGTGACCACAAAGACACGTCTATACTGACTCTGACAGAGGAATAAAAAAATTGGACCACAGAAGCACAATTGTGCCAGCACAATCAACAGAAGTTACTTGAAGGAGATGTCTGCCAAAGAAAAAGCTGACTGAAGAGTACTAAACAGCTCTGAAACTTTAAGTGATCATTGCTATTTCTTTTCACCAAGATGAAATGACGGGTAATTTTTGTGAACAGTTCTCCCTTAAAGTAGCCATATCCACTCAATTGTTACCAGCTGCAGGATTCCCAGCCCAGGGCCTTTATGTCAAATGGGGAATATCAGCTAATTGCTTACACTTGGGTCACGCTGAAAGGGAAAAATAACGTTATTTCCAATTGCGCCATACTGCTGTTTTTAGAGATTGCTGTATTACTTTAAACCCAAAGTTCCTTCAAAGCACGTCTACTTGGAAAGGTGAAGAGCATATGTTGCCATGAACTGCTCTTTAAGTCTCTGAAATGCTGTATTCGGCTTTGAAATTTAAATTTCTGAAATGTAGATCAAGAGATGTGGTATGAAAATAGGCCATTTGCAGCACTGGAAAAGCATTTGTATTAAAGCCTTCTGTTCTAGTGGAGGCAAAGTACTCTTGAACATTAAAGTCGCAGCTTGCATTCTTGTCCCTGTTTGAGATTTGCTTTTATCTCTCTTATCTCTTTTTAACCTTTGTCTGCGGTAATTGTTTTTGTTAAGTCTCATTAATTAAGACTGCAAGCTCATCAGGGAAACCTGCCTCTTCTTTTGTTTCCCATTTCTGTAGCAGCCTGGCAGAAGTACAGCGTCCAAAGACATAAGATGTGAAGTTCATCAGAAGCACCGCATGGCATTACAGAGCACAGGTGCAGAGGTCCTCCATCGACCACTTCCAGCAGAAGGCTTCTGCCCACGGAGCTGTGGTTCGGCCAGTAAAACAGGCTTCCTGCTCTCGGTGGGAAATTTTAATATTGGCAATTAAAAATCCGCTGGAATTAAATCATTCCCCCTCGCAGCCCAGAGCCGATGCCCTTCACACGCTCACAGCCGTATCACAGCACTCCTTCCTACCCGCTGACTTCCCAGTTTGGTTGGAGTTTCGCTAAATGCTATGTATTTATTCTCTTTGTCTGAGGCCTTGAAAGTTGGCTTTTAGTCTATATGACAGGGCTCATAAATTAATGACTATGAATTATTCATTAGGTATTTAACCAAATGCTCTACCAAAATGCCCGGTAGCTGTAAATCTAACAAAAATACATTATATATTCTATTTTTTCTTGATAAAGCACTAAATACTACTTTTTTTTTTTTCCCAAAGATTTCCTTAAGGCATCACACTAGCTTTTACCTTAAGTGATACTAGAATAAAAGGCAGATTTAATAATCTGTTTCAGTTTCTTATCTTCCCTTTTCTTGAACCATTAATATAACTGAAAGCAGAAATGTAACTCAGCTTGTTATCTTTGCAAAATCAAATACATTAGACAGGGTATTATTTGCCTCAGGCAATGCCATTTCAAGTTTGTATCACTCCTAGCCAGGACCATTCAGTTTACAAAGAAAAAAATTTGGATTTGACAATGACTGCTGCCACTTGTCTACAATGAGCAATTGCTCTTTCACCAAGAAATCAGTTTCCACCCCAATACATTTGAATGAGCAAACCTGTGGTGTTTATTACATAGGAAATATTTTCCCTAAAGTCTTGAAATAATTAGAATTTGTTTTTCTTTGCCACGCTAGCAAGAGAAATCGGATATTAACCAAGACCTTTCTTATGAGAGCAATTTCATCTTTAACAACTTAGAAATTAGATTTTTAACAATGAAATACAGTGCTCATTTGTTTGCGTGATAAACACGAAGGAAAAGAAAACCCAGCAACCGAATGCCTGGGCCTTAAACCGTGGGTTGAGTGCTCCACACGTCACCAACCTGGGGGAGCTGCTCTCAACTGGGAAGTGTTTCTGAATGCCTGGTCACTTCTCAGGGACAGCCTCAGGGCTGAACACTGTGCTCCTGGTCTTCTATGATCGATATATGGTCATACATGATATATGATCGATACATGACATCACTCCAAGACTTCTGAACACTTGCCTTATGTCGTGATGCACACAACTTTAAATGAGTTTTCAGTCCTATTTATTTTTGTCTCATTTTCTTCCTCACTATCTACACAGTTACTAGCTCAACCTTCAATATTGTGCTTGAAAACCTCCTGCCTTGTTGTCTCGCTCCATCTCCCATCCCCTCTGCATAGAGGCAAGAGCACAGTTTCTCAATTTGATTGCTTTTTTGGGACTTACATTACAAATGAGAGTAAGTCAACTAACAGAAAGCCTGAGCAAAAAGCCAGGTCTGACACTGGAGTCTGAACGATGAGAGGTCAAGCGACAGAGGTGGCAGTGAGCGGTGGAGCGATCTAGGTCGAGGCTGATGGAAATACTCCGACACGGGAACATGGCTGCCAGCTCAGGCCATCGGGAGAACTTGTCAACTCTTCCACAGCTGGTATTTCAGAATAGGGCCATGATCCTTATTCATAATATTTTTCAAATTTCACTTTGTGAATTAACATCACTTTAAGTCCTTCTAGTTCATTCTAAATTGTTTTAACCAACCATCAAAACCAAATTCCTTTCTCAAGTACAGCTTGAGGCTATTTTGAGGGAGTATACTACAAAGGGAGTGTGCTGTCAAATTCTGTTAGTGGTTAATAGTACGTGAATCCAAACAATATAAATATGCTCAGAACACAACAAAACAACCCATCGGAAAATATTTCTGTCCTACTGAGCAAACTCCTGACATTTTTCACTTAGCCTTGTGTGGAGCCCTACTTTACAGAATTCGAGAAAATGAAAATTTAACCCAAAGTACACAGTCTGTTGTCAAAAAATCTTCAGTGCTTTCCAAGCACAGCTGAAGAAGATTCACATCCCGTTCACGAAAGGTGACCAACAGAAGGCATTTATAACTTGTTACAGAAATTTCTTTCATTGTAAAATAACAACTGACAAGTACAAGACAAACAGTAATAATCATCCATGGCAGGCATGCAGCGTGCTGCAATTGAGAATGCATACAGCAACACAACAGCTTTTTTTTCTGGGCTATGCAGTAAAAATAGCAAAGCCTGACATTTAGCGATTTATTTTTTTTCCCTTATGGAGGCAGTTTTCAAGTACAGTAGTGCAGATTGTCTTCACTCTCTTCTTGAAAACAGGGCAAAGCCCTAGGACTTGGTGATTTAGAAAGGTCCTTCTGTTGTAGGCAGGGACTGTGAGAAAACATCCCTGTGCCTATAGAGGTGACTGCTTAACACTTCCGTAAGTCAGAAGAAAAGACAGCAGCTGACTATAGGCCATACAGGTATTGCCAAGCGACTGTATTCAAGAGAAGCTTATTTCAAAATAATGTTTGGAGGACTTGTGGGCTTCTCGATACAACAACTCTCAGTCTGCATCATCCAATGTTACCTTCTCCACTGGGTACCACCTTTTCTCCTTTGTTCCTTCCTTGTTATTATATTAGTGTCATCACTTGCATCATTACCAACACGATGGTGAAGAGATCTCTTGAAAAGGTTACTGTTATAAAAAAATATTCCTCATAGAGTCTTTACACCGTTTAAGGATATTTATCTTGTAAATACCAATTAAACAACAATGGAGTTCTTTTGTTGTGTTTTTTTTGTTTGGTTGGTTGGTTTTGGTGGGGGGGGGTGGCTTTGTTGTTTTGTTTGTTTGCTTTTGGTTTGGGGGGGATTTTTTATTTTTATTTTTTGTAAGGACATAATTCATCATTTGTTACCAGCTGTCTTTGAAAGCAAAAATAAACAATGTCTAAGACTGAGAATTACACAGCATTTTCAGCTTCTGTCAGCTTCATCTGGAACATAAGGAGCTCAGTATCATACAAAAAGGGCTGTAAGAACTTATCAATACGGCGTGTGGCCTCAGGATGGGTTTGTTAAATGAACGTGTATGTTGGTTTAGTCTAACAGCAAGCTGCTGAAAAAGGAAGCAGCAAGCCCACAAAGGCTTGAGGCAACCCATTCTGAAAACACTGGAGGGACAACGCAAGAGCCACTTGCTTTCATGTTCCACCTCTGACCTCCAACAGCTGAGCAGAACAGTTTGTTAAGGGATCCAGTCTGACAATACAGACCTTGACTAGATTTGGAAGGACACATTCCCTACAGGGGAAGAGATTTAAAAAACAAACCAATGCCAAGACCTCAAAAAGTTAAGGGTGACAGGAGCTTTCTTGCTGCCATTAATTTACAGTGATCATAGTTAAGACACGTATAATTACCACTTGCTTTGAAATCTTTCCTGCTTAAGTCAACCAATAAAGAAATACATAAATACAGAATGCTATCCACTTACTCCAATAACCACCAGCAGCCCCAGTTCATCTCCAGAGCACTGCAGCCTGTGCAAGGGGACGGCTTGCAGCCCTCTGCTCCAGACTGGTGGGAAGCACATGGTTTCCAGCCACAATACTCTGTGATCCCTAGGCACAGCACGCCACAGAGGGCACACCACAAAGATGCTCAGAGCTCTGCGGTTGTGACAGCCATTGGGAAATCAAGCCCTTGCATATACAGTGAAAGAGCTCATCGTTATAATAACTGAATGCTGACAGAAGTGAGCCTCCCTAGGATTATCTGCCTCATCTGCTCCTTACACAAATACTCCGATTCCCTATCTAACTTGCTTGAGAGGGGACAGAATGAGGCAAATGGGCTGAGAGCCTCTTAAACGAGCACTCACTTGTTAATGTCCAGGAATTAGATCCTCAGCCGATCCCACACGTATTTATGAATTCCTACAGCGGGGCTCCCAGCCACTCAGCTATTAACAGACACCGTGCGGATCTCACACTGAGTGCCATGCCATTTATCCATCAGCAGAGAGGTGTCTCCATCTGTGGTGCATAACAACAGCTTGGTTTTATGACAGAGAGGAAACATTGCTCTAACTCAGTGTACTCATATTGATGGTCATTATGCTGCTGCTTCTGCTTCTGTGTGAGCTGCAGTATGAGCAGTCTTTGGTAAGAACAGGAATACGTTCCAGGTTGGAGGTAAGGGAATCCCACACACATATATATGTCCAGATATGCAAAATCTACTCAGCTAAGGTTATGAAGCTGCAACAAGAGATGACAAAGTAGACAAAGATATCTAAGTCAAAAAAATTACATTACCAACTTTGTGCTTTTAGCGTATTCATAGGAAAACATCAATATTGTGAAATACATCCACAGCATTGGGCAGAGAAGGCCACTTGGACAGTACACTAAGCATCTTAAAACCAAATGATACTGCTCTGAACTTGACTTTTCAGGATAAAATTACAGCTCTTGAAGATGAGGTAGGGCTAGGAACAGAAGCGTACCATGCTATGAACATGGTTTATTTTCACCTAGGTTTTACACTGTTGTTTGAATAGCATCAAGCTCTGGATCTACTTGATTTCACCTTCTTAGCTAGGTAAATTAGTCCTCCCTTGTTGCTTTCTTCAACATTTAAACAGTAATAGTCTGCATATATGTTTGCAAGTCTTTGGCAAAAATGCATTCAAATCTCTTACGGGTGATTTAATAAAGGCTGTGAAAGCTGGCACTGAAGCCTATCTAAATTGTGCCTCACCTGGCTCCTGCATACTCACAGAAACTTGCATTTTTAAAAAGTAGATGGCTGTATTATACACCCCTTGGAGGCTGGCACTGTATTCACTAGACGCTCGCAGATGAAAGGATCCTGGAGGCAAGAAATGTGTAGCTTATTAACATCAGGTCCTCACCTGAGAGAAACAGACAAAACCTCCTCCAAAGCTAGAACACAAAGGCAGCATTTCAGAGGTGACGGTCAGATGTGGGAGGCTGAGGAAAAAGTGAGGGTCAGCGCTTCAAAGCCTTGCCTCTCCCAGCTGCACTGGTCTGTAATTCCAGCAACTGGCTCTGCTGGTAACTACCTACGGACAGTCTGACATGCCAATGATGGGGAGGGATTGCGTCAGTTCGAATCGATGCAGAGTAATCTGGGAATTGCTGCCCGCAGAATTAGTGTGCTGCCCAGCTCCTCCTGCCCAGCTCCTCAGCCTCTCATTCTCTTTCTGCCTTGGCTCTGTGCTCCCTGTCGGCCTCTTCTTAAGTTTCCTCATGTTGTATCTGATTGGTTTTCATTCTGTCCCCATCCTCCTCAGAAAAATACAAAATAAAGTAATACATAAATGAGAGATTTACTTTTAATTTGTTCATTTTGGTAGCTCTTCTTCCTCCATCCCATCTTCTATGGTCAAAGAAGAGAAACGCGGCAGTATATAGCACGCAACAAAGAGAATGGCAGGCCGAACTGGATGCTTACTTGGGTCTAAGATAAAAATTAATTTTAAACCATAACACATAATTTGACTAAGAATTATCACTCTAAGAAGCAGCAATCTGAAAATACACTTGAAAATACAAGGGCTGAATTCTGCATTATGCTGAGTTCCCTTAAACCTCATTTCTGTGGCATAAGCTCCAGAATGCACTGGGCTCAGTACAGATTCAGATCCTCCAATTATCTTGGTAATAATGAATCCAATAAAATGGAAGAGCTAATTTTACATTATTGTTATGAAAGAAAACTTTCCCTCTAACCTAATGAAGTTGTCCATCATTTATGCAATTATCACCTGCATACGTACAATGTCAGCAGGGTTCATTAAAGCTTTTTAAAACGAAGTAGCAGCAGAAAATGTTTCTAATTCACACAGAGAGCTCTTTACATGGTTCTTTATACACTGAAGAGAAAAGGCAGGGAGCAAATGTTCATTTACAGACTCTATGCTACACATTTCAAGAACATACAGTAAATACTGTGAGACTATGCTAAAAACTGCATGCCAATATTATAAAAGGAGGTAATTTGTTAAATATTTTTTGTGGTTGCATGCACTTTGACAACCTGTATCAGTGCAAAAGCTGTGCCTAAGCTAAGAGAAATATCAATAGGTTTCTGTTTGTTTGGTTTTTTTTTAGTGATAAAATGGTATTAATTTCTCATGTTTCTTTTCAGAATGTATGTTTTCAGATGGCACAACACGCTTGCTTTTCTATCCCAATGTCTAGACAGCTAGCTACGTCAGAAATCAATGAGATGGAATCCAAGAAGTTACATACAGCCTTCATTATCAAGACAAACAGGCAGTGCAGTGCAATGGAAATTATTCAGTCTATAAGGAAAAATCTACCTGCTGCACATTTTCATTCAGAAAAAAAATTCCTTTTCTGAGGTCTACATTAAGATACATCATTTTCTGTACAAAACTGGTGCTGAGAAACCATCATGATAGCAGTAACCGAGCTACCTCATGCTGGACACACGGAGCTGCTGGAAGTGGAGCCCTTGCACCACATGGGTACAGATTGATTCCACACCAACTGATAAAAACAGCTCACATCTAGGTCCATTAACTGCCGTGAAGATGTTTTGCCTTCGTAGCATTTGTGGAGAAAGCTGCAATAAATTGCTCTGTTGTGATCAAATGCAACTTCAACAAAAGAAAGCGTGCGGCCTTTACCCAATGCTCCACTGAACACAAAGGTGAGTTCAGCTCCAGGGAGGGCAGGCACCTTACCCATAAAAGCTCTCCTTTCCTAGCAAAACAAGCTCTAGACAGCAAAGTAGGCAGCTGCCTAACAGCAAACGATCATGACAACAAGACAGGCCCTGTCCCCAGCCGCCCTATGCCCAGGACAGCAAGGCCGCAGGAGGGGAGCTCTGGGCACAGGGCCTGGCAGGCCCCGCCGGCCATCCTGCACCACCAGCCCCTCACTCCCCACACCCAGCAGGCCAATCAAGTGTTTTGTCAGCCAAAAAAAACAGTTATTTTTTACCATAAAAAGAAAATAAACTGCTTAATTCATTGCTGGTTTTGCACAGTCTTTTTGTGGTGTTCTTTAATGCCTGACCTGCCCCTCAGCAATACCTATCTGTAGAGTTGAGAGAACAAAAAAACTTGGAGAAATTTAAAATTGATTTTTCTTTCAGTGCTTCCCAGTGGTAGAGGTTTATCAGACTCAAGCTTTGCATGTGTTTTTTGGAAAAATAAAACCATATTTCATATGAATATTTTTATATGGGCAGCTGTGACAGTGTTTCACCCCAGAACATCATCAGCTGCTCTTGTAACCAGTCGCCTTGTTTTACCTTAGCATTCCACTTGTGTCACTATGTCAGAGTGTTACACAAATGCCTATTATTTACTATCACTTATAGCCTTATATTATGCTACAGCAAACTAACACGTGTCAAGCAAAGCGGCCTACTGGTTGATAAAGCACCATATTTTCTGTCAGACCAGACAGAACAGTAGAAAAGGGAAGAACTGAATTGTAAGGTGGAGAGAACAACATGTAGGCAAACAGTTTCATCTTATGCAGCATCTCATGGCGCTTGGTAAAAGTTCAGCTTTCTGCTTTACTTCTGTATCTCATACTCATTCATGTCCTCACTAGGAAACCGAGAACAACTGTGATTTTCACGGTGTAACTTCCTGAATCTGTTCTCTTTCTACTTCTCCAAATCCATGTTTGCAAAGACGCCTGTCACAGACTCAGCAGAGCATTTTCTGTGACACTGCTTTAATTCACCTCTGCCAAGATTATCACCCTTTTGACTACCGCAAAAGCCTTGTGCTGTGACCAGTACAGAAGAACCTAAAAACTTGCCACGGGCGACAGAAACCTGCCACCGTGCTGGAATCGATGGGATGTTCTCATAAGATGATGCAAGGTAATACAAGTAAAACAGAGACATCATTTTGGAGAGCTAGCTGTGGTTATTCAGAAACAAAAAAGCTGAAAAGGATAAAAAACAGTGAAGAACCAGAGAACATATAGCTCTGCAGCGAAGCTAATCTACACTGCATAAATTATGTGGCAGACACATTCGTGCTTTATCAGTCTGTACTGGCAACCAACTCAAACACGTAAGAAGCAAACCCCGCTTCCTGGTAACGTACACTGCAAATATAAATCAGTAGATGCTATCACAATAATCAGTTTCACATATCAACATAGCTTTCGACAAAGCTAAATTCAACTGTAGAACTTTGTTAAGAAACCGTTTTAGCACAGAAAACACTGACTGAATAGCAGAGCCTGTGCGTGCGAGTTGCTGCTCTTGGATTCTCTGTGTGGTTCTGCAGGTCTCAGCCACCACAGCTTGAAATCAGGAACTCCAGTGTAAGTCAGGTATCAAAAATGCCAGAAATATATATTTATTTATTTTTTACATTAAGGTAGGGAATACCTGTGGGACTCATATCCACAGGGTCGGAAGAGGCTTTTATAAAGGTACCCATTTTATCTGGGTATAAAATTTCAGATTTTGTTAACAAAGCTTCACAAAGTACCAAAAACCACTCAGGAAGGGGAAAATATGATATAAATCATCATTATCCGTGAATCCATAGACACCTAAACCTTCAAAACCAGGCATCTTCCACTGAGTCCCACTCTTCCATTTGAGAAGGGGAGGAGGTGGAGGTACGGATGCAGGACAGACAGATACACCTAAGCCTGGTTAGTTCTCTGTGAACAGATCCACTCTTTCTATCTCCCTCCCAGAGGAACAGCTGAGCTCATCAAAATCAAATTATCATTAATATCATAATCTCTTGTACTTTGCTTGAATCTTTAACAGCTGGTAATTATGTTTTTGACACCAAGAAGCTTGTTTTCCCACATAAAAGGTGGGGGAATTAAGGAAGCTTCTCCTTCCTGTCCTCCGTGGTTGCAGGCAGGGTTTAGGAGCAATACGTGCAGACGGGACAGATTTAAAGATTATGCTGCTGGTTTTGTTGTTGTGTGTGCTTAATTCTGTTGTTTAGTGAGCTCTTCCCTCCTTACTTTCATGTCCCTTGGAACCTTTCCTGCTACCTTGTTGAGGTTGCTCAACTCACATGGAGGAATGTATTCAGCAGAGAAAAAGAAGGGAAACTCCTGTTTTTCCCCTTCCTTTTCCCTACTCACTTCAGTTTGTTTCTCCAAAGAGTTTCAATAGACAACTGAGCAACAGTTTGTCCAATACCAGTGAGCAAGAGAAAGCAAGACAACCATCCTATTTCTCCAAAACAAGCAAAACAAACTTGAAATCACATTAATACCCAGTGAAAAACAAAACCAGATTTGTTCACAGAAGTTAAGGCAAGCATGTTATTCAACGCCGAAATTAAGGAAACGAATCCTGCATGTATACAGCAAAGTTGAAACGCATCCAAAATCTTATCAGAGGGAGACGGGCTATGAGAGACCGGCTTTGCCTCTAAAGAAGTGAGTTACCAACGCGGCCCTGCCAGTCTCATGGTCTGAGCGGGACTCGGGCAGGTGAGGCCCACGAAGCAGCACCTCGCTGCTCCGAAGGGCCGCACCGCGGCTGGCCGTGGGCAGGCTGGGTGCCAAAAGGGACCCCGGCACGGAGCAGCTGCCTCCAGCAGCTCCACTCGTCTCTCCTCCGACGTGTACACACCACCATGACATGATATAAGGCAGAAATCCTTCACCGTGAGGGCAGCAAGGCCCAGGTCCAGGCTGCCCCGAGGAGCTGTGGGTGCCCCATCCCTGACAGAGCCCAAGGCCAGGCTGGATGGGGCTGGGGGCAGCCTGGGCTGGTGGGAAGGGCGATCTGGGTAGGCTTGGAGGTCCCTTGCAACCCAAAGCAGTCTGTGACCAAATGACTGGAGAAAGTGATGGATCTTGTAAACCTGCCTGTTATCCTCAGCAATTTCAAGTATACAGATAGTCTCCAAACCTAGAATTTTCTGAAGCACTGCTGCAGTGTTGATTGCCACTAGGTAAGTCTTCAGTATTTGGTTCTAGAAGCACAATGATCAGAAAGCAAAACAAAACGTGACATCATTTGATAGCTCTGGTGTGCTGACAGCATGTCGTGCAGCTCCAGATAATTAAACTGATCAGTTGTTATTCACCAGGCTTGGAAAAAAATCAAATGCTACCCCTCTGACTGGATTGTGCCATACTATTTAACTTAGTAAATTCCATCGCAGAAGATTATTTTGCAATGAAAACATATCATGTTTTCCAAAAATTAAGGCTAGCATATGACTTAAATTTTACAGCATACTTTAAAAAGCAAATATGTGTTGGTATTTCAATTGCATTGAAGGATAACCAAAAGAAAAAACAGAGCAAAATGTCCTAGTATACCATTTCTGTTCTACCCTGTATTTTCTTTACATCACAGATAACAGCTATAAAGAAAAAGCAGGCTTAAACTTAGCAAAATGATGAAGGATAAACACGAATTAATTTGGAAAAAAAAAAACAACAAACAACAACACAAAACCACAAGTCTTAGATAAAAGACAATAAACATTGTATTCCAAGAAATCAGTTCATTAAAAAGCTAGTGCTCATCACACAACATAGCTGATGACTGACTATATGTTATGAAACCAAGTGATCTAGATTGTGTAAATATTACTGAAGAATTATAAATAAACTTGAAATAAATATTTAAACAAAACTCTATTACAAGCAGTAGAGCACACTAGAAAATAGCTACTATCTTTTAGAAGACATTGCTGGATCTTGCAGGATCTTGCAAGACATTGCTGAGAAGGATTATGCTTTGGGTGTAATCACAGTGATAGTAGCAGTACTGATGAAAGTAAGATGGCAGATCTGAAGAAAATAAAAGCTGGTTTAGAACTATTGCTTTGAAAGTGCTTGGGCTAAAGGCAGGACGCCGCAGGACAGTCCATGAGCAGTGGGTAGGGAAGGTGATGTTTCTGTGTTAGTGCTGGCTCACACGAGAAAGTGCTGTGAACCGAGCACTTCTCCTTGGCTTGTGGAGATGCTTTCCTCTCTCCAGAAACTGCAGAGCAAACTCTGCAACCAGGCAGCACTGCGTGTTCGACATGCAGATGGCTAGTGCCGCGTATCAGTTCACATCAGCTACTGCCTGCTCTTCTCCTCCCCAGATCCCAACTAACGCAAGTGGAACCAGTGGAGGCAACAGGAAGGAAGGAAGAGGATGCAGGCTTTCAAGGCAAAAATGAGGGATGTAAGAAAGGAAGAATGAGAACTGTGGATTCTGGTGGAGGAAGAAGAGTGAAGGCTTAACAGTTTTTGTACTCTTAGCTTATATGAATGAGGTGTTCAAAGACTGGACACTGCAACACCAGCCATGGCAAACTATGGGAGGGGTTCCAGGCAGGCAGGGATCAGCTTGGCAGATGTTTGAAGGCCACTGTGTTGACATGTTGGTAATGTATTGTCATATGTAATGTCATGAGAACTGGATCCTGAGGGAGAAGAAGATTTAGAATATAGAAGCATTTGAATAATGGTCTTGTTTAAAATATATATATATCTTTTTTTTTCTTTTCTTTTTGGGTAAGATCTGATGATTGGACATCGGAGAAGACTGGTGATGACAGAGATCTCATCAACATAATCAGGAGAAAAAGCTGAAATGCATTTAGTTAAATAAGAAAGAAAATGCCCAGAAAAGACAATTAATTAATAAGCAAAGGAACAGAACAAGGGAAGACAGGAAACTGAAAATGAAGGGCATAGAGGAACGAACAGAAGATTCATCAAGTACTGACATTAGCAGTCAGGATAAAGGTGGTGAAACATCATAATTTACTGTGTCACTAATCCCCAAACTGCAGAAGTTTCCTGTTTACAAGGCTATGGAGGTTATAGATTACATGATTTTCAACAGCATGGATTAACTGCCTTTTTATTATTGTGCAGTTTGTATTTCTTGTACGTTTACTCCTGAGGCAATTCCTCTCCTGCCCAGACACTCCACCCCAGCTCAACACAAAAGAGCACCTTACATAAACGGCCTTCCTGTTCGGCACAGGTGATGAATGTTTTCGTGCGCTGCACAGCAGATTTACAACTAATAAGCAAATCCAGTTACCTTGCTGAAAGTCCTACTCACAGCTCACATGCAACATAGCTACACAGACATCCTACTGAGACGTTGTATCACAATTAAATAGTTTAAGTTCCCTCCTGTTTTATAACATGCTAAACCAAACTGACGGTATGTCTGGATCGGCTGTCTGTCTTGACTGTATTACGCAAGTACACACACTCAGACATTTCGGAAGCCTTTCCTTGCAAGGGTGACTTTTATTCTTTTGACAGTAGTTTACTTCTTATCTAAGGTTAAAACACCTATGTGCAATAGATAAGCACCTGATTTTAAAATCTTTAAAAACTGAAAGAGCACGAGAGCCTTCCGCTCTTCCATTAAAAACAAACCCGGAATACTCCCACCTCCAGTGATCCGAGCAGAGGCCATCAGCTACATCTGTGGTGTATGTCTGTATGTACACACACACTGATTTCGTCGGGCAACACAGATACCCAGGCTGGCCACGTTCTGCTCGACTCATTCCCAGCAGTGCTGCTTTTCCACAGCACGCCTTTCTCAAAGCGTGCTGGTGGGGGTAAGAGGAACGGCACCCCGCTGCTGCAGTGCTCAGAGGTATGACAGATGTTCGAGGAATTCATGAGCACAGACCTAAACGCTGCTGCCTATAACCAACTACAGTGCTATGAAACCGTTGCAGCATGCAGCAGGCTGGGTCACTGTTATTACTGCCTGGACAGAAAAGCAGAAAGTCTGTGTGATTCTAGAATTATGATTTGAACTGAAGGCTGCCACATCTCAAATGCATTTCAAACTGTATTTAAAAACAAAACAAACAAACAAACAACAACAATCAGTTATCCCATCACTACTCAATGCAATTCCCTGATACCAAAGTTCATGTTTTTTCCTCTTGTTTTTCTTGCCGTTTAACAGCACAAAACAACTGGAAGAGCTATTAATACATTCTGTGCAGGTATCAGAGTTTTAGTAATTCGCTTTTTACTAAATTGCAGAATGAATTACAGCTTTGAAAGGTTATAGCATGACTCAAACCATTTTAAAATAACACCCTATTTACAGAAGTAGCTGACAGCAATGGGTATTTCAGATACCCCAAAACATCTGGCCCACACAGATCTAAGTGGGACAGCCTCGTCCTCCCTCCTCTGAAGCAATCTATGGAATAGGAAGGTAATTCACACGGCTGGTTTAAAAATCCTCAGGTTACTGAAAGTTTTCTGGTTTAATTCTCACAGTCAACTAGTGCATAATTTAGAGAGTTTTGGAATTTTAAAAAGTGGGCTGCACAAGGCATATAGAGCAAATTTAGGAAATGAACCAATGCAATTCTCATTGGTTTTCCCCGAGTCGTGTATTTTGGTTACTGCTTATGACACGGTTTAACCAGTGCGAGTGACAGTCAGAGGCAGCTCACCATCACCTGTAACGGCACGCAAATGGACTCGGGGCTAGCAATTAGAAAGGAAGGGAAAGCTCTTAGCTGGAGCTTCTGTGAAAATGGCTGAAAGAAGGGATATTTGAAGCCAGCAAAAACTGTCCAAAGCCACGCACCACGAAGTTAAAGCCCTCGCCATGATCTAACCCCAGGAGTCCCCTGCCCACATAGCCTGGTCTATGCTGTACAGTCATCTGCAGTCAGAGCTGACAGGCGCCACGCAAAAACATAGCTTGAAGGATCTGAAATCAATTCGTACAGTCTACCACCAACAGCAACATAACGCCCGGGAAAGTTACTGGCTGCTGTCTTTGTTCAGCGGAGATTAGCCACCGCGCACATGAATAATGGGCTGGATTTATTCTGGAGAGCAGAAGCTGAATGACAATCGTAGAGGCACTGCATTATACATACTTTGGCTGCCTTCTGCTCTATTCATTTAACACTTGCAGCAAGTGCTGTGAATGGATCTCAGTGTGTTTTTCAGTTGGAAGCACAGCTACATACATTGTTTTGTAAACCCATCCCCATACCCAGCAGATCTTACCACGTATGTGCCACCGTAAAGCGCCGACGCTGACGGATGCTTTTATTCACAAGCAACTTTCTGAAAAAGCATGGAGAGTTCCTCGGTGAGCTGCGAGGAGAAATTTTCGGAGACGTAGGTCTGTTCCCAGGCAGCTTGGGAAGCTCAAGTTCTAAATGCATTTGTTCTTTGAAAGTCCTTATGTAAATCTCCGACTCCGGAGTAGCAAGTTCCCTGGAAGAATCTTTTGCTGTCATAGCTTAGACGTTGTGTGAGCTCTCACCATTCAGAAACCATAACAAAAACACATCACGCAGGCATCGCCGCAGATTAAAAATGCTGATAAATCGGCAGAGCTTATCCCACTCATTCACAAGGCTGGGTTCCAAATGCAAAGGCTGCCTAAAGCAACGGCAGGAGAAATCGAAGGACGATAAGCCAGCGCTGTCAGAAAAGCCTTTATCAGCCCAGCTCTCCCTCTGAAAATGCGCCAAAGTGTTTCTGTGTCAGCAGCCTCCTTGTGGATGGGGCTGTCTGCAAGCTACACACCGACACTCGCTGCATTCATTCAGCTGAGCGCACCAGCTCATGAAAAATTCATAAGGACCCTCTCCTGATCAATCCCTCTCACAGAACACTTTGGCCTCTTAAACAACAGAAAAATGCTGGGTTTTGGGGTGGATGCTAATAAAATAAAGGGATTCCCAAATCGATCACCAGCCAAGTAACCCTATTCATTCAGGCCCAGGGTGTTTAACAAAAAGATCTTCATTCAGAATTAGTTTTAGCCATACCGCAGTAGCTCCACCCATGGCGTGCCTATTGGCTCGATATTATTTTGACAACTGGACTCTGCCCGGCTCCGTCTTGTGCTGTGAGCGTGTCGGATTCTCATGAAATGTTAAAGCCCGTGACATTGTTCCCAGGCACAGCGAGCGCACCCCAGGCACATCGGGAGCGAGCCCAGGATCGCAGCTCCAACGGGAGGCAGCGCTGCCACCGAGAGATGCGCATGGCGCCCAGGGTGGGCCAACCAGAAAAGGTCTGATGGGGATGTGAGGGGGGAGAAAGCAACAAATGATATTCTGCAAGAACAAAGACTGTGAGGATGCACGCTCTGCAGATGAGGCTGAGCGCTGGCGAAGCAGCCTGCTTTGGTACTGTGGGATCCTACCTGTGGTCAAGGGGCAAAATCAGTGCCAGGCACCGCACAGCCCCAGCCCACCATCAAACACCAGCACACGGCGAGCAAAGGGAAACGCTGAAGGGTGGGGGGCCTGGCACTTCCCTGCAAGGACAATGCGTATTAATTAATAATAACTTAAGCCATATCGCTATTTAGAAACAAACAAAAAATCTGTTCTGCACATATACACCACAAAAACAACTTAGATACTTGTAAGGCAAAACCAAACAAACATGCAAGGAAGTTAAAGACAAGATGAGAGCAGTAAGAAAACACTACAGAGAGTGGCAGAGCATCTTTTTAACTGGTCAGAAGGAGGTGACCCTTTAAACGTAAATACAGTAATTCTTTTAAAGGAGGAGGAGAAAGGAAAGAGAACATCCAGGCAGACTAAGGTGAAAGTGCTCTGATCTGCGCGCAGGAGGTTGACTGCATGCTGTAGGTATCGATTACACAGCAAATCACCATCAGTTCCAGCGGTCTTTACAGTCCTATCCACAAACATCTTGCAAAAACATCCACATGCCTTTGCAAAAGCATTAGCATGCCTTCCTCGGCATCAAGCAGAAGGCTCTCTCCGTAGAGCTTCCCAGTACAGCTCAGACTATAGGGCTACCAGACATTTTGCCCACCCCAATACACAGTTATTAAAAGAAATAAAACATAAGCACAACGATCTCCCTGAGTGTAACCTAAGGATACTGGAAATGACAGTGCTATCTGATGCTTAGAGGCTCACACAGTAGCAGAACAGGAACGTTTAATGCTTTAGGAATTATGACGTGTCAGACTGTGATCTGTTCTTCATCTCGACTGTACTGACAGCCAGTGAAAGACAAAGGGAAGCTTGAAAGCTATGCTGAATGATAAATAAAATCCATGCAAATGCTCAGAATCTGGAATTCCAGGCAGGAAAAAAATAATTTTCTAACTCACCAGGGAGCAAAATGAGATAGTGGAGAGGTTTTGTGCGAATACATCTTGTATTAGAGAAACAGTATTTCTGTGCCTTTTCATACAGCTATTCAAATGGCAAGGAGAAAAATGGGGAGCCCACCCTTTAAAAGCACTCTGCAATAAAGCATGCTGTACAATGGCATGCTCCTCGTACTGCACATGTACTTCCCCTACCAGAATTCCGAGCTGTTTCACGACCAGTTAAGGGAGCGCTTCTCGTTATTTGGACACCATAAATTAGTAACGAGGTGTCAACCCCACAGCCCATCGAGGATGCTGTGGTAAGATGATGCACTAAGGCTGTTGATGGAGGGAAGAAAAGCAAGAAACATTAAGCTAGGAAGATGGGAAAGGAGAGTGTGGGGAGAAGCAAGCCCACATCTCCCTTGTGGAAGCACAAAGAATGAAAAGCCAAAGTGCCACCCTGCTTTGGGCAGCCAGAACACGGGTGCTTCTCCAAGCCGAGGTCTAGGGTGTGGGGTGCTTGATACATAACCGGCGAGTATTCTGCAGGCTGACCAAGGGCATGGCGGACTTCTTCCATTAAACATCTCCCAGCCCTTGGAGGCAGTGGGATCGAGGGGCTACCTGATGCAGGCTGCAGAGCAGCTCTCCATTTGGGCTGCCATCCGTCATGTGCCAGCTTCTGCCGTTGCGCACACGCTGCATGCAGCCGACGTCTACACAGTCTCTACCCATTTGTAGTACTGGAGTCCTGTCAAAACATGCTGCTTTGCTTCGGGATAAACCAAAAAGAGGTGAAAAAAGAACATCAAGAGACTTGACCTAACTGGCATGAAAGCTTGGTATCGGAGTAAACAGCAGTAATTCTGAAAAAGGACAGGGCTTGCTGAGGTTACAGTCAGCAACAGCAAACAAGGGACATGTACAGCACTGGACACCTGCAGAGGTTACCAGGCACAAGGACCAGTTTTCTGAAGTTCCCCTTGTATACAGACAAGATCAGGCAACAGGCATCTCACTCGCGCCTGCCGTGTTCCAGCAACACAGCAAGGCAACAACTTGCCTGTCCTTACAGAGCACCGTGCAGTAGGGTCAGCAGTCCAGGAGCAACAAGTAATTCCAGGTCATCAGAAAAGCGACCAGTAATACAAAGAAAGAGTTGTGGAGGCAGAACAGGTGATTAAAGAAGGGCCTGGTAGCGATGGCAGGAAAAAGAAACAGCTTGCAAGAACAAAGGAAATTAAGGGATTTTCAAAAGTTTCAGTGCACTTGGGTGATTTTTCATACAACCTTCCTCATTTACCAAAGCGCCTAGGACTGTAGAAGGGTTTCATATTTCTTACTGGAATAACTAATCTAGGTGGAAAACATTTTCAAGCATGTAACTCCTCATCAAAGACTCGTCTTCGTTATGTTGAGAGCACACACAATTGCTAAGCAACAAGAACACATACTTTTTCCTTACGGTAGCACTACTCTTTACCTGCTTCTAAGTCGTAGTTGCCAGGATCAAACAAAATGCCAGGGAAGAGACAACTGTGAGAAGTCCTGCATGCTTCAGTAGGAGGCGAAGAGAGGTTAGTTGACTTTGCACAGCATTTTCTGTCCGTGGTAAATTGGATAATTCTTCCATAAGGCACACTCCATAGAAGCACATTTAGATAAAACCGGTTAGGAAGCTCGTTCCCCGTTACTCAGGTCATTGCTCCATCCGTACACATTGGCAAGGCATCCCAAAAGGATAATGCTAACCCAACAAATTAGAAACATTTTTCAAGGTGTTGCAGTTTGCTGGTACTATTTTTACTTGTTTTTTTTAAAAAAAAGGAAATTTAATTTTTAGGAATTAAAGGATTTTTGTTTAAACCAAGTACGTTCTCCTTCTCAGAAATGCTGACTTTTAGTACCGTGTCTTTAAAAGCAAATATAAATATTTTGAAGAACATTATGTGTGCCAATCAAATAGAAAACAGATTCCCCCTGCATATTTTTTACTTCTGTTCAAGGGATTTGAAGGAATTTGAAGTGCTCCTGAAGCAATACAGAAAGTCAATTTTTTTTGTACTTGCTATTCCTGGAAGGCCTTTGATGGTAAACGAGGAGAGCAACGAATTCCAGTCCCTCATAAACCGAGCAAACACAGGTATGTATACATATATATATGTCAGGCATCTGTGCAAACACGGGGAGGTACAGGTCACTCAGGAGAGATGGCCATCCAGAGCCTTCATTACTAGCTGGTGATGCACCAGAAGGGAAGGACTCGGAAGGCAGTATCGGTCTTTTAGACCATAATTTGAACACAACTGATGTTTACAACTATCTGGCCCACGATGTTATGGAATCTCACAGCACTGCTGCTACTTCACATTTGGATTTCCACCCCATGTGCTTGCTATTCCTGAAGATGGTAGAAGGCAGAAGATGGGCTGGGAGAGGATCTAAGCTGGACCTCCAGGAGAGAAGCTCGAGGGGCCAATTAGCTCAATTAGCTCAGAGACGAAGGGGCGATCTGGTCCTAAGTAGGGAGCACTTAAATCACCTTCCCCCTCCAACAGGTCAGCCAAATCATGTTTCTGTTATAAAAGAAAAGGGTTGATGACAGAGTAGGAGTAATCATGCAGGAAATTAGAAAGTGGAATTACAATTGGGTCACGGAAATAAGGGAAGAGTTTAGGGGAATGGAGCAGCTGAGGAACATCTGTGCTTGTGAGAGAAGATTATTCAGATGAGAAGAGGAAAAGGAAAGCAAGGTAAGGAAGAAAAAAAGGTATACAAAAATTTTCTGTTGGACTAAACCAATAAAGACACGTGATGAGAGAGAAGCAGAGACAATGAGAAGGTAGATGAGAGTAAACAATGTGGGAATAGCTACTGGTACTGGAAAATAACTCAGTTAAAAAGAGTGCAGGAGAGGAGGGAATAAATCTGCAGTGGAAAAGTCACAGGACCGCGATGGATGAGATCTTCAGTTCGAGACCTGAGGCAGAGGATGCGATTGCTGTATGAGCCAGCACTGGCAATACGAAAAAGCAATACAGGCGATGGGAGGCAGGCGAAGATGCAAGGGGGGAGGTAAACTGGAAGCAAACTGGGAATGTCCAGAAGGAGGAAACAGAACAAGACAAAATGGATGAATGAACCAGAAGCCGTAGAAATGTAAGTGGCCAGGAAAACAGGTGCCAAGGAATGGTGTTTCTACGTGGAGTTACAAGTCACCGCAGATGAAAATGTAAGGACAGGGAACACCAGCACAAGGGTTCACAAGAAAGAGCTGGGCAGGCTCTGTGAACAGAAGAGCTCGATGCAGCACTGCTAACCACATGGAAAAGACCCCGAGAACATAAAAAAGCTGTACAGACAGTGTTGCATGTAAGGATGTGTGGCGGAGAACTTACACCCTTCCGGTGGTGGAGGTAGTTCCCTGGACACTACAACAGAAGTGGAGGAAAAGGGAGAAGGAAGGTGAGGAGTATAAGCTGAAGTGCTAAATAAAGCATGTACTTGGTGCCATCTTTATTCCAATTCCATCACGACCGAGCGGCGTGCTGTGTCTGTTCCACTGGCGAGTGCTACTGGGCACGTCAGAGTCAGAAGCAGCATTCGTTAATTCTCCCCATCCTAATCCTGGTGTCACTGTTAGCTCCCTTCAAAGCAGCAGCAAACCCAGTGATAGCCTCTACTTAAGCACATAGCTGTGACTGACAGCTTTAAGCCACCGTACCAAAATCTGATGCTTTAGAACAGGAGTTTAGCCTGAATATTAAGAATTTGTCATTCTAATTTAAGATGCATTCAATCAGCTCCAACATCCTACGACACGGAAAAGGAAAGCCTCAGCACAGCCCAGCAGTCACACTTCCAAAGCCTGCAGTACAAAGCTAGTCTAAGGCCTAATAATAGCATAAATGTCACAACAGAAATATTATCTGGAAGCTGTGAAGAGGTGCTGATGCAGTGAACTCCTTCAACCCTCCCTTAGCAACATCTTTAATAGAGGCCCAATGAAAGGAGCTGTCTTTTGGGCTCAGAAGCGGGAGGCTTTATGGTTTGGGGTTCTCATCTAGTTTTGTTTTAATCTTCTTACTTAGAAAAACCCGCATGCTCTCTCCTTGCCTTTGCTCAGTTGCAATGCCTGCTGTCTCCCAAGCCAGAACTTCTAAAAGATGGCCTCTGAATAGCTCCGTGGCAGAAAACTTTAAATGACATGTTTGAGGATTTTTCTTGTATTTTCCTGAATGTTTCCAAAACTGAAAAGCTGAATGAGAGGCAGAAATACATCACTAATTACTGCTTTGCAAGACAAGTTTCCCACATTTAAGGGAAAAAAATAATAATTACAATTCACTGCAATTTATACTACCATTGGAAGATAACTTTTTTCTATGTTCAATAGTTTAAAATTATACAGCCTGGATCTCCGTTCCCACAGATTTAGGGGCCTCTGAATTTTTCTGAGGGGCAGACACCAGCAATTCTTGCACGGGGCTTTGACGTGACGTTTTGGAGCGCTATAAATGGCCACAGCAGACAGAACCACAGCACCTAGCAACACTTACGTTTGCAGCGTAAGAGCTGAGCCAACTGCAAAAGCAAGAAGCAACTGGAAAAGTCTGTATTTAGTTCAGAGAGCCTGGACACCAGCACAAAGAAATTACGCACTTGCAAGAGTTTACCTAGGGTTGAACAGGGCCCGCTCTATCTAGAAGGCGTCCTTTGGAGTTCTTCCCATTTAATTAGCATCCAGTTGCTTTAAAACAGATTATTCCTCATTTATTAGGCAGCTCATTCATTAGTTTTTGGTTTCGCACCCAACAGTTGCAGTCTCTGCATACCATTTCCTAATGTTTTAAGTCTTTAAAACATCCAGTACCCCTACCAAGTTGAAGAAGATCCAGAATACTTTGTTTATTTGTGACTAATCTCAAAACCCCATTCCTAAGAAAGACTCCCTGAGTCTGTGGTGGCTTGGACGCCCGGCTGCTCACATCAACCCGGCCCTCTAGGTCAAGCAGACCCCTGCACCATGTGCGTTTCTTGCACTTTTTAACATTTAAACAAAAAAAAAATAGAGTTTCTTACGGCGCTACAATGCCATTTTTTCATGTAGGTCTTTATGTTGTTACCTCCTAGTAGCTACAAATGAGGAGATAAATTTACATATTATAAACCCCTGGGGCGTGATGTAAGATCCAGTACTCATAGCAGTTATTTCCTTAGCAACTTTGTGCTTGATTTAGAATATTTCTTGGGAAATTTTAACTGCCGTCTACATTATCCCTAGTGAGTAATCACTTATGTCAGACCGATCTGTATTACTTACGATTATTTTCTGATTTCAGAGCTATGGATTAATACTTTACAATAAGCAAACTTATTCTTCAAAGGCAGAAACCTTGGTGGTGACTCCGGAGAAAAAAGAAGCTACTGCAAGGAAGAAGTGATCAGAAAACGCTTTCTGCTTCTCCACAGACAGAGCATTAAGGAATCTCTGCACAGATACTTGCCTGGACAGGCTAGTGGGGCAAGAGAGCACCTTGCCAGGGTCGCTCCCGTTCAGCAGCCAGCTTTGGCTCTTTGATTGCTTTTGCACCACGTCCAGAGGCCCCTGACACTGTTACCGGCCAGGACGTGCAGTGAGTCGGTCAGGGAGCCTCCCTGCTCAATACGGAGTACAAACAATTACCTAGTTTTCGTGCAACTAGAATGAAAACAATACAAGACAGTGACAGGCGTGAAAAATCGATATTGCGCTGTCAGAGCAACGTTCTTCGTGATAACAGATAACCCCATCTAACCGATTCAAGTGTCCCCTTTGCCAGCTCATTTGGGCACTGCCGTACATTTCACTGAAAAATTATGGTTCATTTTGGTTGGCTACCTCTCCACTCACAGGCAGTGGGAATGGTCCAACAATGGCTGCTTAGCCCTTCTCCTCCTTTCAAAGAAAGGATTTAAGCCATTTCCATGAGCAATCATATTTTTCTGTTGTTGGTCTCACCCGATGAACAGGACCCAACTACTTCACCGTTAATCTGAATCTGTTTAGTTCCAGTGCTTTACTCTCGCTCTCCCAGGTTCTTAGTTCTGCTGCAGTTAACTGAGAAAACACCATCCCAGTTCGCACACAAGTGATTTTGGTTACTACACTGTGGTTCAGATCATCACCATGTCACCTCTCTGCAATTAAATAATAGAAGGTTTACAAATGTGTTTATTTGTAACTATTGTTCCTTTAAAAATTATTACATTTACCGTTCCAAGTGCAAGGCTGGAAGCTCCAGCTTTGCCAAGTGTCTTGAGTTTTGGTGCTCAGAAACCATACCAAATGCACACCATAGTCAGAATTCACATCCTGCTTTATCCATTACAGCTCAGTGAGAGGAATAAATTCACAGCCACAAACCTAGAGACCAGTGCACTACCAGTGCCAACAGAACCAGTGGTGAAGGGAGGAGGCAGCCTTGGCCCCTCCAAGCACGAAGTGTCAGGTTTTCCTTATTAGAAAGACAGCATTAGCCAAATCCAACATAAAGCACTTTCCACTGTTAAAGGGCTCCAGCAACACGCTTCTCTTGGAGCACACACTCTTTTTTTTCCCCTAAAGTCACAAGAGCATAGTGTCCAGTGCCCAGCAAGGAGCCTCAGAGCACCAGCTGAAGGTGAGATCCTGCAGCAGGTGACCAATTCATTCAGATGAAGCTCTCAATATTGTAAGCAACTCTGTTCAGAGGAGCTGATACAAACAGTAAGTCCAGAAGGATACCAGGAGCTCAAGACCTACCTACTGAAAACATGCAGAGAAGGTCTACAGGCATTTGGCACCCACCAGCACCAGGCGGCTGAAGGAGCTGATCTCCAGTTAGCCTGCAGATGTTCCAGCAAACACAAAACGAGCAGGCACAATCCCAGGAGACATTTCCCACTCCAAGCCACCAGCTGCAAGCCCAGGTGATGCCAGACAAGGCTGCCCGGCAGCAGACCCCGAGCTGGCAGACCCACAGCCACGGGGCGAAGGGCTGGCTCCGCCGGCGTGCCCAGCATCGCCATGCAGCAATAACCACGGCCACGTGGGACAACCCTACCCAGGGATGGTCTGAGCACTGGCAGAACGAACAGGTTTATCATGTCCTGACAACCAGAGCTCTCACGTCTCAAGGGAGTCTCGGCAATCAGAGGAACTGCTCACAGCAGATCAGAGATAATTGAGTGCTGTTACAAAACTGAGCAAGTAGCTTGGTCACAAGTAGTTAGAAATGTGTTTTTTAAGTGGACTTTGCTGAGTTTTGTCTGGGGAAGAGCGTGTGGAACGTGGAATCCTACTGCAGGCAGCTGAGCTTCCTGGAGGTACGAGATGCAGGAGCTGGTGGCCCCATAACTACGGCCCTGCCTGCCGCCAGCCAGCACGCCTGAAAAGCTGAGAGCGACGGCAAGAGACGGAGCCACGATGTGCACAGCTCCCCCCTGTCCTGCGGCAGGCAGCCGAGGTACGCACACTTCGCACCAGCACTCAGCACAACCTCTTGGCTCGCGGGGCAGCACAAAGCAGCCCACCACCCGACCTGTCACGTGTAATACCCAGCCCAATTTAATACCCATTTAGTGCCGTGGATCCGCTGAGAAGGAGAAGGCAGCTCTCCAGGTAACATCGCAAGCCGGTTTTGATCTGAGTAATGATAACTTCATCTGAAAGAAGTTTAGAGATAAAAGAAAGTTGTGTCAAATTCTTGTCTGACTCAGCTTTTATATCAACGGTATTTCCATAATCTCCATTTATTTTATATTCTTGGGAGGATGAAGTTTGAACATAATATTTCAGAAGCTTCATTGTCTTTTTCTAATTAACAGTGACTCATTTCTTTCCATTCTAGATACATTTCAAGCTGTCTTACTTCATTCTGGAGAGAGGTGTGTAATTATAATTGAATCATTCAAAGCCTTTTTCTGTGTGCCGACAGCTACCTTTGTTTTGAACGACTCATACCTCCAGGCAAACCTTGCAGTACCAAACTTCTGGATCATCTTCAATAAAATTCATGTCCTCAAGTTGCAATTCATACGAAAAAGGGTTGCTATCATTTACAGCATATAAGCGGACTAAAATCCAACAAATCAAAGAAGTGCAAACTATGAAAAATATTATATTGTAATAATTTGCAAAAAGGCATTTTGTACAAAATTTAAAAATGAGAAATAATGAATTTTTAAAATTGAAACCTGTGATTAATCTAACATTATGTTTCTTCTGAAAATTCCCTTGTACCAACTGTACCACATATAAATCATAGTTATCCTATCTAGGACTTCTGGAAAACACAAATATCAAAAAATATTCCAACTGGGACAAAGATCCAAGAGCTTCAATAAAACAGCTCCAGACGATGTCTAAAAATAGGCAGTCAAAACACTTATCTGTCTATTTTTAGCTGAGAAATAGCTGCAGAGATAACTCAGAGATAACGCCTTATCTCCGCAGCACTGGGCTTGTGGCCGCACCGAACTGCTGTCTATAAAACGAGCTAGCAGCGAGCCCCGTCTATTTGGGTTGCCCAAATGTGATATTTATATGATTTATGCAATATTTACGAACTACCTCTAGACACCATAGGAAGTATATCGGCACAGAACACTTTCAGCTTATCAGAGATGTGATCCTGAGGGGCTCCCAGCACCCCAAGCTCCTATGAAACCCGGTGTTCAGCACCAGGAACGAGCAGTTCTTAAATGCAGCAGGTAACATTTCAAAGGAAGCTCCACTGAAGAACAAACAAAATCACAGAGCAGGTGAAATCTTTTAGGACTGTTCCCAGAGTTTCATGTCTTACATCCCAGTCTCTTACATCTTTCTTGTTGTTCAGAGACCTAGAACAAATCACAGTAATTCCATTATTCAAACCTACGCTGTCCAGAAACACCACAATGCAATTAAAAACTGCCTTCCCTGCAGAATATACAATATGGTATGAGGAATACAGTTGACCTCCTTTCCTCCTTTTTCAGGATTCATGCATGCTCTGGGAACGTAGCACAGACTTTTGAAATACAGGCAGCGTGTTCAATCGGAAGAACCGATCCTGTTTCATTGCAAGAAAACAGGGTGGGATTTATGTAAGTAATAAATGCTTTGGAGCAGATGACGTTCAGAGGTCTCTTCCAAGCTCAACCAGTCTGTCATTTAAATATTTTTAAGTATAGGTGCAAAGAAAATAAAAAATGATTTTGTTTTTTCCCCTCTAGGTTTTCACTTTTCACAAAGGCAGCTCAGCTATTTTTTCTCCTGTTCTAGGGTCGCAGCATATTTCCTCAGTTCTTATCCAGCTGTATTTGAAATGAGCTATGAAATGAAACTCCAGCCTATTTCACGGGGTGAGCAAATCTCCATTCCCTTTCACATCCTAACTTTCCGTGCCTACCCCTTGGCTCAGCACCGCCAGCACGGCAGCCTCACAGCGGCCGAGCCCGGCCCGAGCTGAGGTCAGTGACTGCTGAAGGTGTGGTCTCGGACTCAGTTGCCCAAAATCACACCGAATTTTGTTGTGTTGATTTTAATGCTGCATCTAATGTGCTGCCCACCATCACCACCTGGAGAACAACCTGCAGCACTGCAGGCACCAGCCGGGACGCTGCACATGACGGATGGAGCTCTGCACCGCGCTGCTCGCCGCAGCCATGCACCGACCCCGTGCTCTTCGCATGTCCCCGCTTCCTACCAGCTTCGGCAAAAGTTTCAGATGGACATGGAAAATAGAATCAAGCCCTTCATATTTTGCTTTCAGATTTTTACCACCACCAGTTTGCACTGGCAAATGACTAGCAATAACGCAACAAGCTTACAAACACACAAAACACTGTAGTTTACTGTGGTTAATCGTGATGTAAAAAAATCCTTAAAAGCAAAGATTAATGATTTTTTTTTTTTAAGTGAAAAAATCACAACCTGAAGAGCAACCAATTCAATTAGCCTGCAACTTCCTTCAAACCTCAGAAGTTCTCATTTCCTTCTCACAGAAGAGTGAGGCAGGGTTTGTGTTGGACAATTAGCACAGATGTTCCAATACAGCATTTAACACCATCATCTAAATGTTAAATACAATTTCTACGCCCTGAAAAGTTGCACTCATTCGTTTAATATTAAGCATATCAACTCTTACAGAATTCTCAAAACTGCCTTATTTCCTTATGGCTTGGAACAGCCATATTCCCTGCTTATTATTATATTATATTATTATACACAGGTTATTTCCTTATGACCATGAAACAGTTTTGTTTCACCACAGCACCTTGATGCACAATGGTCAGAACATCTCCACGGCCCGATACGAACTGATGGAAATGGCGTAAAGTGCTCGCTGTCAAACGCAGCCCAGGGGCTGGTAAGGATCAAAGAGGGGAAGAGAATTATGTTCAGTGCTCCAGGTGTAGCTACAAATGCACCGTTCACACCTTTGTTCTTCCCTCTTGCCTGGATTTATCATCACAAAGCTTTAGTTATGAAACATGGAAAAGGATTGCTGCAAATATTTTAACTGTTATGAAAATATGAACAATGTTTGTACAAAAGCCACTTGTCAGGCTTCTACTTTCAGACTGCCGCTTGAAGGTCTATATCCTCTATCCCTCTTCCCCTGTATGAATTACAGAAGCTATTTTGTAAGGGTACTGCCTTGCCATTTTCACACAAAATGTTATTACACCACAGCCAGCTTAACGGTACTGCTTTGGAGTCAGCCTGCCCATTTTTCTCTTTATTGGTTACAGCAGCACTGGTCTCCAGAAAATACAATTCCAGCATTAAAGAGAGAGAGAGAGAAAGAGAGAGAGAACCCTCAGGAGCTGCTTTATTTTTAGGTCCCCATGTATCTTCAGTTAAAATGTTACGCAAGTCATGGCTCAGCCTCCCATAGTTCTTACCTTTGTATCACCACCAGAAGGTGAATTTGGGGTGATTCCTGAAAAAACGTGGCAGAAAAACACTTCTGAAAGGAATGAGCTATACCTTGTTTCCCTCCGCCCCTCCCAAATAACACGTTCTGTATCTGAACTCTGTTATTCCTTCCTCCAAATCACAGTCCCTGCCACCCCAGGAACAGCTGGATTTCCACCATCACATTCTCAGCACGTCCCCTCACATAGCACTGGTGTTGCAGATGAATTTTGTACTGTTACAGTGATGGCAGAACCTGACCAACAAAGCCCAGTATTTTTCAAAGGAAACAAAGTATTGAAGCCACTGCAATATAATCTGGCTATATTCTCCAACGAGATGCAAGATTTTGCAGAGCTTGGTAACACACAGCTCTGTGCAAGACGCATGGTTATTCCAAAATCCCCACCTGAGCTCGTCTGCCTGTATCAGAATTAATTCCACTTGATTTGTTGGCATCCTGCAGTGGCCAACAGGCAGCACAATCACTTAGATTGTGATCTAACTCTAGCAAGTGCTGCTGGAAATCAGCTGAGATCTCTTAGGTACATAGGGATAGGGCACGGGACAGCTCGGTTTTTTGTTGTTGTTATTTGGGGGTTTTGTTTTTTCCCTTCCTAGCCATAGATCTGTTTTCACACCTTTGGATGTCAGCAGACCTCCATTAATTATTACCCCCAGAGTCACCTCAGCCCATCCATCACCCTCCATGAAGTTAACATACCCTGTGTAGCAGAGGGTTTTGTACCAACAAGAAATGGGAAAACTGGCAGAACCTGGCTCAGCAGAGCGCACACCCCAAATACACACAGCAAGCGTTTTCCCAAGGATTTGAGGGATTTAACAGGAGAGAAGTGACCCCAACAAAGGCAGAGGTTTTGCGCCCCTTCAGAGCGTTCACCGTTCAGAGCAATCCTTTGGTGATAGGGTTTTGATTTATCCCTGCGTCTCCAGAAACCACCTTATTGCTTTTCTGGCTAAGATGATAAATTTCCACAAAGACAACAATGGCTTGCACGAACAGGAAACAAACCCCCCAGCCAAAGGGATTTCTTTGTTCAGCACATAATGCCCACGGAAAGCCTCACCTCCACCAAACTTGCCCTAGGTGACGGAGACAACGTCCGCTATAGAAGTGTTGCGTGTGTTCCTGAAGAAATAGCAAATATAACAGTGTAACGAGGAATTTGTGTTTCAGAAAGGAAAGTCAGCTGATACCACTAGGAAGCTCTTTTATAAACTAACAGTCATTAAAAAAAATGAAAAGAGGAATTTGCGCACAGTCGACAAATGAAATAATGACATTATTTCCAAGACTCAGGTTTCATGTCATAATAATGAGGTGTTTTGCAACCGTCTACGGGATTTTGTATGCACAGAAATAGCTCGCAGAAAGCTCAGGTAAACCTACACACTTCTGAACGAGTCTTCTAGAGAGCGTCTCCACGCTACAACTCGGTGAAAAAAAATCATACTAAGTGAATGTCAATTTACATCACGACAAATCTTACGCATCCTATGTACCTTACAGAAAACCCAAGTCTGGGCCTTGCATTATTTATGCATTTTACTTGTGTGAACCCCAAATGTCCTCTATCAATGCCATTTGCATTTAAATCTCAGTGGAGAGTTTCCTGTTGCATGCCCCACTAAGTTCATTTCTATAAAGGTATCAACAAACTTCCTTTGTACCAGCTACAGCAAGGCTGCACCTCAGGGAACATGGGCAGAGGCCAGGAAATGGGTCCCAAAGCTAAATCCAAGGAACAAATTCAGGGAACCATTTCCATGGCGCAGAGACAGGGGTTACAGGCCTAAAGCGGTGCGACCTGAATACTCAGCGCTGGAGCAGTGATGTTAACTACCTCTTCTGCTCATGCCACTCGTGAGACGTCTGTCTCACCCCTCTCCTCAGCTGTGTCTTTTCCATGTGGGACAGCTCCAGCCTCGCGCGCATTCCTAGCGCAGCAGTAATAATGGTAGTTAATTAATTGTAGTAAATAATGGGCTCTCGCCACGGCGTCCTGATGCTGTCTGTTTTAACCTCCATTCTTTTCCTTCAGATCCTTAACTTTTGATCTGCTTTTTTGACCATTAATGAGCACTGAACTTGCAATTCCATCGGGCTTCTCTCCTGTACTGAGAATTTTGCTGCTGAGCACTAATACTGCTTTGCAGCTACGATCCTTTCATGCTCACATACTTCACTTTGTATTTATCTACACTGAAATTTTCCTATCATTTTATTGCCCACTCACTGAGTCTCTTAATGCTCATATCATTCCAAAGCTGTTCCAACACAACGGCACAAACTGGGCTTATATAAATATAAGCTGCCTCTGGAGTGCATTTCGTGCAGGACTGTACCACGGTATACAAGCCAAAATAGCTTAGGGACCAGATCTGTCTTGCACCACTCCTACACTGACACATCTCGAGCATGACTGTGCTCCCTCAGGGCATGCTCAGGCCCCAAGTAACCTGAAATCCTGTAGGAAAGCAGCTGCCCAGCACAGGGTACAGAAATGGGCCAACCTATTCGAGACCCTTGATGACCAGAACTTAAACAGAAAACGGGGCAGTTTAGACCCACTTTCTGCCCAGCTGTACGCGCAGTTAGTCTAGCTGGTGCCCAAGTCAGAAAGGTGATGGAGACACAAAGACACCTGTGTGTTAAGGTGTGTTGGAACGGCACCCTGCTTGGAAAAGTCACGCTAACCAGCAACACCACCTTTCTATGTGGCTACAAACAAATGTGCAAGATTCAAACAAAATTAAGAAGTCAGAAGCTAATTGCTTTCTTATGAATAATGATAAAGAAATAACAGTAACCTGAGTATCAGCTCTAAGTGCCTTCTCTCTGACTGGCATACTGTTCCAGAAAAAGCACACCTGGTACAATATGCGCTGATCCTCCTGGAAGAGAGGCGCGGCAATGCCCCCTTGTGTCCCGATGAAGCTAACCACAAACTCATTGCAAGTCCTTGCATTTTCCTAAATCATGCATGAAGGTTTATTCAAAGACTAAAATTAAATCATTCTCAAAACCACACCTTATGAATAGGCTCTGCATTGTCTTGTAGACAAGATTACAAATTACTTAACGTGCATGACAGGGAAACACTTAAAATGCTCACAAAAGATGAAACAAACCTTTCACTGTCAAAACACACAATCCATCTGAAATTAGATAACTCATTTTGTTAACTTTATTCACAGCAGTTAAATGCAAATATTGAGCAAAAACACCTGCTAATTTCTCTTTGATTTCCTTATGTCAAGTGCATTGTTTAAAATCCTGTTTTCAATAGGAAAACCATTTTTCCTAAAGTACCGTAACAAAGGAATTTTGGAGGTCCTCCAAAAAGAGTGCTGAGCTTAACAGAAGCTAAAACCAGATGTAGACTTTGAAATAATGAAGTGAATACACCTTGTAGCCAGCAAATGAAATGGGGAGCTGAGGATTTAAAAACTAGAACCGAAAGCACACTTGAAATTTAAGTTAAAAGGACAATGTGTATCATTGCATTGCAACGCCATTTCAAAAATCATACGGTAAGCTGGACATGTGACTTTATTTTGTCGTTAAATTCTACCAATTCTACCAAATTCTACAATGCCAAATCATGACCACTTACTTGTCTACCTCTCCTCCCTCCAGATGAATTTCCTTGCTTTGGCACTTAGCATCCAGTTTCTGTTTTGGAACTCACCTCTTTGCAACCCCCTTTTAATCAGCTCTCCTATAGTTTCTTCAGGACTTTTCTTGAGCTTAACACCAGATTCAAATGCTTTTCCAAGCCTTCCTTCTAACATTTTGACAGAAGATAGACAGAGAGCCAAAGCCTCTTTCCTCGATGTGTTTTAAAAGAGTTTATCGCCATCCTGAGCAATCCACATCTTCTGTGGGTGGAAAGCTAATAACACAAATCCTTTCACCAAGATCAGAATTTACAACAAGTTTCTTGAAGATGCATAAAAAAGTGAACAAAAGAGGTCCGTAACAGAAGAGTTTAAAAAAGGGCTGGCAACTACTCTGCAAACATAGGTCCATGATACACCAACTGATAGACATCAACAACACTGATTAATATACACATTATTTAGTGCCTTTAAGAAAAAAAATATAGAAAACAACAACAACCACATGAGGTTCATAGGGAAAATAACCTACCAGTCTTGGTAAGTGGTGATTGCAATACTTGGAGGTGTCAACAAAGGCAGAGTTGTTGGTCTGCAGACAATGTCTCTGTCAGGTGTCCTTGCTTTTTCTGTTTGTCTTTGGGATAGTGGTGGTAACTGCAAATTGGCAGAACAACACCTTCTTCCTCTCCAGAGGTCTATGCCCAGAGCATGGCTAGAAGTACTGTAGGACTTACTCAGCCCACACTCCAGGTAATCCAGAGCATTCTGCAAAGAGAAAAGCCAACGAGATTCTTCAATCCGTTTCTTCCACGCGAATAATCCACACTCGATTACATTGTTTGACAGATACAGCTACTCACAAAAGATAATTGTTTTATGAAATCCTGGCAGAGTCTGACTGTTGCATTGTTATTTTATCAAGTTATGAATTAACTTCAAAACTCATTCATAACTTGTCTAGGCTAAATCCTAATCTAACCAAACACTTCAATAATCCAAGTCACTTTGGTGATATATTAAACTTTTGATAATTTGAACTTTTTCAGAGAATAGTCCACTCAACATCCACCTCATGTATCATTCCACTCCACAGCACAAACATACTGGTTAGCCACTTCTTTTCTGATGATTCACCAGGCACAGAAAAGTGCCAATACAGGGCTTAGGTACATCTTGAATCATTGGCGACTCGGTGAGAAGAACTTCCTGCTGGGCTACCCTACCCTATGCTTGTCATTTCTAACAGAAATAGTTTCTTTCTTTTTTTTTTTTTTCTTTTTTTTTTCTCTCTCTCTCAGAGCTTCTAGTTATTTCTATCTCAAAGCACCAACACGATCACAGAGCTGGCCATCAGTCTTCCCAAATCCAAGTCAGAGGTTTTCCCAGAGCAGAACAGCACTGCAAGAAGGCTACCAGTTTTGGACTTACAGGAGTTAGCTGGTCTGATACAAATGAGAATAGTTCTGTGTTGTGAGCAGTTAAAACTGAAGGGTTATTGTAACAGGTGTGTATATATATGACAACCTCTCTACATTTTTACTCTTCTTTTACCTGCTTCTGAATTTTGATCTCTTCCCTGCTCTCTTCACCCCTTTCAGACCTTCCTCAGTCCACCTCCCAGCCCCCCCCCAAACCCCTAGGTTCACTTTCAGGTCCAGCTATTCCCACTGCATCCTTCCCTCCACCTCTCTAGCCAGCACTGAGTGTGGAAGGATCTGCCTCACCTCTGGGGAAACGGGTTGAGCACTAAGTGACAACAGGTAACCGGTAACTTTGAAAAATAAAGGAGTGGTGTAAGTTTTCATAATCACTTCTCAGGTCCTTCAGGAACAACTACAAAGTAGCACGAGGCCACCCTTGCCTCGTAGTTTCTAAACCATGCGAAGCATCCAGACAGGAAACAACACGGCCCACAGTTACTGCACTCCTTCATTGTAGTCTGAAGTGCTACAGGGCTTGCTGGTGCAGGTTCCTGAAGTTACTAAAACACCAAAATCCTACTGACCTAGATGGAAGTTTAAACATTTGGCATGCTGTGCTTTCAAAAAATATGCTAGAGAGCTTCAGTGATCCAAATCCTACTCTTCCACAGCCTAAAATCTGGTAAAAAGTATTCCTAGGAAGCCCAGAAAGAAAAGCCTGGCTTCTACAGGTGGATCTGACCTGACACACCTTTATGAATAATTTTTGTAAGATTATTCTTTTTGTTATTGTTTAAGAAACATACAGCAGAGTGTTCTAACTTCCCGTTAGATGTCAGATGCCTGTTTTCATTATCCACAAGGACTGAGTTGGCTACAGCAACCCCACCATCACACGTGGGCAAACTGACCCTGAAGCAGTGCAACGTATGGTCTAAGAGGGTAAAAGAATCACTTATCTACTGGAGGAGAGCTATAGGATACACTGGCTCTTAAGTTCCACTCCGCTGCTGTGTTTTGCTATACATTCCTGTGGTTTTCTATTTTTGGAGAGTCCCAGCTGTGACAAGCAAGACAATTAATACTGCAGTTATCATGCCATCATTACAAGCTGATGCATTTCTCCAGAGAACGGGAACTGGCATTTAATTAATAGGGGATTACGAGGACGATTAGCAAGTGTAGTAATGGAATAACACATGCATCACATTAGGTGTTCAGCAGCTACTGGAGGAAGAGATGTGGAAATGCTTGCAAGTATAAAACTACAGCACATGCACAAAGATGGGATCCAGAGCAGAGCTTCCACAAGATATGGAAGTGAATGTTCAGTCCTCCCGAATGTCATTATTACACTGAGCAAAGAATAATAAAGTACGAGCTCTGCATAAAACTCTTCAGAACTCATGGTGTGGGTGGTTTTTTGTTTTGTTTTGTTTTCTTTGTTTTTAAGTGTGTGGGCCTTATTGTATGCTTAATGTATGAGCTGCAAACACCTCTAAGAAAATCAATGAGCAACCGAAGTGAAACCTGCTGATACTTACCAAGTAAGGAAAGAACAAACTTTTGACCTTACTTTCATAAAGTATTGGGATAAATAAAACACACCTTTTGAAGAAACATACCTCATCTGCAGTTACTGTCATGACACTTCTGCTTTTCTTCATTATTGAGATTGAAGTGCACCCTGCTATACGAAGTTATGTTCAATCCGATTTCTTCAGATGAGCAACCTGAAAGAAAAAACAGCCGCAGCTGTAATTTTGAATAACAAACCATTTTTGATGACAAACTGTGCAGCTAACTGCTGATATCACAGCTGATTCATAACTTGCTGCCCATTTTCATGTAACACTTGGCAGCAGATGTTATGCAAGCGTAGCTCTCCATTAGTGAAAGGGCAATTTAACATCTACTCAAATCATGTTAAAAGTAATCGGTATTCACAAGGCTCTATAATCTAGGCAAGCCCTGTAACATATCTAGTAATACAGGATCAAAGCCAACAGGTTCCACTTGCAGGGGATTTTTTCTTAATTGAGCTCTTTTCAGGAGTACAGAAAGTCCTAGAGAAAGGCTTAAGCTGGCTCTGAGAGAAGCCAGTCCAAAAAACCATAGTTAAGAAAAAGAACTGCACTAGCATTTGGTTCTGAGATTTAATTGTAACTCATGGCATTATTTACTATCAGGCTGGCACGCACACAACAAGCAGAGCACTTCAGCCACAAAACCTCAGCCTTCTGTCAAGGGTGGCAGAAAGCAGCAGCCCGCACCCCTGCCCTCAGTGCACGGCCCCACGGCAGGGCAGGCACTGAGCACCACCTCGCACAGCGCTGCTGCGTGGGCAAACCTGCCCTTGGGTCTCCACCTGCGGCAGCAGCACGGGGAGAAGCTCTGGCAGCGATGCAGGCACCTCCAGCTGCCTTCCTCTCCTCGGGGCTCACGCATGCAGCACAAGTCCCCGCTCATCGCCAGCCAAAGCGTTGGGTGCGCTCAGCTCCCTGCCAGGCGCGCTCAGCCGTTTCTGCACGCCTTCGTCCCGCGGCCCTGCATGGAGGAGCACTGGGAACGAGCAGGGGGATTTGTCTGCCTGAGCGCCTCGCTGGCTTCCTTCCAGAAAGGAAGAGCAGAGGGCAGAGAACAGCCTCCTCGTGGGGAACAAGGCACAAAATCTGGCCAGGCTGCTTCCCGGCAATGATGCTTCTGCCTGCAAACCTTACCTGGCTTGTAGGACCTAATGTAATTAATTCGATGAGCAGCCCAGCAGTGAGAAAAGTTCACGCTGTATTAACAGCACAGAAGTCACACTACATTATCAGTAAAAAACGTTAACTTAACAGTCTGAATCAATCTTCAACACCTGGGAGAAGCCATGCAGCCGTGTTATAAAAAAAGAACCCAAAAATGACAGCGGACAGCAAACGAGATGAGACACCAGTAAAGACGCCCAAGACAGCGGCATGAATTCACGGAGCAGGAAGAATAACTCCAGCGTGACTACTTGCTGCCAAAAATAATATGCAATCCTCTACAACACGGAGACAAAATTCACGAGCAAGAAGAAAAGGAGGAAGCGGTCTCCTGCGTGGCAGAACAAGCAGCTCACAGCTCTCTGGCACAGCTGGATGCCCAGTGCCTTAACGCGGGACACAGGGCCGCAGCTCCCTCCTGGACAGGACTACCTGTTTTCACGCAGGTGCTGGAATTCGGCACGCTTCGGATGTTCAGAGCTCCTCAAAATATGGCTGCTGTCAGCAAACAGGCTCAAAGCTGTGTCGGTGGGGCACAGGGAGAGAGATGCTCACAAGGCCCCGTGCCTCGGGCTGGCAATCAGCCTCGGGAAGAAATGGTTAAGATTTGATGGATTAAGTAATTCAGAGAGACTGATGTGACCAACTCTACATAGCTCATATAGGAGTGACGACCTAAACAGTTCGTACAGAGTCTGTAAGAGTGACGAACAGCCTTGCACATCCTGAACGCGGGGACGGGGAGCACCGGTGAGAAGACATGGGGAGAAATGCCACGAGGATTACCTATCCCAGGGAGCACGATAAAGAGAAGTAACAGAGCATAAGTAAAAGAAATAATTGCAAGAAACAGGTACTGAGAAAAACCTCTTTGGAAAAAAATCTGAAAGAATGCAAGTTTAAGGGTGTCTCTGGAATTGTGCTGAACTCCGGGATCAGAACTGACACTGGATACGAGGTGGGGAGCAAGGGACCATGTTTACCAGCAGTTGGTTCTGTGGAAGCCAGAGTCCTTGCACAGCACAACTGCCTCTCCTTCATAAATATTTATCAGATTGTTAAAGTAAATTTAAGCAGAACATGAACAATTATAAAAAAAAACCTCCTATATTGTTTTCAATATGGACTGCATTTCTGCTACCAAGAAAATTCCTAAGACTTCCACTAGCCATAACTAAACTACCAGTGAAATCCGAGTCATTCTTTTCTTGTGCCTTTTACATAAAAGATCTGACACCTGGCACAAGCATCTAAATTTAAAAAAAATCCAAAAAAAAAAACAACAACACACACAAAAATTCCCCACCCCAAAGAGGCTTTACCAGAAGTGTTTTTTATCCAGGCACATATTCTAATTCATGTAATTCATGTAAAATGAATTACAGAGAAAAAGAATTTCTCTATTCTACCCAAATTCCCCAAAAAGACATGATCCCAGTGGGCTAGCTAAGTGTGGGTAACAGGGAGTGACTTCGCATGTGGTATTAGACGACAAAGAAAGCACTCTTTCAGCACCACAGCTGGGTCTTATCATTTTGCTGACCCTTACCTTAGGAAGGTATGAGACTTCTGGTTACACCAAGCTGACCTGGATCCTGCACTTGGCCATTTTCCTGCTCCTTGACCACGTTGTTCAGACGTGACAGTAACTGCTGCTGTGATTTCGGGGCGATGAAGGCTGATACCGGGGGTGTGAATTAACAGCAGGGTTCAAAACTGGCAACTGACAGCGGTGCGGATAAAACTACATGGATGCATGTGATAAAGCCTGCTTTTCCTACACACTTTTTTAAAAATAGCTATTGAACTCATCCAGCGTGAAATCCACTATTTAAAGAAATTTCTGAAGTGCATCTTGACGTGCAAATTCTGCTATGATTTGCAATACCAGGCACGTGTTTCACCATGACACTGTTTCCCCACACGTTCTGGCCTCTGCACGGGCAGGCTTAGAGCCAGAGGGTTATATGGGAGCAGGACCGCCCTGCCAAGCCTCCTCGATGACACCCACACAAGGCAGGGGCCGGGAAGGTCGCATCTGACCTGAATGCTGAATTGATAGAAAAGCCTTCCTAAGGAAAGGGCTGGGGAGAAGGAGATGGTCTGACCACACAGACCGTCACATCATCTGTGCGCTGGGCTCACATTCAAATAACCCGATTCTCTTTGGAGATCAGCAGAGCTTCACAGGACGAAGCGCATCCTCAGACAGGGTGACAGTCACCAAAAAACCGTGACCATCTCACAACTCGTTCTCCCAGACGAAGCACGTGGATTGGAAATTGCACAGGGTTGCTGGAAGAAAAATAAACCTTACGTGGACTTAGCATTAGTCAAAGGTAAGCTGAGATATAACTCGCAATTGATACCAGTGATGGCTTCGTATTTTAATTTTAATAAAACCAGCAAGTCTAAAATACAAAAGCAAAATTCACCCTCAGCTTGCTCGGAAGGTCAGCTTGCTTGCAGGCAAGGAAACGAGGTCAGGGCCCGCAGCACAGCGGTGCTGGAGCTGCACACCTACAGCAGGAGCAGGCTGTGCCCACAACAAAAGCACCTTCAGGGAAATACCAACCAGTCAGACGGTTCTGCTGAAATCGCATTCCCTGAAAAACTAGTCTCAGGAATTTAGTTATTTTTGCACCACGCACACACACACACGAAGTCCCGAGCCACTCAATAGTTTAGGCTTTTGGCTCCAGCACCGAGCCCTGAACTTTCAGCTGGCTGACCACCACAATTTGCCCAGCTACCTTTGTACAGTCTCCCAGAAACACCTACAAACAGCCCTTTTCGCTATTTAGAGAGCAAGAAGTTATTTGCTTTTTCCACTGGTCTTTTCCCAATTCTTGTGATCAGAAACAATGGAACTGGTCTGCAGAGCTTACGGCAGCTCCAGGAAACTCGCTCCTCTGAAAAGCCGACCCATTCCCGTTTCCATGAATCACTGGGAGGGCTGCTGCAGACTTGAGGCACCACACAAAACAAAAGCAAGCACATCTACCCCCACAGATGCTTGGGGCTTAGGAAAACAGAAAAGACAGAATTGCCCTAAGAGATTAAATGAGGTTTTTGTTTGCAGGTTTTTTGTTGTTGTTGTTTTTAATCACCAGCATTCTCACACAAATTGTTTGCTGTAGAAGTGCTAACAACCTACCGATATCACCCAGCCTGCTCCCCTTCGTCCTCCGCCACTGCTTAAAGCTCTCCTGGAACTGGCACCCTGTGAGCTGGGGCTGGATGCACAAACCGAGTCTGAATGAGGTGATTTAAGCGAGAAGGCATCTGTGTGATGTAATGCAATTGCAAATTTGTCTACAATTGGTAAATGAAATCAGGTCTTTGATTTCAGAAAAGGCAATGCCATACCCAGGATACTCCACGCACATATTTGAGAAAATTCCGTCAAAGGCAGGATCCTGGGGGCCAAATAACAAACTTCTCCTAAACCTCCCTGCCCACGTTACCGCCGGGAAAATTATCCTTATTAACACAGCGTCTTAACTTTCATTAGGAGGTTGCTTACTGAGATAGCACCGAGGTTAAGAGGACTGCAAGGGCTCATCTTCTCTCTGGCAACCTAATCATTAAAGCTGAGAATAACCAAGGCAGTCTATGCCAGAAATCCCAGTAACTCTTTGCTTTCCAGCAGAGGGGACAGTCAGATTGCCATTGCTCCTCATTTGTTGCAGGCCTGATGGCAAAAGCAGTACTAATTCGAAGCCATTATTACATTGCTTACTGTAAAAGGCCTGTCCTGCGCTGCAGAACGCCACTGAAATACAATCAGTACTTTTTCATTATTACTGCTACGAAAGTACAACTGCATTTTTTTCAGGAATTTTTCAGACAGATGTTAATAGCCTGAGCAGAAGAAAAAGCTAAAGCCACTATTCTATTTTCTTTACTGTGTTAATGATTTTAAAATCGTATTTCTAAGAGTTTGTCTAATATTGTGGTCAAAAGCAATTAGTTTAAAAATCAACAGCAACAGAGGATGCAGTTACATAGCGGTAGCCACCAGCACATACATGACTTCCAAGGTAGTTACTTCGGAAAGTGAAGCATACTATTAAAAGACACGATTTATACCTCCCTTGTTCCATGTGCAAATGACTAGCAGAGCCTCCCACTCCTCGGAGTGCAGCTGAACAGCACTCAGAGCAGAGAACAATTATTAATTATGCTTTTTAAAGAGACTGTGCCAGTTTAAAAATACAACCAAAAATGGTGCAACAAAACACACGTAACGCAGATCCCCCCCTTTAGATTGGCAGGTTGCTTTAAAAAAAGAGAAACAACAGACTTCATGCTCCACAGGTGTTTTTATGAGGAAAGGAGCCCAGTTCACTGAGCCTTGCTGGTCTCCCCAGAGAATAGCAGCACAGAACAGGCAGGATTACCTCGGGCTGGCTGAACAGCGTGGGGAACCTCACGGTACCGCCGTCAGCTAACGCGGCTCTTGCCTCCTGCCACTGACTTCTTACCTTCCTGCAGTCACTCCAATATTATTTGAGTCCCAAGGGCAATAGCTCTGAAATCCACCGAGCAGCACTCTTCCCCCCGCAGTTTCCATGGGGAGAGGCCACTTCAGACAGCATGCAGGCAGGATTTTTACTCTGAAAACACGGGAGCCATGCCGTGAGCAACACGCCGACCCTAAGCACAGGAGACAATTGAGGCTGCAAACAAAGAGCATCCTGAGAGGAACGCATCCTCCAACACCCCTAAGAGAGGAGCATCCTTGATCTTGAATTGTTTCAAGAGTCTTCCCTCACCCTTCGTGCTGCCGTGCCTGGCTCCTAGGTAGCTTACACAACGGGCAAGGGGCTGCGAGGCCTGAGTGCCTCACGGGGCAGCGACACTGCCTGGTGCAAAACCTCCTCCGTGGCAAACAGCAGCAAAGGTTTCTGCGGTGAGAAGAGGAAAAACAGTACCTAGCTTTTCTGAGCAGACATTTAAAAAAATAATAATAATTAGAAGCAAAACCAATGCCCAGTGCCAGGGCAGCCAGCTGCCGCCATGTGTCTCTGGCCCGTCTGCATCATCTCTGCACCAGGAAGGGTTCTGCAGCCGATAAATTGCATTTTCATAAATTGCCTATCATAGACTGCACATAAAAGACAATGCCATAAGGAATCCAAGGAAGGAGAAAGATGAGTCTGAGAGATCTCTCTGTGCTGTTAAGTGAGTACAAAATGAGGCTACTTCTGGGATAACAGCATCTCTTCGCACTCGATGCCTTGTTTCTAACAGCTCTGCCTGTCTGCAGCATCATTTTTGTTAGTGAAAAACAACGGATTTGATTTTTTTTTTTTTAGATCACAGATTTTGTGCAGGAGTAGCTGCTATTACTCTATTATTAACCACAGGAATAACCACTCTGCTGCAGTCTCAGAAATTTTATAAACCGAACAGGAACACGCACGTCATCTCGAAGAGAAACGGCCACGCACCCACAGCGAAGCTAACTTGCCTCAGCTACCTCCTACCCAGGTTTGGTACACGCCGAACCACAACATCCCTGCAACACTTCTCACCCACAGATCTCCAAGGCTTTGACAAGTGGGCTCAGTCTGACAGCAGCGGACACACAAGCACGGAGATGGTGAGCGACTGACTCAAAATCACGTAGCAGTCAAAGCAGAGCTGGAAAGAAAACAGACCCAGCTACGCTCACCGCTGCACAGGAGCACCCAGGAAAAAGCACACGGATCAGAAGAGAACCTGTTTTTAACTCACATCCCTCCCCTACCTCCCCTGTTTACTATTCATCTAAAACCAGCTAAATTCTGAGATTTTTGAAATAACATAATTGTTCATTTAGAACCAAGGCACTTGTGTACCTGCAGGATGTAAGGCTTGCCGGGAGAGCTAAACTCTTCCCCAAATTCATGTCTAAGAGCACCTGACATACTGCTCTGAAGGGTAAGTGGTTCATCGACCGGCTCCAGTTTCCAGAAAGTCTCCTTTCCACACAGAAACAGAGAGTAAAAATTAAATTGCACAGCCTCATCTGCAGAGGCAAAGCCTGGCACTCGGAGTACTAAAATGGACATGATTGCATTAGCGTAGCATGGCCAACTGCAAACCTGATTTACCCCAGTTCTTCCACGCTGGCTGTTCCTGAACGAAATATCCTGGCTGTCCACCCCACAAAAGTCCCCCGATGAAAGCTGCAAGCAGCAAATTAGGCTTGTGCTGACCGCCCCTAACAGCCCACTGTGAGGGACAGAGCTAGAGGGTGGAAGGAGAACAGAAAGCGAATGCACGTAGCTGAGGGCATGCTGGAGGAAAGACGGGAAAGCAAATAAAGGAGGGCACTGCAAGATGAAACACGATTTCATTCAGTCCTTACCTATAAGGGAATGGAAGGGAAGAAACTACCAGAAAACCATCAGGAGCGACCTCATACTCGCTGCTAGCAGAGCCCTGGATCAATGGCAAACACCCTCAGGATACAGCAGCACTGCAATGAAAAGCAGCACGATGACGATGCACAGGGAAAGGGTACAAGTGTCAAGAGCCAAATTCTGGCAGAGTGGGAAAAAAAAAAAAAGCCCCAAACTCACACAACGTTTTCCTCAGAGTTCCAGTGAAGAAGATGTATTCAAGAGCTTTTATATTTTCCTTGGGAAAAACAGACCAAATGAAAAGCCTTCGGCATGCTTCAAACGCACAGATGTTTCCTGCCAACCACTGGCTAAGACCACTTCCATTAAACTCTTTTAATTCATACACTTCAAGAGGCATCTACGACACCATTTTTGTATTCTGAACAACTACTTCATAACGAGAGACTGAAAAAAGCCTCATTTACAAGAACATTTAAGCTTTTTTATTCCAGGATTTTCTTTTAGCAGATGTCACTGTTTCTTTATCCTACTGCTATTTTGTTTCATTCAGTATCTGATATTTTGTTTGTTGGGAAAATATTTGCATTTTTCTAGATTTCAGGCTGAAGTTATCAGCGGTTTTTAAAAAGGAAAGAATAGTTTAGAACACTGCAATTTTCTCAGAAATCAAGTGCTATTATGTTAGGTGAAAGTGGTAACACCAGCATTTCCCTCAAATTCCCCATTGTAATTTTTCCCCCTAGTTATTTAAAGCTCTTCAAGCCCTTAATTATGTGGGGTGATACTTCCAACACTCAGTGTCTGCCTCGTGCTGCATAGTTTAGGAAGTTTTGATCGAATTCAGTCACTTCAAAGAGTGCAATTAATGAGGAGCGCGCTGTTCAGTAATCTACTTTTTAGCACACCCGTGCTCAGAGCAGACTTCACAGTTCACTGGGACAAGCTTTGTGCTCTTCACCAGGAAAATTCCAGTTCTTCTCTCCAAATTGTTCAACGCTGAAGTTGCAAAGTGAACTGCAGAGCTGGAAGTTCCAAAAGGCTGGGATGTGTGAGAGTCCCAGGTCGTCCAAAGCACGTGCAGAGGCATCCCAGCCACCGAGAAAATGACCTCAGCTCTGCACGGAGCTGGGCACGTGGAGAAACTACAGCAGCTGTAAGTGGGATGAAAAGGATCACTGCTTTATCTTTAGCTGCAGCAACTGCTACCTTTCTGGTCGTCTCTGATCCATAATGCAAGAGACGTCCAGGCACTGCTGAAGAGGTGGCTGGTAGCTGCAATTAGCACTTCTCTTTTAATAAGACTGGGAAATTTAGGCGTAACAGACAGTTCCTCACCTTTGCAGCAACAAAGGAAAATACTGTCTGAAATATTTGGGTTATTTTTAAACAGGTAACACCACTGGCCACAGATCATCAAGTACTAGCTCCTACACTTTTTTTCCAGAAATAAAGTACTTGGGTATTATCAGTACAGTATTCTTTCAAACTAACCCACCCCTAGAGCAGAAGAGTATGTTGCTACTTGTTCTGATGCCAAAAAGTCAAAATAGCAGCACGATGCAGACACAAAATGGCTTATTGTACCACATCACACCAGCCTACAAAATGCTAGTAAGTCACAAGAGTGCCCTAGCATTTTTAAAGGCTTCCTGGTTTGTTTGTAGGATGTGCTTTACTCAGACAAAATAAATAAATAAATAAAGTGTTGCTTTCTCTGGACGGCAAAGTAGACTTTCCTTCCAGGCAGGAGAAATGCCATCTTTCAAGACAAAAGAAGTCCTGCCCGTCCTATAACCTTCTCCTACCAGCAACATCACACGCTGGAGACCTGACCTTGCTGCTGCTGCTGCTCTGAGCAGCAAAACTCCCTCTGGCGAAGGCAGTACTGTTGCGCCGGGCACTGGAGAAGGAGGCTTGCGAAGGTGGCTTGGATGGTTCGGCGTCTGTGCTCAGAAATGATGCCTCTGTACGGAAATACTACAGCCAGATTTCAGCCCCGCACAGAAGAGATTGCCATGGAAACATGCCCCTCGCTGTACCCTCTAGACTCACCTCTCCTGCGTGGAAAAATCTTCAAACCCACAAACTTTTTATAGCCCTGTGAGGCGACCAGAGGCTTTCAACACAACTCCCAGGCAAGAGGGTTTTATGTGACAATTAAGGGAAAAGAAACCTGAGTAACAACTACGTGCCTGCTTCCTTTCATTTCTTTAAACTGCTGTAAGAAAATAAAGGTAAGGATTTTCAAAGATGAATAGCAGATTAAGATGATACATGGCTTACCGTGGCTCCTCAAAATCATTAAATTACCACCCAGCAACATGAATCCCCAGTGCATAAACAGCACGGAGGAGTTTTCAAACGCCCGTCTTTCAGGATTACCTTACTGAAAAGCCAAAGGGCACCTGCACTCCTGTAGTAAAACAGCAGCATTAAATTACTAGCTGGATTTTAAAGCACGGATTAGTCTCCATGCAAAATTTAAAGCAACAGATCAACAACTTTCTTACAATTTAGAAAACTCATTGGTTAAAAAAAATGGTATCAGCTTTTCACCTCGTTCTTATCACCCCTGTACAGAGCAATGAGAGCATTATTATTAATTCCTTATGCAGAGCTACATATGAAGAATCAACCTAGGCTGCAGTGGCAAAAAATGTCTTTACACAGGCTGCAAGAAGCCTCGCAGATTTCTGCCCTCGGGTCCTCAGACACCCCACACCACGTGCTGACACCCCTGCCTGGGGAGGGACCGGGTGAATTCCTGTGCACCCGCCTGGTAGTGCTGCATCCCACATCTTGAGAAAACACCGAGGGCAAATAATTTAAATGCATAGGGAAATACAACGATCCTTTCATCGCATTCACTCTACACAAGTACTTTTAATGAGGTCAAAGAAAGTAATGTACTGTTCCAGATCTGTAAGCAGATCCGAACAATTCGCGGGAAGAAAACTGCCTTGGCTGGAATCCCCACACCTATCCCCTTGTGGGGCACCCGCAGACACAAGGGTTCCTGCTGCAGGGCAGGAACCCACAGCGTCCCCCTGCCCATTGGGAAGCTCTCTCAGAGCCACCTAGCACTGCTGCCCCTGCCAGTTATTTGGGGTGAGTTCTGCCGATTTTCTTCAAGTATCACTACACGAGGTCGGGTGTAGATGCTGCAAAGACAAGAGCTAACTGTTGGGCAGATATCCTACAGGAAAACCACGTGCTTTTTTGCAGTAGGTGGCATGAACTCGTCCCCCTGCTGACACCCGGGCTAAGAGCCTGGCCTTGCCACGAGCCCGGGGCAGCGCCGGGCAGGGCCAGGCCGCGAGGGCAGCGCGCGAAGGCCAGGCCGCTGCCACACCACACGCGGGCTCCCGCACGCCTTCCCCCACGGCTGAGTCACTCGGATCATACATTTTAAACCTCAGCCTCCCAGTTACTATAACAACTTAATGGATTTCTTTTTGATGTTATTAATTGCGTTCAGTTTAATCTGCTCGTACTGGCTGTTGGAGGAGGCACGGTGTGATAGCTTCTGCTTTCAGGGGCCTTCGCGTTCCTAACTCCAACACTCAGGTGCCCCCCCATAAATCTCCTTCCACTGAGGTAAGGAAATGCTCGTATTCCCTCTGTACAGACCTCAGGATAGAAAGAAACGTTCTTTTTTTCCTGTAACCAAGTTAGCTGCCTGCGATGAATGCTGGAAAGCTGTACCCTCAGCTGTATTTCTGCGGTACATACGGTGCAGTTGGAACCTGGCTGCAAGCAGCATTTATAATGCATCCCAGAAGAAAAAACTGAGCACTTTGCAAGCAAAACTACAGAGCACAAGCAAAGCAGCGGTCAGAACTTTTCATTAGGGCACCTTTGCAGCCTCAGGGTACGGACGGGCAGGCCTCTGCTGCTGGAAGGGGCAGGGAACGCCTGAACCACGAGGCAAACCCCAGGTTCAGGAGCATCACAGCAAACGCAGGGACTGAAGTTTTGGAAGATAGCCAGGTAGTCAATGAGTGGAGATTACAGCATCACCGTATACACACGTTTTTGGAAAGAGTCTACTGCTTGCTTTAAAAAAAGTCCTACTTAGAAGGGCCAGACCATAAGCATGGGGACAGCAGAGTCCTGCCAAGAACCCTGCACGACTCGGGAATAAAGCATCCGCGCTCCTCTCTCCGTTCAGATTTATCCTTTTTAGCTGTGGAGAGCGGGGCTGCATTTATCTGCAGAGCCATTGCCACACATCATTCAAGATAATTTTAACCCCACAGACATATGGAGAACACTCCTTTCACCCTCCTCTGCAGAAGAAGCAAAGAGGATCGGATCCTACAGACTTTCCACAGGGGAAAAACCTTCTCTGGAATTCTAAATTTAAAAAAAAATATCATGGAAACAATAATAACAGTTGATAATATTTACAGTGTAAAAACATGCAGAACATTTTCATTATTTATTATTATTATTATTTTATTTCAAACTACTAATTTCTATGAATTTAATTACCCTGATTACAATGGGCACTTCTTAGACACCTATGGGTACCCTTTTAAAACCTCTTATTGTAACCATATTTTTAAAAAAATCAAGGAATATGTCTGAAGTAAAAACCAGTGTGAAACAGCTCTGCATGCACGTGACTGCATTTCACAGCATCAATCCTCCTGCAACTTGCTTGCTCTGAGACACAGTATCAGTAACGAAAAATAAACAGGGTTTGGTTGCCTGAAAAGCATACGGTTTCATGAAGAAAACCTGTTTAACAGAACCACAAAGAACTGGTACAAGTGTAGAAATAGAAGGAATGTGCTCTGGAGCAGCATTGGGAATAACTACTAGCTGCAGATGTATTTATCCTGAAGTACTGGGGAGGGGACTGCCAAGTCTCCAAGAAGCAGCAGGCCTTAGGATGGTTTTAAAGCTACCCCTCATGAGTTTTCCCAGATCCACAGCTAATTTTCAGACTGGAAGATGCCCTGCACTGCTCAGAGCACCGTAAGGTACTGAACAGAAGGTTGAGGTGCCATAGCTCGTGGCACACCATTCATTTCCCAACTGGCAGAGGCGCAGATGCCGCTGAGTAGCTACTGCCCCCTGCATCGCCGTATCAACCCAGCCTTTTTACCTGGCTGCGATCCACCTCTTTCAAAGAGCATCGAACAACCAAATGTGAAGCCCAGCCTACCCCGTGCAAGCAGACTTTACAAAGACGTGCCCGGAGCCAGCAGCACTGTGGCTGTAGAGGTGGAGGTTTCCATTTCGGTTCACCATTTCTATTCTGTTTCTGCACTGTAATCTGGGAAAGCAAGCCCTGGTGCCTACGGACACACACGTCTTTGATCCATTAGGCAGCCGCAAGACCTACCAAATAAAGAAGCAATTAGACATCTCCACGGAGTAAAATGGAAAAAGTTACAGCAAGAACCACTCCAGGGATTGCACTGTGTTGTTGCAGCCCGATCAGACAGCAAATTGTGGGAAGGCAGAAGGGCGTTTTTCCCTGGGGGCTGGTGGCAGGGGCTCTCTCTGAGACAGGAAAGGAGAGCCCCAAAAGATGAGCGCAGCAGCAGGAGACCCATCACAACCACTACCTGCTGTGAAGGAGTAAAGCAGAATGCGTGTTTGTGCAGGTGGAGAGGCACGTGGAGCTGATCCATTCCATGGAGAGTTGTGTAGAAGATGTCTTCTGCTTGTTCCTTACTTCATAAACAAAGCAACGTAGCTCACAAAACTGCGCAGTAAATTCCAGCAATTCCTCCTGGTAACGAGGACAACAAGCAAACCCCACAGCACTAACAGCTCACACCACAAAGGAGAAACAATATTTAACTTAGCAAAATCTGCCAAAGATTTTTACTGATGGGCACAAAGTCAACAGGAGTTTGCTTAAGACTAAGCTACCATTTTTTAATCACAAAGCTTCTCTATTTTTACATTAGTCTGAAGAAAAAATATATCTTTTACTTAGCTGGTTCTTCCCAACTTCCATTACACATGAAGTGGGGAATTGATTTCCAGTCCGGTAACACAGCAGGAGTCCTGCATCAGAACACTACCAGACTTGTACTTGCACGCACGTAGACCAGTACTCGTACCAAACATTTTTTACACTTATACTGAATGATTAAGAAACAGGGAAAGATGCTAAAGCAATGCATCGTTACACCTCCTTCCAGTTAGCTATCTGCCTGTGTATTTATCTGTGACCTGATTATTTTTCTTCCTTAATAAACGTATGTTTTCCTGTGAATTTGCCAATAGGATCCAGAAGCACACTAAGCAACAGGTAAACAAGTATTTCTTTTTATAGTTCTTATGCTTGATTTGATTTGTACACTGCTTCCTTCTTGCCTTTCTGAGAAAAGGCATTTAAAGTGTTCAATTTCTATTTGAATTGATTCACCAGTGACCCACAAGCTGCCTGAAAAAAAATTAATAGTCTTGCGGCTCCTCGAAAAGTTACAGAAATTAATGAAAACTAATGAAAACCATGAAAATGCACAGGGGCCCAACTCACCTACGGGCAGGGGAAGCATTAGTCAGACGGCAAGCATCACGTCAGATCTGTAACGGTACAGGCAGGGGATTTTGGGACACCAAAACGTTATGCACAGGCTGAAAGCAAACGTAAAGCCCAGGATGGAAAAAGAAGATCAGCGTTTTGTAGAAGTGCCAGGCTCCTAATCATTCTGCATATTTCAAGTTAATGGCCTTCATCCAGAGGTCTGCCGGCTGCATATGTACCTAATTCATTAGCAAAGTGCACTGGTGAAGATTTATAACAGGAATTTCTGAAGGAATTTTAGTACAAAATTGAGAGAGAGAAAACAAAACTTGGGTATATTCACTTCCCACCCTGTATGCCTGGGGAAAGGAAGTGGGGAAGGGGACCCTAAGAGCTATTATGGCAGAATGTTAATTGTTATGATAGCAGGAGGCCACTTGCCCAGGCTTTTTGACAATGTACCTCTTTTGGAGCTGTCTCAGGCAAAAATCCTTCAAAACCTCGGGGTTAGCAGGCAGGATGCTGCTATACGTGATCCAACCTTGCGCTCTCCTCTCTTTGCACTTTTCCTCCCCACCAAGGCTCTCTGGAGAACATCTAGGGCTTTCAAGGATGGCAATGCTGGAACAAGTTTCCTGCTCTTCCCTGAGGATCCTAAAAGATATACCCTAAATACCCAGAGAGGTTTCTTCAGTGAGAAGAGAAGTAATTCTGGAATCAAACCTGACAAAGTAACACTTCCCATCCTGGTTCTCAATGTTCTTTGCCTCCCATCCCAGAATAGCTGGTGTTGCTGTGAACCAGAACGCCACTAGCCATTCTCAGATGAAAAATGGGGAATCTTGTGCTCATTCGGTGACAATTTTCCAAGCTGATGTCTCTAGTGACTGCAAGTGTTACGTGCGGATGCCTTTTCCTCAAGTGGAATGACCAAAATAGGTAACAGTGGGTTTAGATCTTGCACCACAAGCAGGCAGCGTGAGATTTATGATTAGTATTCCTGAGCACAGCGTGCAGCAGGAGAATATGATTTTCTTTGAACAGAATCCCATCAAACAGAGCAGCTTCACCCTGAAGGTTTCCATATGTTTTATACTTATTTTCTTCTCAAGAGCTCTTGTGAGGTTGGATCATTTTCTGTTTCTTATTTGGGCTTGTAGTTTGAGAAATGGTTACTACCAAGGATTAATCATTTCAGATTCCCCTCTTCCTGAAGTTCCTGTTTTCACTATTTATAAGCACTCTTGAACGTATCCCTGCTGCAAGGAGCTCCGTTCCCAATTTATCTTTCACATTTAACAAGTGCTCTGGCAACTTCAGAAGGTTCTTCTGGTACTCTCTATTGAAGTGGTACACAGTCTATTGCTTCCTCGAGCAATTACTGAGTTACAAAAGCATGAATGAAACAAAAATCAATTGCAAGAACTTGTTTTTCAATCTGACTACAGTACCGTTACTTCAACCGATGCTCTGAAACCATTTTTCACTGGGTGTCCACCACGCAGGCAGAGAGCATTCAGCCCACATCAATCTGCATGACTCAGATATTGAACTTTGTTAAGCAACGACACGGCTAGAGCAGGTTCTCCACATCAAGATTTCTCTCCTCTTTTTGAGCTTTTCAGAGTTTACATCCCCAAACTGATCCTGTATGTCCGTGAGAAAACTCTGCAGCTCCAGCAGCTCCCAGACCTGGGCACGCTGCAGCCAGCCTTGCTCTTTGGGTTGGTTTCCAGAAGAAACGCTGCTTCTCGTGTCTGTCGGTGGCACCTGAGTTCACTTGGAACCCCAGGCAAAAACAAAAATGAAAGCAGCACGGTTATTTATTCTAGCAAATAAAAGGGTCAATTTCTTGTTTACAAGTTTACAAACACTGCTATAAAGGAAAAACACTTAAAAGAATACCGAGGAGGAAATCCTGGCGCTGAGCTCTCACTCCTTTGCAGCTTCTTCACACTATCTTTGTCTGCAAAAACCACATAACCACTCCAGCAGATTACTGCCAACAGGGCACGTCGCGCTATGGTTTTAGAGAAACGTTCAGCATCCCTTGACCTCCTAAATGTCATCTTTGAGAGGTGACTTACAAAGCTACCCTATGGCATCAGCAAATCAGCTGCTACCCCGTCTGCCGTGCCTGCCCGGCTCTCTGCAGTCCTGAGACCATATTGTTTGCCTGAATTTGCTTTAGATGACCTCTCTTCTTCCTGTCCGCTCTTACTGCTTCTTCACTCGCGGAACAGGGCTTCTACTCAGTACTCTGTTTCACAACATATGCTTTGGACGTCTTGTGCAAAATCATTCTTCCCTTGCAAGCACCACACCAACCAGCCCAGTCCTACTTGGTGCAAGTTTAAAAATATTTCTTACAAAAGGGTGTTAGTTCCTGCTGCCTGGTAACCTTTTTAGCCAGCCTTTTATTACCTCTCACGCATTAACCACAGTCATCCCACTTCTGCCGCCGCTCACTAATGCCTCACAGTCGCAAGGCATGCTTTTTGCCACAAATAGCCACTGTTCCCTGCAAAATCTGCTGCTTATAATCAGGTCAAAAGAAGGGTATTATCAGCTGTGCTGCCAATAATTAGAGAGCAAATGAGTACGCGTCAACTGTTGAGCAGCTAAGTCAGGTCAGTTTAATGCTCTCAACAGGCAGCTATTTGCAAATGAAGTGTATTTCGGCAAATGGTATTCAAAGTATTTCTCCAAAATGGCATCTAATAGTGGTGCTCCCATTGAAAGGCAGCTTAGGCCTTCAACATAATGCAAAGCCACAGAGGAGAGTTTCCATCCTCATCTGTGCATCATTGAGGAACTAAGGATGCCCCTAGAAACAAAAAGATCGGCCACCTCAACTTCTGGATGCGTTGCAAAGGATCCTGGTGGCCCCTGTTGCTCTGCTATTATCAACTCAGGTTCCACATGAATTAATGTGTCGTACACTGAAACACTGGTATTTCATCCGGTTACCTACAGCCCAGAGGAAAAGAGAACTGCTGTAAGATTTCTCGCAAAAATCACAGAGGCTTTCAACAATCTGAAATCAAAGGTCCTCTGAGTTAACTTACATTTCAACTACAAAAAGAAACTTCAAAAGACTCGACCAGCTTAGTGTTGTCATTTTCAGAGAATGGAAAACAAAGAGAGGGAAAAATATCTATGAAGAATAGTACTAAGGATTTAAATCCATCAACTTTGTAAAAACTCATGGAGCTTGCTGCTCTTCAGGACCAAGCTCACCCTCCTGCAAGAGCCGGGCAGAGCACTCCTCGGGCTCCAGGTTTCTGAGGCAGTTTCCCCAGCCAGGTTTGGAGCAATCTCTCAGGTGCACGGCCCTAACGGGGCAGCCGTGTGGTGTCCAGAGCTGGGCAGTGCACGTCCCCCAGGGGCAGGATGCTGCAGCTGAACTCATTCGGGTCTCAGAAGAGAACATCCACGTTTATTCCTAACGCTAAAGCCAGCAAGGTAGGGAGCGTTTCCTGGGCTTACCGGCAGGTTTGACCACGATCTCGTCAAGACTTATATTCCGAGGCATTTTTCCCTGTTGATATCAGTCCCTATGGAAAGAAATGATCCACTTGCCAACTCCTAACCCCAGTTTTAACCGTACTCCAAGTTGCTGTAGCACTTCTACAAATTCTACACGGAAGGAAAAAAAACCACCTCAACTCGTGCCGGATCTCACCTGTTTTCCAGTGGCTTTATATGTGGTGCAGTGCTGAACTCTCGGGTACTTCTTCCCACCAAAATCTTCTGTAGCTTCACAGAAACCAAGTCCCAGTTCCAAACCTTCACTAGCATCCATATACGTCCCAACCCATCCCAAGCCCACTTTCTGGTGGTGAGGCCACATCCTCTCTGTTCTCTATGCAGAACCTGGCAATAAATTCACTGCCTGTGGTCCTGTTTCCTCGGTCCTAGCCCTACCATCTGACTTTCTGACCCCAGCTTTGAACCATGCCTTCCTGCTAGCACCGTGGAGCTCGCAGCACAGGATGCATCAGCCCACAAAGCACCAGCACCACACCAACCCCATGACTCATCCGTGCAACAAAAACCAACCGGGGAGTCAACAGCGCCGACCTTCGCGTTAGCTACAGAGGCTCTGTTGGATCTAGGAGGGAAAAACAAGCAGACAAAACAACAGCAAACACCACGCATAGAAAGGAGAGGGAGAAAAAGACAGCTGCATGCGACTTTTCCGGATCGTCCTCCCCTGAGTTAATATTAAGACAAAGTGTATTGTTGGTGCACAAGCGTGAGGAAACGCCCAACTCGGAGCACACACGTGCACCGACAGAATTACACTTTTTAAGCATCTGAATAGCCACAGCTCTAATCCATCATGATCCACTAATCCATTTCCCATCACTGACAGTAGTGCCAGATGCTGCAACAGGAAGCGCAAGAAATTCCACTGCAGGCAGGCACTGAATAATCTGCTCCCTACAAAGTTTCCTCCCGGCCTTATTTCTCAGAGACTGGCTTCGGCTACAAAGGACAGACGTTTACATCTTTTCTAACGCTCCAAAATCGTCTGTACTATTTGCAAAGTTTTGCATATTTCTGGACTCTTCTGTGATTTACAGAAATGATTTTGGATCCGGCCAAGTCCCGTGCTTCCAGAACACTCTGGCAAACAGTCCTTCAATCTAATTCCACAGCTCATAAAAAAAAATAACGGTCTTGAATCTTCCCAATTCCACTGCATGCCCACTTTTTCTTGTATATTACCAGGAAAAAGGTTCTGCACCTACCTTCTCTATACCATCATCCTACTCTGTTAACCCCAACAAGGGATATACTCCTAAATATCTTGAGATGTGATGGCACCTAGGGCTTGCAGACGAACAGAACCGGTGGAATTGCACAGCCACAGAACAGCTCCAAGAGAAACAAGAAGCAGGCCTTTCATGCATATTTTTAGCAAGCAGAGTGATACTATCAATTTAATCCCTTTTTTCCTTTTTTTTTTTTAAACAAGCTTTTAATGCTGGAAAATATTTTCATAATTAAGGAGCTCGGTTAAAATATTTTACCTAAACCAGCTGCACAACCATTCCTCTGCATTGCCTGAAACCAAAACATTACAGCAGCAAGAATCTGAAAGTGAAGCTGACAAATTATTTTTAATTCTCTAAACTGGGAGAAATGCAGAGAGAGAAAAAAAAACTAGCATGAGTAATAACATCAGATTAATATCCTTTTGCCTTAGAAGCAATATTTAATACATGCAGACACACATTTGTTTGCAATAGCCTTCCAGTTCAGGGGAGTTCTTTCATATCGTCAGCTCCATGCCTTTCCAATAGTTTTTCTTCCATCTGCTGAGGCTATATTTATCCCACTGTCATAATTATACAATTTCATTTACTGATGCAGCCAGGGTGAAGACCAGCATGCTTTATTTCCTGCACTACAGACAGGTCATTTAAACAAATAAAGGTGTCTCTCCACACCATTTTGTCACTCTTTTCCTCAATGCACAAGAACAACCACGTCTGTGCTGTAAATTTCCCTTAAGCCCGACACCACGAGCCCATTACACACAGAACAAGGGGTGCTAGCAGTGCAACAAACCCCGCTCGTGCTGTGCAAGCATGGGAAGTTACACATCACAAAACAGAAGTTGAAGAAAGTTCTGAGAGCTTTCCTTTCTGGATGCTGGCTGCTAACCGCCTGCTCTGCGAACGAACACGAAATTAGGGAAGTGGCACTAAAAGGGGCCACAGCAATGCACTTCCAGGCAGCACAGCTGCCAAGCACATTTTGTACACCGTGTCCAAAACCAGATGCACTGCAGTGCACACCAGCTAGACTCGATTTCCTCCTGCTAATAACTGTACACTCATAATAACTATACACTGTACTATTACAAAGAACCCAGAGGAGCCGTAGCGATAGCTTGCGCTGTGTGGATAACTCCAAGGCAGCTTTGTGTGGGTAAAGCGAGTCATCCCAACTGGCCAAGTTATCAGCACCAAAAACTGCCGTTTTAGGAAGGATTTGATGATTCTGCCCAGGGTTACCCATTTTAAATACGGAAGACAGTTGATTTAACGACTTTTAAATAAGACTGATGTTCATAGAGACAAAGTTAGCACCTAAAAGGGAACAGGATGTATTTGCAGCACCCTATTTGCTACCAGAAAGTGAGAAAAGGGTCCAAAACAGCACGGGACCAGGATTTGGTTGACTTCCTACATGTGTGACACTGTATTCTGAGCTTGAACTTTGTACCTGGGTGCAAGTTCAACCTCAGCATGTTTTTGGAAGCAGCAGCCAAGCAAGGCTGAATCTTGTATTTTGGTTCAGGTTCAGATTTAAACATCACATTAAAATGGTTTACTGGAATCCAAGATGTCCAAAGACGGGAATAAAACAAGGTACAGATGTAGCTTGGCGTACCTGAGCAGGCAGGTGGGAACACACTGAGGCAGATCAGATGACACGAGAAACAGACAGGCAATTACTATGAATAATCTGCTATATGCAGCCAGTATACTTAATAGCGTATGAGGAAAGCACTCTTTGTACTAAAGAGCTTAGGGTCTAGATGAGTTATAAACCAGAGATTTGTTTACAATCTGGCCACCACCTCTGCAGCTGATTGCAAGGGACGCAGCAAACAAGGCCCTCGCTCAAAGCCGCATAAGAACTTCTCTGGGTCGCTGGATTTAAAACCTGCAAATGCAATTATTCGGCTTATTCACTGTCGCTTCCTCTGGACATCTGAGTTTCAGAGAGGAAAAAATACAAGCCACGGTACGCGTTCTGCTGCTAAGGGAACAGAGGAATCTACCAGGACTTCTCTCCTCAGCACAGGTGGCCGCTGGGGATACCCTGGTAAGGAGCTGGAGCCTCTGGGGGCCCATTTCCACCCCTCGCCCTCGGGCAGGAGCAGAAGGCAGCACCACTGGGGCTGTGGGGCCCTGACCTGGGCAAGCACCAAACTTCCCGAGCCTCCAGGTGCTGAACTGAGGGAAGGAGAGCCAGGCAAACAAATCCACTCAAACCACCCGCTAGCCAACGTGGTGCATAGCATCAAAGCCTAGAAGAGAAAACGCCACAGAGAAATCAATGTGGGGAGCCCTGACCTGAGAAAAAGGGCCTCAGGGTCCCTCTGGCACCGTCCCCTTGAGGTGGCAGGTACATGTGGCCGCGCTCCCCGGCCTCGGGGACACGACAGCGGCGTGTGGCGCTCAGCCCTGGCACCCCCTTCCCTCCACAGTTCCCGAAACGAAACGATTCCAGCAGAACGCTTGAAACAAAAAATAAAACACATTTCCCCCCCCCCCTCTTAAATAAATAAATAAATAAAAACTACCAATTCCCAATGCCAGGCGACTCCACGCCACCAAACTTACCGAAACCACCGAAAACAACCCACGAGCCGCTACGGCGTGTGCCCGCCCAGCCGGCGGAGGGCCGCCCGCAGGGGGCCGGCAGCCCCCGGCCCCGCCACCCCCGGCACCCCCGGCCCCGAGCACCCAACCCCGGGGGACGGCGGATCCGGAGGGCGCTTACCTCCGCCGGCAGCCCGGCGTCGTGCCCGCGGGGCTGAGCCCGGCTCGCCGCGGGGTTGGGCTCGCCCTCAGCCCGCCGCCGCTCCTCCGGGGCTCCGCCGCTCCTCACCGCCGGCAATGGCAGCGGCGGAGCTACCGGGGCCAGCACCGCCTCGGCCGCTCGGCTCCTCTCCCTCCGCTCCGCTCTCCGGCCGCGGGCTGCCGGCAGGCAGCGGCGCCTTCCCCCGCGGCCGCGGGGCGGGCTCGCCTCAGCCCCGGCAGGCGGCGGGAGGGGCGAGCGCCGCCCGTGAGGAGCGCGGCGGCCACGGCCGGGGCGGTGCTGCCGGCCCCGGGCACGGCCGGAGCCCTCACGGCGGCACTCGGCCCGCCGAGGCCGGAGCCCCCCCGGTGGCACCTGAGGGGCGCCGCAAGGCCTGCGCTGCCGTTGTGATCGCCGGGCCGAGGCGGGCTCAAGGCTGGCCCCGGGAAACGTCGCCCTCAGCCCGCTGACCGGGCGCAGGGCAGGAGCCGTGGCAGGGCTGCCCCGCAGCCGGGACAGCTCCGAGGGGGAATGTTAGGAGTCACTTCAGCCGGGCTGACTGCAGCGGGAATGTGTTTGGTGCTGGGTCTGCGGGTATTCGGTTAGCTGGTAGCTCTTTGGCTATCCGAGGTCCTTATCAAAGGCCGAGCAACCTAATGATGTAACTGATTCCGATTTTAAAAGAGTAATTTTCTTCCCCCCGCGGTTGAGGAGCAACATTAAAAGGCTTGAAAGGAGCAGCTCCAACTCCCCAAAACCTCAGAATCCAAAAATAAAATGTAGCCTTTGTAAACCCCTTTGAATTACAAGTTAAATTCACTACTTGTAGATGACACGGAGCCTTGATTTCAGTGATTAATGACTACAGTGTCTGCAAGCTGAACAGAAAGCTGCTGTGTTGTAGCTCTTGCTGAAGTGCTATCCCGTAGCCGAGCATCCCATAGATTCAGTGCAGACCAGACCAGATCTTGATAAACCAGTCTTTATGTGATGCAGGGTAAGAGAACAATATTGAATGAAAGTTTTGTACCACCATCATAAAGAGAAAAAAAAAAAAAAAAAAAAAGATTGCCTCTATTGCAATTTAGTTCCGTTGTGGTAAAATGAAAAGTTAATAACTGCTTGCTGGATTTCCATAAGATACATTTAGGTAGCTTTTTAGCATATGCAATATATATTACTAATGACCAGTAAAAAATCCATTTTAAACTTTTTTCCATTGTTGAATAAGGTGGAATTTATTTCTGTACGTTTAATGTAAGAGTGTAAGGCTGCTAATAGTTATAACTGAAACGATGATTTGTATATACCATATTCCTTCCATTACCTCACATCACGAACAAGGGTGAAGAAGAAAGGGAGCCTCCAAGAACACATGATCCTGTAATGCCAGATTTTTTACAGCAGCTGAAAAACATTCCTGTGGAATCGTTTTGCACCTTTAACACCTATCATCTCATCCTTTTCTTTGCCAATAAAATACCGCTCCTGACATTTCCTAGCCTATCGAGCCTGCAGTCTCAAAAAAAAAAAAAAAAAAAGATTTGCACCACTTTATTTGGAGAGCTCTTCTTAATATCTTTGTTGGTTGGAAGTGGAACCCAGGATGCTTATGTTCAGTTGCATGAGCTGCATTTTATTCTCACATAAAAGCAGGATATCAGAGGTAGGGGCAAGAGGGATTCAGCTGAGTTCCTGCAGCAACACGAGCTGTGTCACCTTGCAGTGGCCACCTGGACATTTCTCTCTGTGACCACCTCCAGTTCCTGCAGAGTAACGCCACTTTGTGCCGTACTGCTTTAATAAGCAGCTCTCGGGGGGATAATTCACACAAGTGTAAAGCCACAGTGGCCAAAGCAGCCTGTGTGGCACTGTGCGCAGGAGCTCTGCTTGAGACAGAGCTGTGGCCCTGGCCAGGATGGCACAGTTGGTCCCACAGTCCTGGAGTGATTTAGGGCCACATGCACTGCCCAACATGGATAGACACATACTCATTTGCACCAATATGCAGACATTCCCTACCCTGAGCGTCACCCTTGCTAGGGAACACCTTCATTTTAGTTATGTGACAACAGAAAGAAATAGGCACACACTCTTCACAAAGAATAAGGTGCATAAGTCTCAACTGCCTCCAAAAAATAGAAGCTAGACCAGCGCCAGGTCTGGTCTAACCTTCTGCACTTCAGAGGCCATCACCAGTTCCCCCCGCTCAGCACTGTGTGTCTGGGAAAAGCGTGTTTCCCAAAGCCACCCAGTCTGAGTCAGGAGATAGGACACCAGAGAAGTCACCGCCTGGTAGTCTGTTCCACTGGTTGCTCACTGACAACAAGAAAATACATACTTCAGACTCCGATTCGAACTTGTCTGACTTCAGCTCTCAAGCAGTGTTTCTTATTGTGCCCTTCCCTGCTGAACAAAAACTCTGACAGTATTTAACATGGTAATCAAACCACAGCTTAATCCTCTTTCTGGTAAAATAAAAAGATCAAGCTCTTCAAATTTCTTGTACATGGCATTTTCTCCACTCTTCAAACATACATTTTTGCATTTTTTTTTCTAGGCCTCTCAAAACCTGTAAATACATTTTACAACATTTGGGCTGCAAAACTATTTCTAGTATTATGATAGCAGTCTTATCAGTTCCATAAATTACATTGCCACTCTCACTCCCTGCTTCCTATTTGCACATCTAAGGATCACATTAGCCCTTCTTTTGCCATTTGAAATATAACTTTGGGTTACACACAGGACCGCTGAATAGAAGCAACGTGATTTTTTTTTTTCCTCTGTATGCTGCCTTGTTCAGAGAGTCACACATAAAAATTCTGATGAAAGTTCTGGAGTGTGAGGGTATAAATGTGGTGAAAATCTACAGTGAGGTCAAGGTCAGCAACCCTTCCATATATTCTGGATTTAATCTCCGTGTTCCAGGTTCGGGTGATTCCCACGTTTCCTTCCTTGCAAAATACATCTCAACCTTGTGAGTTTTATATAGCTTGCACTTGAAGAAAGCTAGTAATTTTTGAAATAACTGTAGCATTGGCTAGTGAATTCAGTGTCCATCACTCATGGTAAGGAATTAAGTACTTGATTGTTGGGTGTGGAGCATTTAGGAACATCACGTCTAAGTTCTGCTTAACTAAATGAGCACTGACTGCACGTAAGTCATGACAGGACAACTAAAATGGCTCTAATGCTGAAAAAAAAGCCCTTGTCTTCTTGACTACAAGTCCAAGAAAATGAGAATCTCGCTCTTAGCCCCCTGCAGCCTCCAGGCAGCGTGCAATACCTTTTAGCTCCCTGGCAACAAGACCGTCCACCAGTAATGCTGGTTCGGGAACACCGACCGAGCTCCGAGGCCTCCCAGCGGACGGCGGAGCTTCCCCTGGTGGAGGAGGACCTGGCCCTGACTGCCATGATCCTCCTCCCTTCGCAGATCTCCAGCTTTCTGACATCCTATTGGAAACAAATGCTGATAGCAAAGGCTGATAATGGGAGGATGAAATTAAGAAATTTCTTAGAGCTCATGCTGTGATCATATCACATGCTGTGTTATTCTCATCTTCCTCTCCCGAGTTTGCCAAGCCTACTTCAAGGAGACGTCCGTGGCATTAAGATATTCCACCGACCCTGAGAGCTCATAATCTGCACTGCAACTGAATGCTGAAAGCTGACAAGTTTTTAAATAATACACTGCTGTATTATTTACCAAATACCACTCCCGAACACAAATATTTCATTTTCAAGAAGCTCTAAACATCCTAAAGGACTCAAGGCTCACAAATCTGACTGATACCCTGCCAGCCAAGAGAAAGGATTGTGTGTGACTTATGTGGACTAATACTACATGATCAATGCTTTCGCCATGCTCTGCAGACGTGTCTTTAACCTTCGCACACAGTGGCAGGCAAGTCCTGAAGATTCCCACCTGGGGGGCATACCAGGTTATCCAGCCAGTGTTCACAGCCAGGCCCCCCCGTTCCTGTAGGAGCCCACAGAGAAGCTGCCCACAGGCCTCCTACAAGCGCCTCTCCCTGAGGTAACGCTCAGAGCCCAGCACAAATTTAGGCCAAGGCATACAGATGAAACAGCTTTAATGGCAGCGATGAACTGATCTCTTCCTCAGGAGGTAGGAGGGAGGCATCTGTTCTCATTCGTCTCTCGAGTCGCTTCACAGTGAAGCTTTAGGCCCTGGGATCCCACTGCCTTCCACACAGGAACTGGCAGGAAAATTGCTCAGAGGCTTCGAATGCTCTCCGAAGGGGGACATCTATGTCCCAGTAATGGGGCCTTGTTCCTCCACCGCTACACCTCTCACCCTGCCGGTCAGTGGACTGCCGTCTGCTGACAAACCCCCAGGTGCCAGCGATGTGGAGGCCATGCGCAAGCGGTCACCTCAGGCAGCAACGTGAGTATTTTTGGATGTGTTGTTGACACTGAGATCTTGCTGACCGGAGTCTGAGTAATGTTTTTCATTGTCTGCAGGTGATGACTTGCCATTTCTGTCCCATGCTGGTGTGTGATGACCTGACCGATATTAGACATGTCTTCATCACCTCTCAAGGTGCAGCCCTGCGATGTGACTGGAAAGGAAGCTCACAGCACTTCAGAAACGCCAGCAAGCATACAGGACACTGCTGAACACCACCTCAGCACCACCAACAACCACCCTAGGCTCTAATTGCCCATAAAATCCAGTGCAGTGCTCTCACCTTGCTATCTCTCCGTGCTCTGAGCCCACCATAGCCAGGAGGTGACCCAGGAGGATGAAGGACACCACTGGCACCGTCGTGGCTGGCAGTCGGAGGAGGGACGCTATGGCTCTGTGGTCAGCAGGTAGAACTATCGCAGGATCAAATCCCACGATATGCAATGAACCAAGGGGTAAGCGCCATTAAATGTCACCACTTACTGCTCCATGAGAAGTGAGCTTTGCTTTCTCTACAACAAAAAAGAAATAAGGCAATGTATATGCAAAAGAGGATGGGAAAAATCCCACCTACCAAAATAGGACACTGTTGCATGTTTTTTTTTTTTTTTTTTCCTCTGAAGAGACTATGAGAGATAAAAAATAAGCTGGCAGATGCTAGTCATTTTGCTTAATGCACTCAGATACCTTGGCGATAAATGTGGTGGGAGAGCTTGTATAGAATAGAATAAATGGCTTCAGCGAGGTATTGTCAAAACAGTAAAAAGAAGATATGTTTCCTATTAAAATAGAGAGGGAGTAAAAGCAAATGTGTTTTTGAATGAGGACGGCTGGTATTAGCAATGCTAAAAATAAGGGGAACACAGCCCTTGCTTCAGTGCCAAAAAGAAAAAGGAAAATTTTCCTGTCTCTAAGGTGAAATTACTTCCCTCCCCCAGCCATGCTGTGCTGCTTGGTTAGTTGGGGTCGCACCACGACGGACACCTCTGGCAGAAATGTTTCTCGGTTCCTGTGGCTCCTGAGCCCTCCACCATCCCAGAACTGTCACTGAGGAGGTGGTTCCCATCCTGTGGTCCTTTGCACGACCTTCTGCAATCCCTCCAGAGTTCATCTTCTTACCAAAGAGATGACCGGGAGGTGTCTTGCTACTGCCAGAACCACGTGGAAAAGGCGCCCAGTGCCCCCCTCTCTGCTGCAACCAAATCAGCTTTGTCATCTCCTCCTCTCTCCCCTGAGGCCTTGGTACCAGGAAGGGAAATAAGGCGAAAAGTGGTGGGAGGCTGCAGACAGGTGGGAGATTGATAGGGTGGCATGGAAATATGGTGAGGAAACAAATAGACTGGATGCTGTAAGAGGCCAGTGAATTAATTCATTGGGCATAATTAATGGATGTTTGTGCTCCCATCTCTGCCCTTCCACTGCAGCTGAAATAGCTGAGGAATCTCTCACATATCAAACACGGGGGAATAGGATGGGCTGCGATGGCTGCTGTGATCCTGAGATCGGGCAGTGAAATTTACCCTCCACATTTAATATCGGCAGAGTTGCAGCTTTTGCTTTCTCCTTTTGCTGACTCCTGACTCCCAGGGCACGCAGGTCTAAGTTCAGGCAGCCCCACCACCCAGCACACCGCCTGCCTTAGGAAAAGATCAGCTAGGTTTTCTTATGAAAAACAGCAGTAGCTTACTAAACCTCCGAAGCTCATTTTATTAATTTAAAAGTCCTCTAAAAGGCAGTGCGGCTTTTAAACAGAGCCTGGTTTCTCTGTAGCCCTAAAGCAAAGCTGGGGTCAGGGTGCAGCCACGGGAAGCCCTCTTTTATCAGCCAGCATGCACGGGTAGCACGCAGCACCCAGGATGCTAGGTAGGGACAGGGGCCAGCGGCAGCATGAATGGTTTGTCCTAATCTAAGGCCAGTGAGGGTAATTCCATTGGTGACCTCTCCTTCTGAAAGAAATTTGACCACAGCATTTGGTTCTCACTGCCAATGTAATGTTACAGCACTTGCTGGGACGTGAAACCGAGAGGGCTCAGGCTCCCATCTCCCTCTATAGACCAGGCTCTAAAAGGGAGGTTGGGCACCGGGGGGAATTCATAGCCTTGGGGCATCGTAGACATTAGCTGGGAAGAGCTGGATGCGGAGTAATTCACACATAAGGAAGCAGAAAAAGGCACCAGCAGGAAGGTGGATTATTTTATGCCTTGTTGCCATTATGCCCCAGAAATGCTGGATGTTCTCATTCATTCAGTTCAAGTTCAACAGCTGCTTTCGTGATAGGACCAAAAGGCACCACCATAACCACTGCCCCTGAAGGATCGGTATTGATTTCACCAGGGAGGACAGGACAAGACTGTTTCCTTCAGGCAGAGTATTTAGCAAGGAAATAGCTGTTGCCATTTATCCGCTGTTCTGCAGCTTTTCCGCAGCCTTCCTTGTTTACACTGCTGCGTACGAGCACTTCGCTCCTCTTCCTCCCCCTCAGCCTCCCCGCGTTCGCTGGCAGGGCTGGCAGGCACCGAGAGCTGATTCATTCAGTCCGGCCCTACGTAAAAACCTAAATCCCTGAGAGGGTCAAAGTGAAAAGTGCAGGGCGAGGGTCAGGGTCAGAGCCGGCAGCGGGAACCTGCTGCTGGACATTAATCCTCCCGGTGAGGGCTCCCTGGCCGGCAGCCCAAACCCACGTGCTGGTGCTTCCAGCCCCGTTTGTAAAACTGGGGGAGGGAGGGCTGGTCTGTTGGCTAGATGTGGAGGAATCCTGTGAAAAAAATAGCCACTAACAGTAGTTTTCAGCTTGTCTTGCATAAGAGACAAGGCTGGAAGGCCCCTGTATTTTACAGAGGAACCAGCTAAATATCCGTCTAACAAACTGATCTGATCACAAGCAATACAATAAAGCCCTGATGTTAAAGCTAGCATTCTTCTTCCGTTGGGAGATGGTTGGTTTTGCAGTGTCTGTATTCCAGCCACGTAATGTAAGTAAGCAATATTGTACATGGAAGAGGAAAATGGATTTACTTTGATATCGGAGGGTCAACCCTACTATAAAATACAGGCTAAGATCATTTATCCTTAGCAGATACCTGTTGCAGCCACAAATTCCAATAAAATTCCATCCCAGTCGTTCAGTGGGCCATTCTTTTCCCACACCAACTGGAGCAGTCCCAAAGGACAACTCTTGCACAACCCATTTTCCACAGAACAGGATGTTTTTGCCAGCCCCGCCGTACCCTTGCCCAGCTCTCAAAACCCCGGCGGGCGCGCTGCGAGGAGCCTGCTCTCGCTGCCCTGCTGTGAGCGGGGAGCTCCCCGGGGCCCCTTCCAGCCTCAGTTATTTTACAATTCTGTTCACGCGGTATTTTTTCTGGCAGGGTATTTGCAACATCCCCCGCCCAAACTGGATATATATTCATCCAGATCATCTGTTCTGCATACCGTTTCCTTACGGCTGCCTAGGAGAAAGCACTTTGAGGGATCTCAAGTAAATAAATAAATAAATTGGCTATTGCGTTTTGTCAGATTTAGGCCTGATCTGCTTTACTGGGGCCTCCATCACCCTCGCCATTCCTCCGGGCACATTCCCAAGCCTCCATCCCAGGACAGCCGTGCTCGGGCTGGGAGCAGCAGAGAAGGATCGGGCAGGGGCTGTGCCACACCAGGGCTGTAAAGACCTGAGAGTGCCCTCGGCGCCCTGCCAGGTTGTTTCACTGCCCCGCAATGTAATTCGTGGTCTTGGATCATTTATTGCATGGACTTATTGCCAGGAAGGGATCTGTACCCACAGAGGGTGCTTACCAGGAGTGCTGGTGCCCACCCCCTGTCCTCGCTGACTGTTTCTCTGTGAACCACCAGAAAACACACCGCAATTGTCACGGAGCTGCTGCTGCCCTGCCATGGGGTGCCCAGACGCACACCCGATGCCTGCGAGCCCTCGCCAGCCCTTCGCCCCCCGTCCCACTTACACCTTCCCTCGCCTCGCAAACCTCTTTGCTACCAGTACAGATGACAGCACCCACATCACCGTCGCTCCATCAGCTGCACGAGGCACGTACAGCGGTATCAGCCCATCTCTCACACTGCCACGGGTACTGAAACCGACACCTCTTCTGCAGACTTCGGCCTCCTTTTCCAGGTCTTGCTCTGCAAGCGTGAGCCTAGAGTGATGTCTGTGAACGGGCCAGCCATGCCTCTAAGGTGTCTAGATGAGAGGTCCCCACCATTGCACACCTCCAGCTCTCACTGTGTTTTCATCAGCCCTGAAGAACTGGTGGCTGCAAATTGCCTGTTAAGGGCCACAGTTCCATCTGTAGGTTGCAGTGTTTTTCCTGAAAGAGACAAATCCAGCAGCGGGATGCACGCAGCCCTTTGTGCTGGCTGCCGCCGCTCCTGTGCTGCTGGGCCCTTTCTCCAGTCGCTCACCTTGGCTGCTGATGTATTGCTGCTCTCCTTAGGAATCTTGGCCTTTTGACGATGAGCCAGAATTTGGCTTTTCCTCTTCGGGGCCTCTACGTGCCATAAACAGGGCCTGAGCCATTCGTAGCCCTCTGCCGTTACCGGTCCTGTGCCTGCTCTGCAAGGAACCCTGTGCTGGGGGAGGCAGACACACGACCTGCAGGTTCAATCTGATAAGCGCCCGCAAAGTGATTTTCCGGCATGTCAGGAGGGTTAAAAAGATAAGGTCTTATCTGCCTTTCTTGTTCACATCTCGATTTTTTACTGCTAAGATTGAGAAAAGCACCTCCAAAAAGTGTGCCTAATTCAGCCCGGGTACAGCTGCACTAACAGCAACAGTTTTGCAAAATAATTTACTAGACTCAGCTAATTGACATCAGCTTTCTAAAAATATACCAGTGCATCACTCATTTAGACTTTAGACCCTAATCCTATGATTATTTATTTATTTATTTATTTATTGAGTGACAAAAGATCCCCTGTTGGCAAGAAAGGTCCCTCCATCCTTCATGCACTGCACTACAAAAACTAGAGAAACAGAGCCAATTAAAAAAGAAAAAAAGAAAAAGAAAACCAGTGTTTTAGCCTGCCGATGACTGATCCAACCCAAACGAGGTAGATGAATACAAGATCAAATAAACAACAGCTCGTAGAGCAAGGAAGGCAGACCCTACCCCTGCCACTTCGGCAGCAGGTAGGGGCTGCTGTGCAGGCCGAGGCCGTGATCTGGGTGGTGCGCATTAAGCCCAGCGCTAAGGGTTTGTTTTGCTAACACACGTGACAGCAGTGGAAATGTTTGCTCTCTGAAGCCCCCTGTGTTTTGCCGCGGACTCAGCAGTAGCAGAGAGGAGCGCCGAACGTGCGGCCAGCTGGTTGGTGTCTGCCGGTGATGGCACCAGCAGGATGGAGGGCTTCAGCGACGGATGCGCAGGGTGCGTGGGCAGCTGGGAAAGTGTGGGGCAGAAATCTGTTCTTCCCAAGGCTGTCAGCACCATCACCGAAGCAGAATTTCTCCTCCCTTTGCTCGTTACAGCTAGGCAAGCTTTAAAGAGCTCATTTCTCGCTAGCAGTGGGCTCTTCCCATTTGCCTCAGCCCCTGACACCAGCCTGGCTTGTGTTACTGGTCCCTGTCACCACTTAATGGCTCCGGACAGCACTGCGAGGGAGCCACAAGGCAGCGCTCACCTTGAAATATATCATCAGATGTGCTGAATTCAGATCTCTGCAAACGCTCGTGCAGTTTTATCCTTGCTAATGCAACAACGTAGGAGTGGCTGCTGCAGCTAGATAGCTCCGTGCGGTTTAGAGAGCAATCTATTGAAACCCCAGACAGGAAATTGGATGTTAGTCATCGCAGAGCGATACGGACAGGGCTCCTAATTCACCATCTCTTTTCATAGCTAACTGATCAGAAAAAGAGCAAAAGGGACCCATGTTTATGAGATGAACTGCAAATAAAACGTGGCATACATTTTCAGAGTGCATTTCAAAATCCTGTGAAGTGAAAACAAAAACAAACTCAGCAAACATCCCTCAGACACAGCCGTAGGAAGAAATCTCTCTGCAGCCATAAATCTGTACCCGGGACCTTTGGCTTTAGGAAAGGGGTTTTCATCGCCGCGTGGCTGGGGGCAGAGGGGTGGCAAGCTGTTCTGGCAAAGCAGCATCAGGTCTCTGCACCTCACTCCTGACATTAGGCGGGCCCAAAACTAAATAATTATTTCATTGCCAGGCTCTTCTGGCCCAGATCTTTAGTCATCATTCGAAGCTTGAAGTAAGTCACTGCGTGTGTCTTTCCAGCCTGTGCTGTGTCTCCTGCCCACCTATGTGTGCGTCTCCCAGCACTGCCTTGCCAGCTTTGATTTGGGAGAACTAACAGCGAGTCTGTTCCTTGGCTCCCCCATCGCATCCATTCTTCTTCACAGAGCGACGTCGCTGACAAGCCGCTAGTTTCAATATTGAAATGAGTTTCTCTGCAGAGAGGCAGCTTTGTAAAAGTAGCACCAGAAAGTTTTGTCTTTGGTATCTGTCCTTAATGCTCTGTTCGGGTTTAAAGACATAAATGGATGTCTTAAAAAACATTTTTCAAGTGAAATGAGCTCAGTTTGCATTCGGAAATGACCCGTCCATGACTGTGCGCAGAAGCACCGTGCACTGCGGGTGGCAGAAGGCCAGACAAGGCGCTCTATTTATGGCTGCACTACGAGCAGCGGTGTGTGCTACTGGGACCTTGACCACGCGCAGCCTCAGCACAGCCCAGAGACCTCGCTGGCCGGGGCTTCTCATCAGCATTTAAAGCCCCCCAGGATCTCCCTTCCTCCACCTCCCTCCACCGTTTGCTTTTCCATTCATTCCCTAGCAGCGGGGCACTGCATTATTTCATAAGGCATCGAGGCTGATTTTCCGATTTCCTAGTGAGTGTTTCTCAGTGCCTTTCCCTGCTTTGCTGATGACAGCTCTTGCATAAGAAGCTCCTGATGGGTTGTAATTAATTGGAGTCTCACACAGACAATTCCCTTTTTTTTTTTTAAAAAAAAAAATAGGATAATTAGTGATCAGAATGACACCTGCCGAAACCAAGTGGGCACCGGGTCAAGCAGGGAACTTGGTGCTTTATCACATCAGGGCCTTCAGATTTCATTCCAGCCTGGACAAAATGAACTCCTGTTGCTTTCTCAGCAGAAGGAAGGACGAAGGAATGGGACATGCAGCAGAAATCTGCATTTTAATTAGGTGTTCTGCAGTAGGAAACAACGTGGAATATCCACAGCAAAAGCACAGTCTGGGTAACCATTTGCAGCATATACTGTTCAGCTCTGTATTTTTAAAACTGAGACCCACAGAAAGGTTTCTCTGAAGCTTTGGGGAGCCCGGGGAATGCCTCCTGTGACTGCGAGGGGCAGGGAGGGCTCTCACAGCACGCCTGCTCCGTGCCATCCCACTGCCGGCCTGCGTTGCTCCTGGGCCCAGGCTCCCCTTTTCTCCTCAGAGAATTGCTCACAATCATTAAGGGAATGCTTTTATAACCGGCAGACGTGATTCACCACCAGATAATGCTCTTAGATGACAGGTTCCTCCAGGGCAGGGATATTTCGTTTGCTCTCTTCAGTCTCAGCCTCTCTGGGGCAGGACTTCCAGGTGCCACCACTGACAAGGGCCTGGCTGCATCCCCTCTGCTCCCCCCCAGCTCTCTGCACCCAGGGGCAGCTCCCCCAGCTCTCAGCACCCATGGGGCAGCTCCCCCAGCTCTGTCCTCCCGGGGCCAAGCAGCCCCAGCTCCCCCAGCCCTCAGTGCCGGGTGCTCCAGGCCCTCCACCATGGCCTCCCTGCACCGAGGCCTAGCGGCGCGCTGCTGTGCTGGGAGGCCTGGGGTGCTAGGGGCAGCTGGGACCTGGCTGGGTGCTGCCATCCTCCCCCAGCACCTCACTGCTTTCTTTGCACAGAGAGACGCATAAAAGGCTCTGTCCTGTCTCCTCCTGCCCCATCTCCCTGGCCCCATCCATCTGCCCAGGTCAGAGCAGGTCCCCCGGGCAGAGCCCCGCACTGGCAGTGCCCAGCAGCAGCCAATGCAGAGAGAGGGATTTGGTCCTTTCCCCCAACTCCAGGTGACAAATGACTGAGGATGGGAGCAGCCGAGAGCACAAGGAATGCTCCAGCTCCGTCACTGAAGACTCGTGTTCAGGATGAAGCCAGCCCCAGCCAGGTGTGAGCCTTGTCCCTGCCCAGGACCAGCTGCAGGCTGGTGGCACCTACATCTAGGAGCCTCCTGACAAAATCATCGTGTACCATACAGCAGCTCTGTCATCTCCAAGGTCCAGTCATGGCAAACTGCAAAAAAGAAACTGAAGATTTTCCCCTTTTAAGTAACAGCTCAGTGAGCAGGTTCATCCATGCGAACCCACCAGTAGGGGCAGGACTGCCTCTCACACACAAAGCCTCTGGAAACTCAGACAGACAAACAGCTATTCAGCATTAACATCTACAACAAACATTTTATTCACAAAAATAATTACAAAATTCTTAGGACGCTGTTGGGAGGTGGTGATCTGAGTTATATTCTCATCAGTGGGAAATGATTACTGTAAATGTTCCAGAAGTGAACGCCACATTTGGAAAAGAAATTAGTTCACAGTTCGTGCAAGAGGAAAAGAAAAACACAGAACCCATTTTACTGCAGACTTTCCAATCCAAGGCTGATTAGACAGGTCAATGACTCAAAGACAGACTAACAAATGTACAAAATGTGGAAAACAGTTTCTTGCTGCTTCACACATCAATCGCACTAAAAAAACGGGCAGTTAACTTTAGCTGCAAATGACCTGTAAAAGAAATAGCAAAACATTAATTTTCTTAGATAAATGAGCTAGACTCTTGAATGCTCTTCAAAATTAATTTGCAGGAGGTTAATATTAGGGCTTAATATGTACTTCTGAAGCTGCACATGGATCCTGCTAATTGCTTTTCCTGTTTAAACCGAAAAGGCCTTTCCTTGCTGCGGAGCCATGGCAAAAAATGTAAAAGAAAAATCTCTGCAAAATGACCAACTTAGTAGCACTGGTAGAAGAGGGGGATAACACTGAGCTATTTGTAGCTGAGGCATAGGTGTGTTCATAGGAAAGCACTGACGGTTTCGCTACTAGAAGCTAACAGAAACGTGCAGCCAAGGCCTGGCTGTGTGGTGGTGCTGTGCCCCCGGGACGTCCGGAACACGTTTCCGCAGCATCTCCCTTCCCTCGCCGTGCCGTGGGGAGGCAGCAGCCAAGGTCCAGCCTCCGTTTGCAGACCAGGGGCCTGGCACACGGAGCCGGCCACAAAGCTGCTGAAGGAGAGCAGGAACGTTGTCTGCCTTGCAGCTCTGCCATGAGAACAGTCCTCTGAAATCACAAAACACCTCTGCTCTGACACCTGCCCATCTCTGTCGGCCCCAGGAATAAGCAAACGAGATTTGCTCCCGCATAAAGCAAGGGAACAGGCTGCCCTGTGAAAAAAAGTAGACTGCTGTAAATATGGAATAAAACGTTACCTGATGTGGCACGGAAGGCACTCAGCTTTGTTAAATGAGTAAATTGACCTAAAACTGAGGGGGGAAAAAATCTCAGTGACAAAAGGCAGCTGTAGCTGCCCCAGCTCCCAATTTCCTCTCCCAGCCAGAGGCTGCCCGTGGGCAGAGCAGAGGCAGCAGCTGGGGGATGCAGGGCACACAGACTTCGGCCTCCTACAAAAGTGAAGAAAGGTAAAGAGCGGGATCAAATGTCTGTTTGATAGCTCTGAGGCACATCAGAGTCCTGCATGGAGGGGACGGGATTTAACTCCTGCCTTTTCCCACATACTGCAGCCCAGGAAAGCCCTCCCGGACTCACTCTGCAGATCACTCCTGCACTTAAGGGTGCTCCTGTCCCGGCAGTTACTGGATGAGGACTCGGTGATAAAATAATCAGAGTAAGTTTTTCATTTCTCAAGATCTTCAAATGCAGCCTGACAACTTTGCAGGACACAACTGAAGGAACCCACGCTCCGTGATGAACCACACATTTATTATCCCAGATCACAGAGCTGCATGGCCCCTTTGCTTCTCAGCAGCCAGGAGGTTCTGCAGGCGGGGTGCTGCTGGGCCCAGGAAGAGGCTCTCCAAACAGAGGCAACACAATTGTGCTGTGGCAGCTGTAACAAAGCCACGGTTCAAGCATTCACATCACCTCACATCCCAGGTTAACGAGAGAAGGTCAATGCGTGAGAATCGAGGTCTTCCGCCCCCAGTCCTGATGCAGCGCATGAGGGGTTCCTGTGGGGCTGCTGGGGAGGTGCAGCAGAGCCTCACTCACCTGGCTTCATGTACCCAGGGGCTGTCGGGTCTGGTGGGCAAACACCAGGGAGGCAGGACACAGCGCCCAGGCAGCTCCCGGGCCCCGCAGGCTGTGCCACGTCACGTCCACGCACCGGCAGGAGTGGATTTTTCTTCGGAGCAGTTCTAGGTTTAGCGTTCTCCGGGCAGCTAACCACGGCTTTGCTTTGCTCCTGCTGCTGGCTTCAGAAGCACGGCTTACTCCAGCAGAGCAGCCAGCTGTTACGTTCGCAACAAGGCTGCCCAACCCTACAGGAGCCTTCTGAAGACTTCAGGCTCGTCCCTGCAGCTCCCATCACACCTCCTAGTGACAAGGAGTTTAGGACAACTACCTCCCTGCACACCCCATTTTTCTGAAACAACCACGTCAGACTTGTGTCATATCAGCGTTCAAAACACAGACACCCAGCAAGAGCCAGGTTAGCAGCTTGTTTGAGAAAAAGTTGTGGTTTGTTTTTTCTTTTTGTAAAACTTGTCTTAAATTTAAAGTGCAACTATATAACTTGCTTTGGTCCCTTCTGCTCCATCAGATTTCCTATCACTAATAAATTAAAATATTTCCACACTTCTACTATTTACTGTTGTTGCTGTATTTTGCCCTTTTGTATTTAATTCCCTAAGTAAGTCTTACAGAAATTTAGCTCTGGAATACACAGTGTTTTCATCTTTCTTAGCTTTTCAAAATAGCTCTTTGAACAAGTACGTATACAAAAATATGTATTAGCTATGAAATAGAAAAAATATATTTGGCTTCCAAGTGTGTGATTTTGTTTACCTACAAACACAGCTGGGATGCAAGATCTGATTTTTCTCCTAGCCAAAGCTGAACTGAGCGTGGCTCATGAACTGACTTCATGTCCATAGAGCCACTGCAGATCAAAAAGACAGGATTCTTGGATCAAGTTACTGCCTTTTTTACTGTGGTTCTTACAAAATAGGTTTGGAAGGGATGTTAGCTTTACCACAATACCCTTTGTACTAGAATCTCATGGTCAACAAAAACGTGGGTGCTTACTTCCAAGCACACACTTTCAGCCAGGTAACACCCCGCGGTTGTGCAGCCCCAAGAATTCTGACTCTGTTCCTCTTGTTGCAGCGCCACAAGTCCTTCCTAGCAGAACGGTCACTCCTACAGGGCATCTTTGATGTGCTGAGGCACTGCTCAGCACAGGCCTCTGCCCTCACAGCCCTTCTTACATCTCTTTGATGCTGCTGCTGAACATTTTTCATTTTACTGTAAAAGAGACAACAGAAAAACAGCCCCAAGTTGGCCTCCACTGGTCACAGCCTCCCTTTCAACCACTGAAAGGCAGGATTCTGACTGCTTTCTCAGGTGGATCATCAGTGTACCCACAGGCTCAATTAAATGCAGGTGCTAGCAAAGCAATAAATTAATCAGGATTTTGGAGAAATCAAACAAAGCCACTTGTACTTGTACAGTACCCGAGTTTGTACACATCCGAGTTTCTCCCCCCAGACAAAACGTAGGCACCTTCTGTTTCTGTATGCTCTTTAATGCTATGCATGAGGTCACTCCTTTGTCTCGCCCTTGGACTCCCCAACAAAACCTAGAGCAAGAGCGAGCTCTTTCAGTGCTGTTGGCCAACACGTCAAATAGAGATTTTTTTTCCTCCTAAACGAAGAGAAACGTGCGCACGGGTCTGTAATGCCAACAGAGGAGCTGTACCCACCGCTGTAGGAAACAAGGTTTTGGCAGTGACAAACTGCAAGGAGCCTACTGGCACAGAACGGGGTGCAAGCCATAAGAAGGCTGTACAGCGTCATTCAGTAAATTAATAAAACCCGAGCTGTGGTTATTCAGGGGACATTGCTTGAACCCTTCACAGCCACTCAATAGTGTTTGGGAATCTCCACACCCAGCTCCTCTGCCTCTCCCAGCTGGAGGAAGGCTCCTGCCACACGCTGAGGCCTCCCAGCCGGGGCTGCTGAGCTCTGCCCGCACGCGAGCCACGGGAGCAGCACCAGGTACGGCTCCCGAGGGCTGGCGAAGCTGCCCACGGTCCCGTCCTGGCACAGGCTGCAGCACGGAGCGTGGGGGCTGAGCGCTGTGTTTGGGTCGCAGCCAGTCCTCACCTCGACGCCTGTGGCACAAAGTCCAATTGCAAGGGCAGTTCCGCACCGGGGTGCTCAGATGCGCACGTAACAGGAATAAACTATTTGGCACCAAGGGCTAATTACATATATTTATATATCAAATATATAAAGGAAGGCCCCTCGTGTGAAAATTAGGTCAATTAGGTCAAGAAACAGAATTTCTTCCTGCTGAAATCCTGGGACTCAAATGCAGGATTAGTCACACAACTTCCAAGCAGCAGAGCTCCTGAAAGAAGTCAGGAGAGGGAAAATGGGGGAACATATCAACACCTAAAAAGCCACGATGAGTACCAAGTTAAGGTGTGATGACTTAAGAGTTGTTCTCTGTGGCGTCTTGCACCTTGGCAGCAGGCATCTGGAACTGAGGCATGTAGGGCACAATGGCTTTATATTTAAAGCTACTTTGGATAAACGCGTTTAAACTAGGAGGCGTGTTCCGAAGGAACCCCACGTCTCTGAGCAGATCAGCTGTGTGGAACTGGCACATCACTCCGGAACTCTCTGTTAAAAAAACGTCATTCTCTCTTTTTTCAAGTGATGCTATCCCTAGGTAATAGAGGCTTCGCTCAGGACTGCCTCCATCTGTGAAGGTGTCATCCTGATCTGAAGGCTCTGAAAACCCCTCAGAAGAAATCAGGGAAAGGGAAAGAGTCTTGCTGGGCCGACTGCCAGGCGGATCAGGCAGCAGGAGAAAAGCCTGGTTTCCCACCTCCCAAGAGGTGCTTGAGAAAGCACCTGCAACTAAGGAACCTTCGGCTAAGAAGCAGCTCTCAAAACAACTCCTGAGATTCTTCTTCTCTTCATAAAGCCCACCGGATCCGGAGTTGCTGGTAATAGTAGCATATTTTATGTCGGACTGCCTTGTAATTTCTCCCGTGATTTGGTCATTGTGAAAGCTCTCAGAGAAGCTGCTGCTAGTGAAATGGCTGCTAGAACAAGCAGAGTCGTGTTCAGAGTCTTGAATTTTTGTAAACATCGAATTAATCACTAAAAAATCATGCGTATCTTCTTGTTTCAATGCTTTGGTAACACTGATGTCTTCCAGCACTATTTCTGGTTCCAGAAGAAGAGGCTCAAATGACATTGCTTCAGGGTGCTTGATAAAAAGGTGCTCAAAAGTTTCAGGCTAGAAAAAAAGACATATTTTAATGCTCATCTACTATTTAATAGCTTTGTTTCAGTATGAAGCTACTGATCTTAAGAATCACAGACAAAACCTCCATAGTTTTAGTAAAGGCATATAATTGAAAATCCTCTAAAATACATCTCCCCTTTTCTTTATGTCTGTGTGTTGGTGAAGACTGAGGGGAAAGACAAAGTGAGAACCTCTTTGTGTGGCAAGTGCAGCAAAGCAAGCGTGTTGTGAAGCGCTCAGTACTCCGGCCAAGACAGCGTATGGTTTAAGCTGGAATACAAGCAGCCGAGCGGTCCCAAACGTTTCGACGTTAATCAACACACACGTATTGTTAAAAACACACGCGAGTGCTTTGCAAGACAAAGATCTTATACCCTTAGATTTTCTTGCCTTTTATTTAGGTTGTATAAACAAATTGTCTTAAATCATATACATGCCAACTAAAATAACTTCTAATAGGATTATATTATCTGGGGTCAAATTCAGTCTTTCTGTAGTGTTTTTTAGAGCATTCCAATCTAAATAACAGCTGTATGTCTGAACTGCATGAAAACATGTTTGTTTTGGAGAAATGTTTGCTTTGCTACTACCTAACATATATACGTGTAAAATATACACCAGCATGAACTGAACAGAACAGAAGCTCCTAGCTACAAAGGAAAATTCACTTGAAAAACCATATATTTCCTAAGGAATTCAAGACAAAACAAATAGATAAAAACAGATTTTGTGTATATTAGCAAACCATATTTTACAGCAGGAAAGCTGCCAAAACAACTAGGAACGTGTCAAAACACTTAGGCTGGTACACAATTATAGAAGGGTGTACTAACTTCCACGGCTCGGGCTGCTGCTTCAGCCTAGCTACCAGCAGTGACAATGCCCTCGTGTGGCAAAGCCTGCGAGCAGGTTTCTACCTGCTCTGGTACTTGCCCCCCATCACCTTCCCACAGCCGCATCTCTCCCAGGCTTCAGAACGTGTCAGGAAGCACACAGAAAATTGGCCAGCTATTGCAAGGAGCTGTGGAGTGCTACGATGCTGTGCGTATCAAGCTGTAATAACCCTAGCTTACATTGCCCAGTGGCAGCTACCTGCTCCCTCACCGGCTTGCTAGGGACTCGCAGAGGCACTGCTGTGTCCAGCAGACAAGTGGTCTGGGCAGGGGACATTGCCCCAGCGGCATTTTCCAACAGGAGACAGAGGCCAGCCGGCAGCTTTGGAACAACCTGACCACCACACGGCCCTCCTGCCACCAGCAGCTGGTTTGTCCTGAGCAGGGACAGTTTATATTCCTTCCAAAATCTGCTTCCTTCTTCACCCCCGCCTCCAGTAGCTGCTCTTATAAATGCATATAGGCACCCCAGAAACCATCAGTAATAGTGCCTGCAGAGATTAAATCCGTCGCATTCAAAGCCAGGTAGGCTGTTAGGCAAAAGCCTCCATCTGCCAGCTCAGATGTCACTTATTAAAACAAGTTAGATCAAGTACAATGTATAATCCAACATCCTGAAAAAAAAAAAACATAAAACTACAGCACATCAATAATTAGAGTAAACTGGGTGAACAGTGCTGGATTTCCACAGTATATACACGTATGGTATAATCTGAGCACAAACTGTGTTCAACAACAGGCAGAGCCGTTCTGTAAAACTCAGGATGAAAATCCCAGTCCCAGGTCACCAGTTCCCAAACGCTGCTGACCAGACGAAACGGGATCCAAAGAAAGAAGGAATTTCAAGTAATGCTGTGCTTTCCCTCCTGGTCAGTCTAGGTTTTACCTTGCATTTGTCACAGCCTTGTCAGGAGCTCTCATACACATCAGACTATCTCTGTACGCCGTTATCACGCCTGAGACAGGTTCAAGTCGAAAATATTTTGCACTCTAGTTGCTAAACACAGATACAGCAAAATATGCTGCTGGCCTAATGCCATCAAGACCAGATTGTGACTGTACAGGCTTTTAGCTTTATATGTTGCTAGTAACCCCATGGACTTAGTAGGGTAATTTAGATAAGCATCATTCTTTGAAGGATTTACATGAATTTTCTTGGAAAGCATGTGTACTTGTGCTTTAGTAATCTACATCAGCAGGCCCTAAAACTTTGTTTAGTTTAAAGTAACAGGAATTTTCATGGTTCTGACATTACGTAAAGGCTCACAAGACTGAATCTAGATGCGAGGTTTGCCTGTTTTAAATTGTGATTTTAATCTCTTGCTCCTGTAAGCAATACAATCCCGATAAAGGAATACTCTAGAAATGCAGTCCAGGAGTACCATACGCCGATACGCTGCATTGAATATACAAAGTAATGACCAGATGTTGACTGAAGGATTTCATATGGCTATGTACCAAGACAAAAGGTGTTCCACAGCAGATGCCTTCAGAAAGACACCAGAACTTTCCAGTAGTGGTATCCAGGCTGTTTGTGTAATCAATGGTTATTACGCGGAGGGACAAATACCATACCGGTCCTGTGCACTGCTTTCGCTACTGGAAATTGCATGCATACATACAAACGCAGAATTTGACCCTAAACACACTGCTTTGAAGAACGTGTTTCAACCCTGGACATCGTGAAACTAGCGAGAGATGATCATGCTCATCTGGGGACAGGCACTAAGCCTTCAGTGCAATTAACATTAAGCAATATTTTCCAGTAAGATTAGTTCAACGTAGCAAAGAGGCATGCTTTCTACTACATAACGAGCTGTCAAAAATCACATCAAACGTCAACTTCTTTCATACTTGCATGCATCATTTCTTCCCAGTTAATTATGGAACAAGGCGTATGAATATGGAGCAGTATCACCAGGGTGTCAGCGTGGGCATGACTTTACCCTCCTAGTTAAAAATATCAACTTCGATAACTTATTTTGGCTCTAGCAGTTGGTGAGGAGAATCATTTGCACGGCGGATTTGACACGTTGGAAATTTCACGCACCTTTGCGATTTGGAATAATAGGGATTGTCTCGAGCTCCTGTCGCTACAGATGAAAAGATTAAACAGACAAATACAGGTGCGCTGGTGCAACTGACACTCCTGCAGCTCACAGCTCTTTGTTCAAAGAGCCCATCCCCTGCCAGGATGCAGCCATGGAAGCAGACACGTCAGCCTGGTCTGGGATTTAACAAACTGCACAAGGACAGCACACTTCGCTTTCTAGACTGAGCCAAGAGGCTCTGCTACCGCCAGCCACCGTGACTGCTGCCGCAAGGCTGGAGAACGCCCGTTCATTGCTCTGTCAGACCACGACTGCATCTTCCCCAACACAGATGTAACGTCAGAGATATTCAGGCATCTGCACGGACGTGGCTACATGTTTAAACAATAATGAACAAAGAAGCCATATAAACAGCATGCATACTGGAATTTCCAGGAAAAATCAAGCAAGGCACGAGGCACAGTTTCGTCATTCTCTGAGTTGCTGCTGCACCCAGGTATATATAAAATTTCAGAAGACCTTAACGGGAGAACCCTGTACTTGTGCAAATACAGGATCCGATCACCTTGATGTGCCTGCAGTCAGTGGAAACTCCCAAGCTAGCTCTCGACTAGAATAAACAAATATTTGATTAGAAAAAAAAAAAAAAAAAACACTTTAACGTGACGCCAATAGCTAGGCAGATCTCGCTTTCAGCTGTATAAATCCCAACGCTGTCTGATATCTCTGCTTCCACTGCTGCATCCTGGGAAAGGCTGGGCTCTTTCAACTCCTTTTGAAGGCCAGCGCTTGAAAGCATCGAGCCTGTTGCTAGTCACAGCCTTAGTCAGCAGGGCACTAAAAACACCAAATTTAAAGTGTTTCTGCCTGCGCAAGAGACGAACCATCTTTTGATCTGTAACATGGCACTTACTCCTAATTTTTGCAAGGGTATTTTAGATTTTTGACAGAGCCACTACCAGGATTTATTAAATTTAAGGAAATCAGCATTGTATTGTATCTGTTTCCTGTCTTCTGAATATAAATAGAAAAATCTTCTAACAATTCTGTATAGGAAGCCTGGGAGCTGGCCCAATGGTTCAGCAGGCAGTGACCATGATTAGACTTCAAAGAATGTCCATTCTCTGTTTAAATGAAATGAAATAAAATAAAAGATGAGAAAAGAAACCTTCACTGGGAATGCAAATTAAATACCTGAAAAAAAAATCTTCTGCCATGAGGTGCTCTTTCTTCTGGTAATAACAGGCCTGAATTTAGATTGTTGTTTCAGCAATTACCCATTGTCAACCTGTAAGACTGTGAGAAACTTTGTTTTCTGCTGCTAACTGGCTAAGTCCATGTGAAGGCTCTTACCTGCCACAGCCCATCACATCACAGCTCAATTCATATGCTGAATGGAGAGGGAGTTTACCCCAGCAAAAAACATGGCCCTTGGTGCAAATGTGGCATTCAGTGAGATAAACGAGCATTACGCCTGTGGGGCACACTCTGATTCTACGACTGATCTGCTAATAGCCCTGAAATTTAAACACCCCTGCATTCAAGAGAGATGCTGGTCTCTGGTCCTAGCCCATTTCTACAGCTGAAAGATCTGCTGTATTACTAACTACTAACTTCAGAAGCTCCAGGTAGCTTCATTCAAGTAATTCAGGTAGGTTTTGGTCTACCCAATACAGAGAGTTCAGTACTGAGCAAAGAGCAGTTACCGACAGGGTAGGGGAAGAAGCATCGCCAGGGAAATGCATACCTTCTGAAAATTAACTCCTTGTGCCCAGGAGCAATTCTTGGGGTTTGGAACATCTTCCCAAAACAGTCTCTTCATTCTGAAATATTAGGTAAATTCTGGAGTTGGTACTGCTCTCATACGTTCTGTAATTCTGCTATGTCATAAAAGGAATATGTGTGATTTTATTTATCCAGAACATTATGACAATGAAACAATCATTTCAGATATTCTAGATGGTCAAAATTCAATAGAAAAATAATGAAGTGAGATATGTCAGTTTTGTAAGTCATTAAATGTACAGGCAGTCTTTGCTGAGTAAGACCCCAACCCACATTCCACAAAACTCGGATATATTTTTTTAAAAAATTTGGCTTTATTTGCGATGACAATTAAATCTGGGACACACAGTGCTTCAAAGCACTTGACACTCATTAGCTTGTCCACAAAACACTGTTAAAATAAGCAGTGTGTGGTACAGGCTGAAGTGGTATTTCTCAGTGAAAAAGAACAGCACTATCATCACCTTACTACGAGGACACCAGTCCTGAAAGGTCTGACTTTTACAAGGTAACAAGCCTGTGCACTCGAGACATTTAAATTTTTGGTGCTATATTCCAGAGTCCACTGCCTTTGAGTACACCTCAAAAGTAGAAATGATAAAAATAATACCTAGCTTTCCCCTGAAATACACTGGCCACCAGTTCAGCAGACAGACAGCTAAGCTGCATCACCTTCTAAAGGCCTTCTGTGACTTCTATATAAAAATGAACTTACCTTTGCTGTGAAATCAGCAACGCTCCAAGCAACAAAACCAAGGTTGAAGCAACTATTGGCAGAACCATATAGAGGCTAGCATTATTCTGATTTTCATATCCATCTGGAACTAAAAGGGATGCAGATAATGCAGGAGAAATAATTTGTCTGAAAAGTTTGTAAACAGGAAATAACAAACACTTATATAAACAACAGCTTATGTGTCATCCCCCCCCCCCCCCCAAAATTATCATCAAGTTTTATTGCAGATCAATGAACTTTTACCTTGAGAACAAACAGACAAAAGGGAAGGAATTATTTTAAATACTGAGGTGACTCCTCCATCGCTGGGGGAGGTCCCCACTGCTCCCTCGTTATTGGGAAATGAAAGCAGAGCACATAAAATAAGAGAATGGCCCATAATTGGAGAACGATGAATCACAGAGACCTAGGATCTCAGCTATCAAGTTAGGTTGATAGGAATTCTGTTGCCTCCCTCACTCAATTAACTTCACACAGTTTTCAAATTAAAGCAACTGAAATCTCGAGCAGTTTATAGATGTATTAAAATTACCTTATTACCGACTTTCTTCTGATAAGCTACAGACTTCTTCTACATTTAAAATTAACTTTTACTATCAAGCTCCTATTTCATAAACAACATGGAGAAAGATGCCTTAAGTCACCTTTGGTAAATCGATCTGTCGCTCTGGATTTGCCAACTCCTCCAGCAAACACGGGGTACAGGCTGAAGTGGTACTTCTCAATAAGAATAAAGTGATCTGGAAAGAAGTCAGCCTTTTGAATCAAAATTATTACCCTGCTACTAAACAATGACCTCCAGAGAGGCTCTGGTCACATATCAGAGTTCAGACCAGCCCAGAGGGGGCATAACAAAAGCCATCTTTTATAGATATGCACTTTAATATCAAAAGATTAAAACTAATAATCTTTACTGTATAATCTAGCATTATTTTTTTTTCAATGGAATTAACACCTTTATGCAACTGCCGTAAAATTTTCTGAGATTAAAGCCAAAAATGCAGATGGAATTAACACATATTAACTTACATAATTAGCTGGTATGGTCAGTATTTCACAACTAATTTTATTGTATTGCCAAAAAAGGAACGCACAACTGAGCTTCATTCTTTGTCAGCCTGGATTATGAATGCAACAGTCAGTCCTTTACAGTCAGTCCACTAACGATAATTAAAAATTGTTCTACTGTCCCTTACCATAAAAAACATATAAATCAGAAACAGAGATGGGGGGGAAGGAATATGAGAGCTCAGAAAAATGCTACATTTTTCTAGTCAATAACAACATGATGCATTACATTTTCAAGTAAACGCTCACCATAAATATAGTATTTGCTAGTATTCGGAGGAACTCGCACCCATTTCATCTCCTCTTCTTTGTTAAGGTTTTTCCATTCAATAACAAAAGACGTTATCACATATGTGTGAGGTGAAAGCGTCCAAGTCAAAATCACACAAGTGCTGTTCACTGGGTAAGCAATGAGTGACTGCACAGCATTCACTGACAAAACAAGGACAAAAGAGTGAATTACGTGAACTCTGACAGAGGTGAGATGAGAGCTGGCTTAGCAGGAGACGTATATACTGTAAAATGCCTGACAGTTTTGGAGCTTCATTATTTACTTCTTTACTTTTTGTTTGTTTAGTGGTTTTGTTTGTTTGTTTTTATCTTTATACAATAAAGCTTGATCCTTAGTTCACGTAAACTAACTTAATTCTCTGTAAACCACGCTTCACTGGCTTAAACCAACTAATCCCAAACACTAAATAGAACAAGTTTCTTACCAAACATTAATCAAATAGCCTGGTTCTCACATGTAGCTCCTTAATTATCAGTCCTTAGCTAAGAAATTATCAACAAACGTTTAGCTAGTAAAACACACAGTGGGAGCCTGTAAGCTAAATCCCAATAAATCTCTCTAAGTAACATACCCAGATCACAATCCAGGCAGACAAATGCTTCCCCTTACATCTGCTACCAACTACAGGGTTTCCAGAACATCCTTATGCACAGTACCAGAAAGATCTTTACGTATAAAAATGCTTCTAAAATTGCATTACAGCTGTAAGGTTCCATGAATAGACTGCAGTAACGTTTCCCACGTTATACATTTGCATATGAATGTTACGCAGTTGAAACTGTCAGAACCGATATCCTTTATTTTATCAATAAAGCCGAATGCAGCTGAACCGATGAAAAGGCTGCTCAGGGAGTAAAGCCAAACCTCTGAGAACTATGCGCTCTGGCACCCTGTCAGGTGAGCAGCCAGAGAAATTAGACCACATTTCATTTTGGAAACAACAAAACATTCCCTAGCAGGAATGCTGGGTGTTCCCAAGACAAAGAAGATGAAAGATCAGTTTTACAGTATGATTTCATTTTTACTTGATCAATTACTTTAGATTCTGTTAGTGAAGGACAACTGTTAAGGGCAACTTTTTTCCCAATCTAAAGTTCATCAGAATTTTCATGTGATAGCAATTTTATTTTTCAAATAGCTCCTCCGCAGGTGAGATACAGAATCTGATTCCCATAATGCAGATGAACATACTATTTTTTTTTTTTCTTTTAACAAAGGGATTTTTATTACAACAAAAGCTTTGCCCAAAAGCATCACAAGGATTCCTAACATATTCCACATCACAAAATGGTAACAAACTGGTGTTCTTACCTGTGCTCCATTGCTGTGATAGAGTTAAATTAAAATTAATTGAAGAAACTCCAATTGAATTCATGGCTAAAACCGTAATGGTATGTGTGTGTTCAGTCCATGGAAATAAACAGGTAGTGCCTTTATCGACATATTCTGACCACGTGGTGTTTTCTGATGTCTGATGCTTTATAATGTATCGGCTCACACTGCACAATGAGTGATTCTTCATCAGTGGCTGCACCAAACATTGGCATTAATTAATTTCCCAGTCTTTGATTTCAAATGGAAACATTATGTGGGCAGAAGGTGTTGGTTTTAAAGTGTTTTAAGAAAACATGACCCAAGAAAGATATTTTATAGACCGTCTACTTTTAGCAAAGACACTGTAGTCCATTTAAAGACCTAATTTCTTCTCTATCTGAAAGCTGGCACCCTTACTTGCTATCTTTCCATTGAAGGTGGGGGGGGGGGGGGGGGGGAGAATACAAGGAAATATAAACTTTCAGACTCCTCTAACAGTTCACAATTTTATGTTAGCATTTTCCAGGACTGAATAGAACAGATGACTGTTTGCACACCTAACATCACTGTGAAGACAAACAGGAGTGGTCAGTCATTGATGTACTTTTTCCCCTCTGTCCTGCGTTAACCTTTTAACACAGCTTTGCCCAGTTTACATGCCATTGCAGAGGTGTTTGCACAGGCAGCTGTCTAGGACTCAGTGGCACATTCTGCTCAGAGAACTTGGTTAGCAGAACTTGGCAGCCGAAGCCTGCAAGCATGCTGCATATCAAGTCCTGTAACCAGTGACCACCCAGTTTGCCTCTCATAAGCATGTGCTTATCATTTTAGTAATTCTACCAATGCTTTCGTGCCATGCATCTTTCGAAGTGAAAGACCAAAATCTAAGTGTTCTCACCTTCCACAGGAGTGTAACATTTTTCTGCTTCCTTGCTGGATCTTCAACAACAACTCTCCAAAACTCAGGGCCATGTAAGGGAGCTGCGAGATGACAGTTTTGAAACAACAGTGTCACATCTAAGTCTGAACTAAGTCTGGACTGAGCATCAGAGCACGCTCTGAAAGCACATGTACCTTTGATATCTCTCACAACTGCATAAGCTGATCTGCTCCAGTTGCTCCAGTAACCTAAACCATCCAATGCTCTGCAGCGGACCTGAACAACATACTCAACACAGAGTTTCTGAACCTTTATCATAGCTGATCTTGTTGGCAAATCTGAAACTTCATACAGCTGTAACAGAAGTCAAAATACTCGGAGTAAGAAAAAAAGGTTGTTTAGGTATTTGTTACAATTAAAACTCCTAAAAATAAATCAAGTGAAAAGTGGCCTTCTCAGTCACATCCTTTGCTATATAATGCATGTGCTTAGAAAAGTGATTCATTGCATACAACAAACTTTGTAAATCCTAGCTGACACACTAAATGGCACTGCAACAATTCACACTTCAATGCAGATTTTTAAAAAACAGTACCTCCCATGTTGGTTCTTCCCTGTTCTCAGCATACCGAATCTGAAATTTAAGGTCATCATTTGTAAACACAGGGTTTGTCCAGCTCACATTCAGCAGCCCATCATTTCTGGTGATTTCTGCTTTAATGTCAGAGGGAGGAAGTGGCTTCACTAGAAAATTGAAAGGAAAAAAAAAAAAAAGACTAATATCTGCACTGACATTTCTCATTAAATCAAGTCATCGTGGTCTACCTTCTTCCTTCCCAAGGGTGGCAGGTAACACCATGGCCTCTGCTACTCCACGTAAAGTTGAATTATAAAGCAAACACAACAATTCATCTGATACTAATGGCAGAAGATGTAGCCTGGCACTAATAGGGTGCCCCAGTGTACAAAGTAGAAGCATATGTGGCCCAAAAAGGGCGATCTTATAAAAGACAGTAAAGTGCTGGCTTATACAAGCAGTAATGGAGATTTTATGTGATGGTTTTATTTTACAGAAAATTGCATCAAAATTGAGCTTCTCCAATAAACTGGATGTGAATGTCACAAAGCCCCAGTTTGTTAACACAGCAAATTTAGAATAAATTTGTTTTGACCAGTGAGCTGGTGAGGGAGTAAGAAAACAACAAAAACTTTAAATAAGCTTTACATCCTGGGCAAGGCCAGAATTCATAGGTTTTGTTTTACAATACAGAGCATCCTTCATCCAATGTAGGCCAATTCCATTCATTGCTTTTTCCTTGAAGGGATGACTTGAATAACCCAGCCTCCTGAAGGTCTGTGGGCTGGTGGAGCTGAAAGCCTACACCTGCTAGCACTCCTCACTGCGCAGCATCATGTGAAGACATTACCTCTTCCCAGAAGAACAGAGCCAATCAACCTCTTACACCCTGCAGAGCACAGAAATCCCTGACACAGACTAACAGTACAGCTGCCATGCAGGCAAGTGCCAGTTTTTTTGGTAAATTTTCTAAGCAGTAAAAGTGCAGGATCTCCCCCACCAACCCTTACACCACTTTTATTTCTGAAGCTCAAGGCTGCCAAACAATCCTCTTTGAACTAGACAGAAGCAACCTTGAAAACCACAAGGCCACTAAAATAGTAATAATCAAATGCTAAATCCTATACCCCACTTAGCTATAACACATTAAACTTCTCATTTCCTTCCTATGGATTATTTTTTTGCTCACTCTATTTAAAATTTGAAATGAAAAGCATAGTTTGGTTTAATTTATGTTATGTGCACACTTCTCCCTTCCTGCCCCCCAGATAGATATACATAATTTTGCTTTATTTCATGTAGCAGTTTTGTGGTCTACCTAGAAAACAGAAGGAACTTATCTATTGGAAACACTAATTCTGGGTGGAAAGCTGCTATTTCCTCTTGATGGATGGATGTAGAACTTTTTTTTTTTTTTTTGCAGAAGTCACACAAAGCCAAAGCTGCAGTGTGTTCTCTCTGCATATGTTCACATTTGTGTCCAAAGCAATACACAGTCCAACGAATGCTCTGACTCATGGACCAGACAACAAGACTTGCTTTGCACATTTTACAGTGTTTGAAAACACTCAAACACTGTTTCTGCCTCTAGCTATCACACACATTTAAGTGCTCTGTGTGTTGCAAAATAAACTTTGCAAAAGCATGCAAGTACATAAACAGTTCCTGTGAGTTTAAACAGGAACGAGCAGGCATGTAAGTAATTCACATGTAACACTGCACTGCATCAAAGCACAGCCTCCAGAGAATCACAGTAGGGCTGAGGCTTTGCACCTCCCTTCAGTTATTTACAGATATTGAGATCCCCCTGAGCCTCCTCTTCTCCAGGCTGAGCAGTCCCAGCCCTCTTGGGCTCTCCTCATAGGAGAAAACCTTAACCAGCTGAAGAGCAGAAAAGCTAGCTAATCAAGAATCTTAAAAATGAGACTGATTTTTAAAATACTCTTTTTCTGTAGATGCCTTTGCAAAACACTCGAGGACAAACATGCAAAACTGAATGTTTCATTTTATAGGTACTAGCTGCAGCTAGAGTCTGCTCCTGTGCCAAGCAAAATCTATGGAAATAACATCTAATCCAATGTTTTTTAGAAGATGACACTGAAACTCCTATGTTTTTATGTTCTTTCCACAATGTAATGCATTTAAAATGCTATGAAGTACTTTATCTATACCATATAAGGTAGGAAATCCAAGGTCACAAGCAAAGAAAGACGTGCAGAAATCTCAACCTACCCACATCTGCTGGAACGACGCAAGTTGGTGAGGACTCAAGTGTTCCTAGCGAGTGCTTAAATTCTATCCACATGGTATACCCAGATAAAAGAAAAATAGGCTGAAATATGCACTCATAAGAATGATTCCTCTGTAAAAGGCATTCTTTCACCTCTGATTCTGGAGGGATACTTGGAAAGTTAGGACAATAAATTTTGTTCCTTAAAAAGAAAAAAACATGAAGTTAATACACTGCAACAACAAGCTGCTCATTACATCAGTAAAATAGAACTCAGAAGACAATTAATACAGAGGGTATCACTGGAAACGTGTGATTTTTTTATGATAAATTCAAGATCTGTCCAAACTAAGTCTGTACCGAATGGATAAATAACACTGCGGTGTTAATCCTTAAGCTCTTAGCCTGAAAAAAACAGCAGGATGTGGAAGGCTTTCCCCAGTGCAAAATCTTCTGATAACACTAACAAAGTGAAGAAAGAGGTACAGAAAGGAAGGTACAGGCATCTCCAAATACTCATGAATCGTGTTAGTTGCGTGTTTTTTCTTAACAAGGCAGACCTCCAGCCAGGAATTGTGCCTTTCCAAACACCACCTGATGTCCAGGGCAAAGTGGCCCAAACAGATCTGCAAAGTGAAGCCTCCAGGAGACTGAAATCCCATATGAGTATCAATGCCAGAAGGTTGGTATTAAAATCCCGCATGTGGTTGGCCAGTATCACATCTGGCCACAGAAGAGGAGACCTGGGCTCTGGACAAAATGGCAGTGACACCTTATGTGAGGTGGGAATGCAAGTTTTCAAATTTCTCCTAAGCTTGGGCACAGCTCAGACTTGTGGTGAGAGTGGCCAGATCGGGTATTAGCTATTCAGCCGGACCACAAAAGACTTAGCTGAATCCTTCCTCTTTCTGTCAACATAACTAATACTGATTAAACAGTTGTCTGGTGCTTTGAAGGTTTCGTTTAGCATTCTGTTTTTCTAGGATGATCATTTCTGCACTGTTACTGTTGGCAGCACTGACTGTAGAGGAAGACGTAGTAACAAGCCAACAAAAACAAAACACCAACATGCAAAGCTAGCACTCCACATTATTACAGAGCATGGGGTTTCATCTGTAAAATGTAATCACATCAGTAAGAAGAATAGCTGTGTGCTCTTGGAAAATCTGATGTGTCTGATTTCAATGCAAAGCATTTAATTTCTAACCTTCATCCCGAGGACTTGCCTATGTCTAGCCAAATACTCACAACTCCAGTATATTTATCCTTGCCTCCTATAATCAGGCTTGGACAATTTAAAAAAATAAAAAATAAAAATGACCATTTTAGCAGGTTTCAAGCTAGTAAATGTTCATTTTGTATTTTTGTTCACAATATACAATAGAATGCTCTGCGAATGATGATGCTATTTTCACAGCTATAAACCTTTTTAAGTCCTATCCTGAAGCATTTTGGTAGTCATTACATTCATGTGGGTTCCTCATGAACTTCGATTATTTATTTATTTGATCTTTCAGACCTTAGGATTAAAAAAGCAGAACCACACACAAACAAAACTCAGAAAAACCCCAAACAACCAAAACAAAACAACCCAACTTCCAGCAAGGAAGGAAATATCATATTAAATACTAGCATTTGGCAAGCATTTTCAGTTGTATTACTGTTTAGAGTTTCACCAGGCATGAACACTGCAGCAAATGTACAAGTTACCGTGTAGCATTCAAAAAAAAAAATTAAAAAAAATCATCTTTTTAGCTAAACCTGAACAATGAAGAAGTGGGAATAAAAGACATGGCAAGAGCAGCACAGTGTTTATTTCAGGCTCCTTGCCCAGCAGCACACTCATTACATTCATATTTGTGAAGACAGTCAAAACAAAACCTACCTTACTAGTTAGTTAGTCACTAATCCTGCCCTAAAAGTCTCCACATGAAATCTCAACCATTTCAGTTATTGCTTTAGTCCACAAAATCCCAAGAAATATTCATCTTGGTATGATAATATTTCAGAAATTAAACCCACCTTCATTAGCAAAGACAGGCCAGCTTTCCAAAGGATTAGGCTCTGAGGGCTGGTTTAAGCTTATTTTGGCAAAACTTTTGCATAACTAGACCAGCAGAGAGTCCGGTAAAACAAAAGATTATTCCTCAGGACAGGCTGTCTGTCTATCTTGTTTGTAGAAATACTAGCATGCTTTTAGGAGAACCCTCAAACTCAATGTATTAGTAACTCAAAGGGATTCCTTTTATTTTATGGTAAAACAATACTCTCACAGGCATTAATTGTATGAATGAAGATGAGAATGATTATACCACTGATTTAATAATCAGATTTGTCTTTTTTAAACCTTTTTTTTTTCCTGCAACCCACCCCAGTTTTGAAAGTGGCTTGAAAGAAAAATAAAAGCTTAAAAAGCATATTGGTTCAGTTCTATTCAGGCCTGCTGTCACAACGGATTTAATATTTGTGTTCTACTTCTAAACTGTATTTACAGAACTGGCTTCTGAATTGCACCTACAAGTTTCACAAATGCTAAAAAAAAACAGGTAAATAAAATCCACATTACATGCTCAGATATCTACAGTCCCTGTTCAGCACGTGTGTTTGATACCTCTGGAGTCCCAGCTGAGGAAAATCCAGCTTACAGAAACTGTGCACATTTCATAATTACAACTATTCCGAATTCTTTGCTGTTAAACTATTTCCAGGGTAGCACTTTTCAAACAAAGAGTGCATTTAAAACTATACACACCTGTAGTATCTTAACTGCAAGGAACTCCCCACGAGCAAAGCGTTTGGGTTTGTGGACCATCTGCAAGTCATTTTAGTTAAGTACCCATCAGTTTCACATTTGATATTGATATTCACATCTAATTAAAAACACATTAAATGTTTATTAATAAAGATATAATTCTTTATACGTAAAACATGCATTACAAGACATAACTACATGATAAAAGCTAAGTAGAGTTTAAGACTGAAATATTCTAACCTTACTATTAAAATGCACCAAAATTATAATTTAAAATCATCTGGAATCTTACCTACTACATATAATTCAGCGTATCTATGATGACATTCCCTATTTTGATGACAACAGTACAATGCGTTATAGAAGAAATTTCCTCTAGGTTTTGTTGCTTTCAAGTTGAAAAGCGTAACTTTGCTTACGCGATCATTCACAAGCGTATACTGACTTTCCGGGATTTCTTCTGCTAAGTTCAGCCACCAAACAATCTTCCTTGACAATATGTTCTTGTTTTTGTTTTTATAGATGCAATGAAATGAAACATTAGAACCAACACTGGTCAGTATCTTAGAAGGGAAGTACAAGACTTCAGCTACAAGGAAAGAAAAAAGTCAATTGAGATTAGAATCAGAACAACAACAACAACAAATGTCAGTAAATTTTTTTTATTATCCAGTTGTATTTCTAAATCACCTGCTTCTTCCAGCTTAATTATTATTAACCATTACAGGGCAGAGGAGCAGAAATAGGCAGTTGACTGTCTCCTTCTATAACTGATGTCTGTAAATTCTGATAAAAATAATCTTTAATATCCCTAGGCAAACAGGAATTAAATGAGCAGAAAATCACTGGGGAGTAGAGTGAAAAACAATGCACAGCAGCATAAGTGAAACAGAGTCATATAGGCTCCTGTAAATTAAATCTTGGGAAACTAGATCAACACTGCTGCTTCATACTCAGCCCACTTTTTTGTAAGACATCAGGTCCAACCAAATGAGTGTGTTTATCCACTTTTGAAAAATCATCTTATCTGAATGCTGTAAGAAGTACTTGGAGCCTAGAAAGAGTTAGCTTCTGTAGTACAACTCACCAGTACGCATACCACAAATGTTAAAATTGTCCTCAGGTAGAAGTGCAAGCAGATCCAATTGAGTGAAGAGCAGTGTTTAGGTTTGAAAAATAAAAATAAAAATCTACCTATCAGAACCCTGAAAGGATGTCAAAGGCATATGCTAGCTGAACCATTACTGTAATACTGGAACATAGGCTTTGAGAGATTTACTATTCAGAAGCACCGAAAAATCAAGCTTTCCAATAGTTAGTAATCCTGCTCCTAATAAAGTCACTAGGAGATTAATCTCTAAAAAATTGCTTTACAATCTGAACAACGCAGTTGATGCCAAATGGTAACAGTGATTCAATAAGCAATTCACCTAGGCGTAAACACACTGATTTTGCAAAGCACATACACATGCATAAGCTCAGCCTCCATCAGTCAAGTACTCAGGGAAACTGCATATGTTATACACTGGCTGAAAATGAACAGCTTGTCAAAGAGAGACCCAAAGCCAGCACCAAACTCCTTAACTGGCCAGGTTTGCTTTTTGTAGTTCAGGAACCACCTCAGATATTTTTAGAATTTTTCCAAAACACAGGCCCTCTTAGCAGAAGACCTAAAATACTGTCATTGTCGGAGACTCTTATTAAACATAAATCAGAACATAAAACTAGTCCACTATACAAACGTGTAACTGCTCGATTTCAGCATATACTCTTCTGGCAGTAACGTGCACACCTGAATTCAAGGCAGCATTCCTGTTAACAACCACCAGCTGTGCTGCACACTCCACTGGTCTTCCACTGGCTCATCCCAACATTGGCCATTGGGAAAATACGTCAATTTGAGCCTCCTGCAGTGAAGAAATTACTCTCTCTACGCTGAATTAGGCTTATCACAAAGGGGTTGTTTTGCTGATGAGATGTATGTTTAATACAACTGCATATCCCGTAACAGGATTACAAAAAATAAATATATCTAACAATATCTACCTCTTTTACGTACATATCTGTTTCTCAACGCACTCAAAAACCTCTTCTGAAGATAAGAGTGTATGTGTACATGCGAGAAAACATTATTTTGCCTACAGCTACCAGCTGTACACGTATGCATCTAGGTAAAGCGCTACCAGTGTCATGTGATAGTTCGGAGGATACCTGTGACAACACAGACCAAAACATTTCCAGTTAATCATAAGCAGAGCATGTAAAAATACAGTTAAAAAAATCCTGACATCTTTAGGCTTACCCAAAACAGGTCTATCTGCTAAGTGAACCAGCATCACGACAACTTAACAAGGATTTGACAAACACAATTCTTTCCCCTCCCATATATTCTGACTATATAAAGAGTAGAAGTTAAACACTGCTGTCTTTTGAAATGGAAAAGCCCTTAGAAAAAGAGCTTCTGGGTCTGAACAGTTGCTTGGTGAGCAAGTAACAGGGCACACATGGAGGTGTCGTGAAGGTGACTGTGCAGTCTTCATGCATTAATCATTTCATGCAAATTTTATGCAAAGCAAAGAGTAGAAGCTCAGGTAAAGTTATGTCAGAAGAGAAGCAGCAGGTTAAAGAGCTCCCACAGGAGTTTTCAGCCCAAATCATGCACATAGTGTAGTGTACCTCCCTGGACACGTGTTTACACGTAGCGGTTCCCCAAAAACTGGAAAATCTCTTGTGTTCTAAAAGATTACTTATCAGAGTAGCTGCACATGACCTACCTGCCAGTTTCAGGTTATATGGTGTGCTCCAGTCACTCCAGAACCCTGGACCATAACGATTCTTGCACCGCACTTGAGCGAAACAGGAGGAATCAAGCAGCGAATTGTCTATGGCCAGTGAGGTGTTTAAAGCAACTCGAACCACCTAGTGGATTATCAGAAGCCATTACTATCACATAACGTAAATTTAGAGAAAAGAAAGGGAAAGGCAGAGGGACAGAGCTGAGCTGACTCACCTGCCAGCCATTTTGACCTGTGTTTCCAGAGATGTTCACTTCATACTGGAGGGGATATGGCATCAGCACGGGGTCAGACCAGCAGATCTTCACTTCACCTTTCTCTGTCATTTCTAGATGCAGGTTCAGAGGAGGTTCAGGCTTTACTGTAGACAAATTAATTGACAAGTTTACAACTAACCTCACTGCCTGTCACTGCTGGCTGTAATGACTTAAACCAATTCTCAAATTTCTTTCATGCCTTTTCTTTAAGTTCAGTTTTCAAGAATTGCTCTACAGACAATGTATGACAGAGCAATGTCACATAATATTACTGGGAAAGCGTACTCCTACAGCTCCCCTGGGGCTCACTGGAGTAAGGGCCTGCACCTAGCAATACTGGGTTAGATACGAAGTGGCCATTCCTTGATTTCTTTGCTCAAGTCACCTCATTCAGGTGGTATTACTGGAATCTCACTCAGTTTACCAAACAACTGTTATTATTTTCAGTACAAATTCAGTATTCTAAATCAGAACTTATTTTTTATTACTTATCCAAATCCTCTATACCATCTCAATGCAATTAACTTACTAAAGACCAGCAGAAATGACTGATGTGGGTGGAGGCCCATAGCTTTTAAAAACAAAAAAAGTGATAACTTTTACATCACACTTTTGTGCATCTTACAATATAAATATTACATTTGCTCATTCTGCTGCCACCTGTTCTACTGATATATTACAAAAGTATTCATATTTTTACTTTCCAACCAATTTTTAACTCAGCTAAATCTTGGCACAGCACATACTAATATTATGTATTTTTCAAATACACGTCACTAAGCAGAACAATTTAATAACGTCATTTTTAAACACCAGCAGGCTTGACTCTGAATTTATAATTTTTTCCTGTGGCATTACTTAAAAGCAACATGATATATATGCAACCTCTCACCTTCAAAACTATCCCACCCAGAGACTGTCAGCTTGCTCTGTCTGCAAAGCACATCAGTTAGAAAGAAGTTTATACAAATTCTATTTTTTTCCCCCACAGCTGACAGTGCCTACCTTTTTGAACTTTGCCAAGATCTGTAATAACTGTGCATACTGGATAGCAACATATATCAAATTCATTACGTCAGTAGGGTTTTCACTTGATTAAATATTAGAGGACTGTTTTCCAACTTGGAAAATGCTGGAATTATACATGTAAGGAAGAAAGCATCAGAACAACAGAGCTGCTTGAGAGAAGAGAGAGTCTTAACTGCAAAGTAAGATCAGGAACATTTTTTTTTCTTCTTTGCTTTTTAATTTAAGTCCTCAGCAACACAGAAAGTTAACCTCCACCACTGCCCCAAACTCAGGCACAGATAGGCCCCAATTAGAAATAAAAGCTCAAGTATGTTGAAGGTTGTCTTTACTGAGTATGGTTTTGTACTAGAGCTTCAATGTGAGTTAGACAGCTCAGAAATGCACCATCCTGAACAATTGAGACAGCAACAGCAAGTCTTTTCCTGTTCTGCCTGTGCACTCCTTCTCCACAAAAGACATCCTGCTCCCCTCTAAAAAAAAACATTTAAAATGTAGGTAATACTTACTGATGTCTATGGGCTTGACTGCCATCAAAGGCGACCAAAGAGGTGTTACCCCAGTCACTATCTTCAGCCACATGACGTAGGTGTAGTTGAGTCTCGGAGAAGGCACACTGCATTCACACTTGCCGTACTCACTGCAGCCACACTGAGCAGCCGTGGCAATCCCCTTCAGAGAGCTCGTAGATGCATCTCCCAGTGGCAGATCTGATCTACAAAGTAAAACAAACAAACAGAAAGAACAACAACAAAAAAATTGATTTTTTCTCAATGCTATTTCAGTAGAGGAGATTTGTCCTCTGGGTAAGGTTTATTTACCTCCCCCCCCAAAAAAAAAATTGTAATGAGAAGTTAAAAAGACAGTAATCATAACTAATTGTTTTTGCTTTGCTGCTTCTCCCTTTTTAAATGGTTTAAAGCAGATGATTTAATGAAAAGTATTCCTAAGGACTGACCTTAAAACAAACGCATTACCATACTAGATGAGACCTGTACTTCAGCCAGACTAGTTTCCAAATCCTGATTGCAACCGTTACTAAATGCTCCTTGAGCACACAAAGTTAGTTACCCTACCCTGGACTAAATGCAGCTCTCTGCCACTCCCACAGAGATTTCATTTGAAATCCTACTTGTGGGGCACCAAAATAAAATCTAAACAAATGCAATGTTCATTCTAGCTTCTGCTACCATTAAACATTATAATTAATGTAATACCCTAATACTCTTATTCCAGTGAAAACAGTATTTGTAAAAACAGGCTAAAGAACTCCACCATTCAGAACATACTTTAGTACTTATTTTCAACAACTTACATTACTCAGGGAAAAAAAAAAAGACACCTGTGTTCTCCAGAATTATTAATTTTGTGCTGATGTTTTCTAGAAACAAAATTTTTCATCTATTTACTGTATAAAGTGCTCTATGTAGGAATGCAGGCACAACCAGAAGAAAACCCAACAGCTCTGTACCAGGCAGGTCTTCCACCCCTTCGTGTCAGGAAACTACCAAGATCTCACTTCTACACTGTAGGCTTCTCCGACACCTCGCTGCCTCCCCAGGCAGCTACACAAAGCAAAGGAAAAGCCTAAGCCACGTTACCAGATGCACTCCCAGGGGAAGATAGCCAGATACTGAGAGAGAAAGTAATGATCTTTGCATGCGGGTGAACTGGCAAGACACAGGGACCATCTCACAACACTGAGTTTGCGATAAGATCAGTGGACGACAGCTTTCTGAGGGGCCCCCCCATCACCTCACTCCAAATTGCTAAGCCAGGGCTAAACACGAGTCTCGATTACAAGCAGAACGGAAAGCCAAAGTATTTTGGAGAACAGCCACAGCCAGGGATTGCACGAGCTGCCTGTCATCTCCAGTTTGGCTGCAGATGGATCCAGTCACAAAATAACCATTGTTCCTAAACTGCAAATACTGGCTTTAGAGGAATTTATGCTTATACAGCCCTCAGAAGTTCAGGAGAGGTCAGTGTCTTCATTCAGTAGGGTGAGAGGAGGAACTCTGGATAAACTTAAAACAAAGCAACAGGCTGTTAAAAAATTGAGTTTCCTATGAGACTTGCAGCACACAGAGAGCTATAAATCCTGGTTCAGGAAGCATTACACATCTCACAACAGTAGCCACATCCAACTTGTTGTGGGGGGAAGGAACAGAGGGCTTAGTGAATACACGAGTGCATATTGCTGTCCTCATTCAGTCCTATAGCGCTGGCTGGGGCAATCTGAGAGATTTGTCTTGGCACTGAAGGATGAGCAAAAAAAAAAAAAAAGAGACAGGTACTAAACACAAAACTTTTGTGAATGGATTCTAAGAGCCCACCTCTGACATTCAAGAGAAAACTAATGAACTGAAGTTAAGCTTTCCATAGCTTACAGTGAAGGGAAGGAAAACGTGCAAAGGCGATGTGAGATGTGACTAAGATGGAAACAACTGGCTAAAGCAAAAGACACAACAGGAGAAAAAAATATAATAATGCTTGCCCTGAGCCACAGTGTAATTAACATGGGCATATGCCCAAGGCCTGCTTTTCTTTTCTACTCCAAGCGTCGTTTTCAGTTGTGCAGGGACAGTTCTTTTGGTCAACACATTAAGTTAAGGCCTCCTAGATGCTTTCACGCTTACTTCAGAAAGCGTTGATATTTTTGCTAAATTAATCTGTGGCCCTGTACTGAATTTTTAGACTTTAAATGAAAAGCTGCAAAATATCTCTACAGAAGTTCAAATTATTTCTTGCAACTGGAACATCTGACTGAAAATAAAGGGTCAGAACTGTTTTAGAAGAGATACAAGAACTACAAGTCTTCTATTTTCAAGAAAGGTACAACAGCAGCTATGGGTAGCTATGTTGAGGCCTGCCAGAAGTGAGGTCACCAGTGTAACACTGCTTTCAGTATTTCTCTGTATTGTGCTTGTGCAAGTGCAACCTTTATTAGGAACTGATGGAACAAGGCTTTCTGGGGTATAAATGAAGTGCTCCACGTACAAATGATGTGCTCAACCGAGGCACCAGTCTTGAGGTAAATTGTATGATTTATCCTTCAGAACACAGGAGCCTAGGCCCAGAAGTCAAGCAGTGCCCCACAGGTACTGCGAACAGGTCAGAAACACGAGCACACCCTATACATCACCATCCACCGAAAGGGCAAATTATAGGCAGCGCTCAAAATTCAACCCGGAGCATTCATCTGTGTCACTGCAAAAGCATCCCTAAGGCTAAGTGATTTCAGTTAATGTAATTACCATCAAGGTTTGCAGCATTCCTAGAATACATACAACTGGAAAGATCATTCACTTTTGGGAGACAATTAACCTAATTTGTCTAATTATGTTTCAGAATAATCTATCTCCTCCCAAAGACACGCTGCCGGGGAAGGTAAAAGCTCAGTAAATAGCACTGTTTCGGACAGAAAAAAACATTTTCTGTTCAAAGTAACTTGGTGTTAGAACCAGGCAAACTGTGGATGTGTAAAATAAAAAAGATACACCTCTAATCCTGAAAAACTTAAAACTGCTGAGGACTCAAACTTTGTGATGTTGATTCTTCTAGGTCATTATTTTCATACATTGCTTGTCTTATATGTGAGAATTCTGGCCTAAGCTCCAGACTCCCAGGGAGTAACACATGCCAGGAATGCATATTTTTAAAACTGGGAATGTTTTCAAGGTATTTTGGCTCATGCGAATAAAACGTTAAGGTATCAGCAAGCCAAAAGGGGAAGCTGTCACCTTAGCATGATCTGAAATTCTTTGCTAGCTGTTCCCCCAGAACACCCTAAAAGAAAAATATTAACATTAAGTCTGGGTAGTGAAACATGTTCTCTGGTGTCAGGAACTGCACTGCATCTTGCCTTTTCAGCTAAAAGTAATCAAATACAGAAATGCCACAAGTACCCTAGGGAGCCTTTAGGGCCTCCTCTCATAAATCGCACGATACTTACTGAATTCCCTTCATAATACAAAGAACCTCTTCATACCAGCTGGGACCTGAATCTGCTGTTCCATGGATGTTAGGCACACCCAAAAAAATCAATATACAGATTACTACGTTAGGATTACTGGCTGAGATTTTTCTGCTGCAGTTGAGACTGAATGGAACAGAGGTGAAGTCAGATCTGCCTCTCCCACAAACACGTAGCGGTATGCCACAAAGCAAAGTGAGGAACACTCAAAGTGGGAACCCACTCAAAATCTGGTTTCAGCTTTAAAGCATGATGCCAACTAAAGAACCATATTTATTATCACTTAATAGCCTTGCTTCCTACACGGACTACAGATATAATTTGTGGTAAGCGATATCTGTCATCCAGTTCTGTATTTTAAACAGAAGTTGTCACCTGTAAATTCAGCACGGCCAACTACTTACACTTAGCTTGTTTCCCTTAGAAATTCAGTCCGCATGTTCACACTATTCCTTCCAACCTACCAGTAATGCAGGAGAAACAGTGTGGTTTTGGGAGTGGAACCAAACAGATCAATTTACAATCAAATCAGACGGGTTCTGTATCAAAGATGTGCCCACCCCCCAGTCAGGATGATTACCATGTACTACCATCACAGGGAGTATTTGTGACAGTGAAAACTACACAGGTGGGTGCCGCTCAGCAGCACCAGTGTGATCACAGCAACATTTAATACAATGCCAAGTCACATAATTACTTTGAGAGAACTTTATGGTCAAAAGCATCACAAAGGCAGAACCAAGATCACAGCTTTAGAATTAAGCAAGTGTAAAAGCAAAGATATTTTAGCAAGTCAATAGGGATTTCATTAAAGCATTTCAAGAAGCATGGCAAGAACAGAGGAGAGGGGTCCTCCAAGCTTATCACTTCTCATTCAAAAATAGAACTACATGCTTTCCTCTGTTCTGTCTTTGATTACTTTGAGATAAGGCAAGGTATAAACCGTATCATCTGCTTGTAAAGCTAATGCTACTAACGTGCTGCAAGCCTGGGAGACTAATGCTGATGTTTTTGAAAATGCTTTCAGATTTCTAATGCCAACAGTGAGAAAAGTCTGTACTTACACAGCATATAAAAGATTAAACTTCAAATCAGGTCTCAAGTGTAGCTTCAAAAACCAGAGGCTACAGACTAACAGATCCAGCTTGCCTTTAATCCAACATTCAATGTTCCAATTTGAATCTAAACAAAAGAAAGAGAAAACATTTCTGAACTATATTAAAAGCAAAGAACCACTGAAGAGCCAGAGTACAATTCCCTAAAAAAGAGACAAGTAACAGATACTCATGAAGTCAAGGCACGACCCCACATATGCAAATGTGCATAAATAGTCCCTTTTGAACTGGGGGCCAGTATACAGCCTTAAACACAGAAAAGGCTAACCACTCGTATGGTAACAGCCTGCTGCATTCTGATTATTAGAGAAGCAATATATTTTACATAATTATAGGGACGAGGCAACAAGGCAAAGTAAGAAATGAAGCTGCTGCTGCTTGAAGATTTTGCTGCTGACACATACAGCCCCTGTGTGGCTGCACTGCATACACTCCGTTCACACAAGCAGTTGTATGGCATACACAACTGCAGCACATTTAGCGTGGTGGTCTTTAGAAGAGATTCTTTTCCCATGGGACAACACTTGTAAAACAGAATTCTACTCTACCTAAGTCAGCAGACCAACAGGTCCCTATGTTGCTCGCACAGTGTGGTTTACAGAAGGAGAAAAACAGTCTAGAAAAGTAATTCCATCAAATCCACATACAGATATTTACTAAGGCATCGCAATCTGGTCAGAGGAGAAGACACTTGCTGTCTTCCTCCCCAGCACTTGCTCTCTGTTTTCTCCCTCCTGAAGGAGTTTAAAGCCCACAACCCCCCCAAAAAAAAGTTTAAACTATTTTCCACAGCATCTAAACACCTGTGGAGATCTGGGCTTACATCCCCATAAGCAGTGCTACATATTTCACTCAGCATTTCTGTAGAAAGACAAACCATTTTTTTTTCCTTTGCATACGTGCTATTACCACTTTTACCTTCCACTGCAGACTTCTGAGATATTACACTACATTAAGTTCTCTGCTCTGGATAAAAATTAATACCCATTGAAATAAACAATAAACAACTACTTAAAAAAACAACCTTTTTCTGAAGGACAAGTAACTTACCATGCCTTTGACTGAAAAACCTACCTCTTTCCTGAGAAGCAGAGATGCTTATTTCTGAAGGAATAAACATCCTTGGCTGCATGCTTGCTCTGTACAAAGAACAATCAATGTTGTTATCACTCCAAAGGCAACACAGGAAACTTTCTTCATTCATTAGCAAGGGAGGGTTGGTTTCAGCAGCTCCATGCTCTCTCCTCAAACCAGACCAGCTCTCTACAACTCCAGCAGAGAAAGGACTCAAAACTGTCTCATTCAGCAACATACAGGGTAACGTAAAGTTCCTGGGAAGAATTTGATGGACCATACAATGGGCAACTGCCGTGTGAATGAAGTCTGCAAATAAAAAGACAAAGGAAAAGATACCAAAAATAATGGAAAAAGTTTTTATCACTTGACAATGAAGGGAGTGGCCGATGTTATACAGAAACACTTCTATTGCAGAAGAAAAAAAAAAATCAAATCATTTCTAGGGGCTTATCTCCTCTGAGCTGGAAACAAAAATATTTAAAATCACACCTTCTGAACTGGTGTCACAACTGCCAAATGCCAGCTTCCTCTTCCAAAGTCACTACAACAAACGTTTTGTTTTCCCAACTTCTTCATATTGGTCAAAATCAAGCCTGTAGGGGAAGCATCACTTTGGGGTAAACTGGCTTCTATTAATTTAAAATCCACCAAATCCTAATTCTAAATTCACACACTTTGCTGGGACTTTTGCAATCCATCTCTTAATAACATGGTCCCATCACTGCCGCAAAAAAATTATCCCATTGTAAATATAACACAGTCACATTGTAACTGTTAAATTCCACAGAACAGTATTACCAGAATATACGACTGGACGCAACTATGCAACGCCAGAGCATTATCTGGGAAGTGAGATGTAGGAAAAAAACAGTCACAGAATCAACGATCTTTCCATCAGACTTAAATTCTTCAAAATAAAAGCGCTCTGACCGCAGTCGTAGCTTTTGTTGGTAAGCCATGGCTTGAATTACGCTAACAGTGATTTTGCGAGTGATGAACGTATCGCTTTTGGAAATAGCTTACTGTAAAACACTGAATGAATTCCAAAGATTAAAGCTCCAGTTACAGAAAGGCACGAGGGTCATTTGCTCACTTCTTTGCTTTTAGCTTTCCGCTCAGTTAGGGCATAAATATTTTAAACCACTCATGAGATAGAAATTAATTCATACTCTGTGCCTTGCAACATCTAAAATAATAATAAAAAAAAATCTCTAGCACTGTTTGATTAATAGTGCATAAGCTAAATAATGTAAAAATACAAAATGAAAGCTTTTTAAAAGTAGATGCACGCTACATTAAAAGCAGACACCGTGTTACCACGCAGCGCATTTCATTTTGTCTTTACACAGATTTTGTAACGCCAGACTCCTGAAGGGTTCTGCTCTTTTCTCCTTTCTCGTTTAAAAGAGTTTGTGCCTCTGTAAATATCAGCTTCATTAGGCACCCTGGCACCATGTGGAGGATTCGGTTGACTGAACAGACTATTAGTCCAAAATACAGGATTAAAAAAAGAACAAATGAGTAAGTGACGTGACTGCCTATGAAGCAGGACAGTTAACCAACATACTGCCCAATTCACGGAGTCAATTGAGGGGTGTGAAGAGATTCCTGCCAAGTCACCTTTCTCCTAAAAAAACATACTTTCCCCTCTCATATCACGCTATCAATACCACAGGATTAATTAAATCCCATAAATCAAAATGTATGCAGCTACTTGCCATTTCCGCAGGTGTGTTTAAAAATAAAAGAACTATAATGAATTACAACACAGAATGTTTGGCATAGGCTTGCTATAGCTCTTAAAGGCCTGCTATCACAGCATGCGTTAAGAACACTTTCCTGCTCCAGACAGAACTTTTTCCCTGTGCCATGGACACACGGAGGCCATCACACACAGATCTGCCTCTCAAGCAGAGGTGTATTGAAGTGCCTGGGTTAAGAGAGCTACAGAGATGCTAACCATGGGTATTTGCTTATTTGAAAGAGATGGCCAGTCAACAGATGCACTGATTTTCTGTCATTGCAGGCCACACAACAGCTCTGAAGCCTAATGAAAACTCCCTGAAGCACCCAGGTTTTCTAATGAAAAGGTACACGACATCTTCAGATTACATAAGGTATTTGAAAGAAGAATCTGTCAACAACAGTTGACACTGCATGTATACTGTCTAATGATTTCTTCATCTTTCATGAAGATAAAAGATACGGATTTTGAAACTAACTTCATGGGATTGTGGTACCTGCTTTCTCCGTGAACATTATCATGAGGTCTTTAAGTAGTTCTTTTTTCAATCAAAAAAAAAGAAAGGCAAATACCATCTGTCCCTGAACAGCATATACCAATATTGCTGCGGACATCTCCCAGTTAGAAAAACAGACAAATCAGGATACAGATAAAACAGATAAGGACCTCTGCATATACTAGCTGCATACTGTGACAGGATACTAATGCAGTAATATGACTTGAAACACCACTGCAGAACAGAAACGGCGAGTACTCTTCATTCTAAACCATTTCCAACAAACTTATTTTTAACACGGTTAACTTACCCAACAGCACAACTGTGGTCAGAATGATTTGCCAGGACATCTTGTTTTGAAGAGATGGTCTGAAAAACATATAGAAAATTAACTGAGAATGATAATTATCATCAGGGTTTCATTACGGTGCACTTCTTTTACTTTGGTCTTCACACCTTTATAGCAGAAAGCAACAACAAAATCAGAATGTCATTTGGGAACAAAACTCATTAACATTGCTTAGCATATCAATTAAATATCAACACAGCTTTTTTTTTTTTTTTTTTTTTTACATCCTTAGAACTACATAGTGCCTTATTCCTCCAGGCTGACTGTTGGTCACTTTCTGGGTTTGGTAATCTGAAAGGCACAAGGAATCTAAACTATCAAAATGCCCAAGAGGTACCCAAGTATCTCTTCCCCCAAGAAAAGAAAAAAAAAAGTGCAGCATGCACAAAAGCACCCAAACATCAGTTTGGTGAAGACTTCACTAAACTTTACATTAATATTTAAATACTTTTCTTTCATTTGAGGTTCTTTGTTCTTTTTTGATTTTTGTATTTTAGCCACACAAATTCCATGGAAGCCGAAATATAAGCATTTTTATACTTTAAGAAACAGTTTGACAAAGGATATCAGACTAAAACATTCAGAATTCGGTTGCCTTTGTAGTTAACTAGAACTGGATGATCAGTAAAATTTACAGATCAAAACAGAGAATGTTGTGGCAAGAACTAAGATGCAGGGAGTCCCTCCAAAGGCGTTCTCATTCCTTGCATAATTTTGAGAACGATTTCCTCGAGACCGTCGATGCTGCCAAAAGAGCTGGTGCCAACGTATGTAATCCCCTGGCCTTTCGGTTTGGGGCAGCACACACTGCACCACGCAGCGCTGCACGATGATACATGGTCTCGGGAGCTGTGTGGAAGCAAATTGCTGCGGTGGTGGAGGAGCAGGAGGGAAGACGCAGGGCACTCCCTGCTCGTCCTGCACAGAGGGTGAGACATCCTCGTCGTCTTACCCCAGGCAGAGGTCCAGCAATCCACCACGGGGCAGAGGGGCACCAGCACAGGGGAACCGGTGGCTGCTAATAAAGCCAAGGGGTTTGGTTGTGGAAAGGAAAGCTGCTCTGTGCCCAGACTACACCCAGAACTATCCCTCCTCTTCCGTAAATCCTCGCCAGAGACTAACAGGATCATCCAGGGACCCTTACAATAAAATCCCTTGGAAATTCAGTGGGGCTGGAGCCAAGCTGTTCCTTCAGCACAGACTGTCCTCGTTTTGGTCTGAAAAAATGAGTCAGTCCCATCTACTTTTCTCCCCATTCATCCAGGTTATAATCAGACTACATTTTAAGCTACATTTTGATCAATTAAAGAGGAAAGCTCAAGATTTCAAAGGTAGTGCTCCACAACCCCTACTTCAGAGGAAAATTTGCCTCTCAGCAGAGCTGTTATCAGGCCAGCCTTCCCTGTACATCTGCCATTAGCCAATTTCCTAATAAGTGAGCCATGAAGGCCAGCGGAATTACACTAGCTACAGCCTTCTATTAAGCCTGCCATTTCACAAAGATACAGGCTGGGATTATTTCCAAAAGCCTATGATGAAAGTTACCTAGTTTTTTCAAAGTTTCTGACTGGAGGAGGGAAAAAAAAAAAGCTTTTAAAACAATTTCCTTGGCATAAACATATGCCATTTCCATTATTAAATCTACGGTTTAATGAAAGCCAGTCCATTTGCCTCTTTTATAGGCACAACAAAAATTTGCAGTTCATAGCTCAACCACTTCTCAGTAGGAACTGGCAGAGACAGCTTCCATATGTTGTGCAAGAAAATCAGACAGCTTATAAAGTTATTGGTATGTCATGGACGTTACTGAAAATGTCTTTAGAGCTCTCACTCTGAACACCAGTAAAATATTTCCACCAACAAAAGCTCTAAATGGTCCATAAAGTCACAGTCCATCAGTCACTCTCCCATTGTGAGATCCCATACTGAATGAAGCTAAAGCTGCCACCCAGGTACCCTAGCCCGTCTGTTCCTGGATGTTTAAAGAAAAGAACCTCTACTTCGACAACCATCCATATTCCACTGTACTATTTCAAAGGAGAACGTGCAGCACCAGTGAAACACCATCTCTCACTTGTCCCCAGATGCAAGCAGGCAATACCTTCCACCTGGACTGAAGGGAAAGCAACCACAGATGCCCAGGACCATGTACACTTCAAAGAAGAAAGCTGTAGTTATGCAGTCTCCTGAAGATAACAGCATTTTCACTTCCTGCTGCCACATAAACATCCAGATAGAGCAATCAAAGAGATTCTGATATCAGCACTAATTTAACCATATTTAACAATATTTGCGCCAGAAGGCAAAAACACAGCTCAGACCACTTCAAGACGTTTTCTCCTTCTATTGCATCGATGTAAGCGGATACCACAAAGCTGTTCCTTTTAACCTCTGGTCCCAACCACGTTCACGAACAAAAACCAGTGCTGAGCGGGATCAGAAAGCAACAAAAAATACAAGGCATCGGCACGAGCATCCCTCCTGGATGCTTTGCGCAGGGGTTGGGTAAAAAAGAGCTACCTGCAGGTAATGCCCAGGACACGACCAGTGTCCTACTGGACTGGGCAGGATCACTAAACACCTTTTCCAGTGAGAATACTGAATTTACCATAAATCCTAACTGCACTGTAAGAAAGATGAAAGTTTTACAAGAATGGTTCAAGGAACTGGAAGTTAATAAAGGAACATTATGAAACCTTGTAACTACAGCTCCGTCCTGGAGAGAGTTAACACAGCGAGGACAAATGGTTTTGTGCACGGTGGGGGAAGTCTCCACACAAATGGGAAGAATCGGGGCCTGTTTTAACACATTGGCCTTAAGATGCTGCATCCTGAAACCACCAACTTTGCTGCTGCGCAGAAGGTGACATTTTCCAGTTTCTTACTCTTCCTCTCCATGCTAACTAATGTAGAAAAAAAATCATTTAAGGAGAGTTCAATTGGATTTTTGTCAAGGCAGGAAAACAAAACAGCAAATACGATAAGCAAGGAGTATGATTACGAAAATAAGGTCATTTGCTACAGGACGGCTGAGAAGTCACACACTTCACTGGCATACCAGCATGGGAAACATCTTCAGCACAGCCTGAAACGTGGCTGGTGATCCACAAACACCTGCTCAATGGGCTCAGAAAAACATACTTAGAGTTTGCCCTTGCCCTCTGAAGCTCTCCTGAACTACACTCACACAAAAACCAAACCACAAAATTAAGGTGGGAAGAGGACTGCCATACGAGGCAGGTGGGAGCATCAGTCCAGCCTGGCCGTGAGCGAACAGCGCGCCCTGACACCGTTGATCTCACCCTGAAGCTCTCACCCAGTCTCACAGGAACAGAGGGATGAGACGAGCAAATGCAGCGGGATCAGAGCCTCACATGGCAGCGGTTTGTCAGCAAGCAGTCTCAAACCTACAGAGAGTTACAGAAACTCAGCTGCCAGGATCACATATTTTCCCTCCAGTAATGTACAATGTACCCACTCACATATACAGAGTCTGAAGGCTTTTTTTTTTTTCTTTTTCTTACTCCCATCCTCCCAAAAAAAACAACAGCTGCTAGTTAATGGGAAACAGGAACATAATACCGCGAGCATACAAACTGTCCCTGACTTTTGCAAGCTACAGCTGTTTTTAACTATTCAAAAGCCCTCTATTATGCATACAAATATTTGAGCAGTAATGCCTCCATACAGCACCTCCTGGCCTGCTCTTTAAGGGTGCTCGGGGGGTTTCCATTCCTGTGGGGTTCTGACAACACCCGTGATTTGTGGTCAGCCCTCCTGGACACAAATTTCTGTTGCCATTCAGCATAGCAGCAAGCAGCATAAATAAGGAGTTCGGAGCAAATGAAGCGTACAATAGCAAGGAAAATTATTTGCATTGAAGTTTTTGCTTTCAGATCCCACCAAAGCTTTAAAAAGGAGATGCCCACCTCCCCCCAGCAGACAAAGTAAGACCTGCAGCAGAACTACCCTTGTCTGCAGAGGCAGCAGGAGAAATCCCTGCTGAGGTAATAGGCTACGAGTCCGGTGGTGAAACCCAACAGCAACACGCCCCAAACGTGCCCTAAACCCATCCCAAACACACCCTGGAGCAGGTTCTCCTCTCGGCTGTGCTGAGGCTGCCCCAGTTTACGACACCCGCGGTGCCCCGACCCAGCTCCCCTCCAGCACCCACCGCGGCGCAGGATCCAGCAGCGGAGCCCTCACAGCACCTCAGCAGAGCCCTCACACCCCGGCAGAGCCCTCACACCCCGGCAGAGCCCTCAC
>CM021704.1:29031952-29049186 GCA_011074415.1 Stictonetta naevosa | reverse complement strand
AGCCCTCACACCCCGGCAGAGCCCTCACACCCCGGCAGAGCCCTCACTTTCCCCGCACCCCACCGCCGGCCCCCAGCGCAGCCCGCCGCCCCGAGCCGTGCCCCGCCGTCCCGTCGCTCGGAGGCTGCGGCTCGGCGCCCACCGCGGGTCGCGGCCGGCAGCAGCCGCCTGTCAGACCCGTCCCGACCCCCCGGTTGCGGTCCGTGCCGACGGCTGCCCTCGTGCGTTAATTACCCGTGCGGTAATTAACAGCGGGTTCCCCGCGCGCAGCCCGCAACGGCTCCTGCGGCTCGCCCGTCAGCACGCTCGTGATTTTAGTGCGGTTTCTCTCACTTCAGGCGCTAAGGCTCAGGAAGGAAAGAGGAGAAAAAGAAAGGTCCGGCCGTGGGCACCGTGCCGCCTACTCCCGTCACGAGCCGTCACGCGGCTGCCCCAAGCGCCCCGCTCCCGGACCTGCTCCGCTTCGCTCCCGCGGCGCCGGCCCCGGCCCCGGCCCCGGTCCCGGCCCCTGGCCCCGCACGGCCCCGCTCGGGGCGCAGAAGCCGCCCCGCCGCGGCCCCGCCTCGCCCTCCCGGCGGCCTGGCCCAGCCCCGCCGGCCCCACCTGCCTCCGGCTCCCCCCCTCACGGCCCGCCCCGGCCCCGGCCCCGGCCCCGCCGCCTCTCCTCAGGGACAGGATGTCGGAGGGGCCCCGTGAGCGCGGGGCGGAGCGGGACGGGGCCTTCCCCGGGGTATTTCAGCTGAATTTTCCTACGGTGGCAGGGGGCCCAAGGGAAAGTTTGGTCCTCACACAGCCCGCGGGAGGACGGGGGGCTTTATCCCACGGAGGCAGCTCCCCCCGCTCTCGGGTGAGGGCAGCGCGGCCGGGGGGAGGCTGACAGACTCCTGTCACAACGGCCCCACGCGGCATGGGTATTAAGGAAAGTTAAGGGCAGTTCTTATTTCTTTTTTCCTCCTTTTTACGAGAACAGGGAACCTTCGGGGAACGACCAGCGCTGCCTGAAGCCACGGAAACGTTTGCTGGGAGCTTAATTAACGCTCAGCCGCAGCAGTGCATCTAGCAGCAGAGGCTGTGCTCGGTAGCCGACTGGTAATGTAAGGGGACAGCGACCACAAGCACAGGCAGTGCTTTCAGACCAGTAAGCATATCTTACGTGCTTTCCAAGGTTCTCTGAATTTTCACAAAATGATAAGCATAAACGTTGTGAATTACTGATCCTAACACAAACATTCGTATACTTGTCAGAAGGACAAAGATTATTCAGTGCCCTAAGAAAACTGACTTGGAAACACCGCTTCTGACTGGCATATTACTGCAAGCACTGCTGTCCTGTTCAATTTTGGCTATTTGTTGAATTAAATATCTGAAAGTGAGTGAATGTACCAAAAGTTAGTCCTGAAAATCTCGTTCTTTAAAGTTGTGAAAATGTTAATGTTACTAGCTTGCCACAGACTTCCAAGGTGTATGTGAACATTGGACATAAACAATTTGTTATATTTAACTATTTGAATCCAAAAGTGTGAATACTACAGTGTTCACCACATGCATTCATGTAAAAATACGATTTTGATCAAGAAATGTGATTTTAAAACTTCAAATAAGACAGATACAGGAAACTTACAAAATAGCCCATTTTGTAACACCACATAGATGACTGTTTTAAAAGAACAGTTATTTATAAAGTATCTTTTATTAAAAACAACAACAAAAACTTACCTGAGACAGCATGTAATGTTGGGCAAAATAATAAAAGCTTTGCCATCAACTTCAGTGCAGTGGTGACTTCACCTGCAGTATTATGGATCATTTGAATTTGTATTTGGATTGATTTGTAAATGGTAATTTGTCCTAAGATTGTTTAAGAACAAAAATCAGAGCTTTATTTTCAAAATACCCCTACTATTCCTGTGTCTTCAGTTTTTCTAAATATATTACAAAGGAAGGTAGCTTAATCTATCATCTTTAAGCTGTATTGGTTATATACACAAAATTGTACATACAGTTCATGAATGTACATGAGATGTACATGCACATAAGATATACATGCATAGTTATAAGGTAACATCTTTGGTACATAAAGATCCACATGGGCATACAGACTGGCAACCCAGTCATATGCACCATTTAAAAAAAAATAAATGCAGTAATCAGTACAGAAAGTCAGAAAACGCTGCATTTTTACATACAGGAAGATACGTTGAGAAGCCTGTTCCTCTTTTCATGTAACAAACAATCATCTGTGACCAATTTATCATCCCAATCAGTCATGTATTTGCAGATACAAAACTTGGGTCATTACTTTTGCACGCACTATAATGAAACCTTCAGAAGGAGATGATCCTTGATACCTTTATTCTTCCAGGTTCCACCTTACCCTACATGCAACCCTGTTCACTGAAACTCCTTGTGGGCATACACCACAGTTTAGCATGACTAACAGTCACTGTCTACAGAGGACTCGCTGGTCTGAAGCAATTTGTTCTGAAATGTAATCTGAATTTACTCTCCAGAAAAAAACTCTGCAGAATTTATTTTCTGTTTAGAATTTTGATATTAATCAGTGGAGGTTGGTTTCCTTAAACACCTAAATTTCCAACGGGAACTGATTTCTGCATCACAAAAATTGTCAAAGATAATATGCTTAAAAAAAAAAAAAAAAAAAAGCAATAGGCTTTAACACAGTTATGAACCAGTTGGAAGACAGATAATTATTTCCCATTATTTTCTAATTACATTTCTGTGAACCACCTAGACACAGAGAGACTACTTTAATTTCTTCTTTACTATACTACTCTTCTGCAACTTACAAATCCTGAGTCATAGTGAAGAAATTGACAGTGAAAATTAATAACTGAAATTAAATTTAAATCCTGACCTTGAATTGCTAGAATGAGTTTTTCAACTATTAAATTGATGAAGACCAGGTCTGAAGTTGGAAAAATGAAAAAACATCCGCAGGTTATACAAAATGGTTCTAAAACGAACAACAAGCACACCGTAGCAATCTGTACTTCTCCAAAAGGCTACACCATTTGAGGCTTAGAAGCTACAGTTACACAGAAGTCAGAAGTCCAGTTACTAAGAGGGATAAAAGATCTTTTTATGTCATCTTTTTCTATGTATGTTCTTTCTTCTAATGCATAGCTATGGGCCTAGTTATGAACGTGAATTTCCAGTTCGGATCAGGTACACAGTCAAATATGCACCAAGAGTACTTTGTCTCTAACTATAGTCCATGCCAGAAGTCACTAAAGATATCACGAATGAGGCTTGCAAAAAAAATACTAAAACAAACAGCAAAAGTAGAGATTAGGTAACAGATTAAAGATAACCCCTTAAAACATACAGCAGAAGTAGAGATAACAAATTTGCTATAACCCCACACTGAACACAGAATCTCCTTAGTTTGCTGTAAAGATAGCTATGTTGACCACAGTATCAGGGAGGATAACAAGAGGGCAAGGAAAATAAAGTTACTATAGCCACAGCAGGGAGAATGCTGTAAGGGTTAATACATGCAAACAGAGTTATGAAAAAATAGCGCATAAAATTGCAAGTCCCAGGCGCTGGTAGTTTAACCAAATTTGTTAAGAAGCAGTACTGTAAGAGTCAAGAATAAATACATAGTGCTTCTGTACAAAAGGGGAGAGTGTGATAAGATCTGATTTCTAAAGCATACAGAGTTTATAACAAACTGGGGGAGAGGGGTGAGAGCTGGGGAGTAACTCCCAAGCAGAAGGATTTACGAACCACTTGAAGTAAAGGACAATACTGGCATGAAATCAGATGGGTATAAACCTGCCTCAAAAACATTTAGGCCTGTCATTAAAATCCAGGTCTTGGCCAGTGGAAGAATACTTATTTCTGGAACAACCTCTAATCAGAAAAACAGGAAAGAAAAGAAACAGTTTAAGTGAGGGTTTAATAAGTTAATGAAAAGAATAATTATACAGCTTTGTACCTCCAAGAAAATTGGATAAAATAATCTAGACAGACTGTCTCAGCCTCAGGTTTCGTTGCTACCCGTGAGAGTTCCTTGAGAGTTAATTTACCTATTTTACCCCCATTTCATAGCCCCTGGTACCCCTCCCTGTTATATCAAGGAACTTAAAATGGTGACTGAACACAGCTACAAAATATGTGCTTACCCTTTTTCTTGGAAAAGACAGCAAGAGTTTAGAGCCAAGGTACCAGAGACTGATAAGTCCCAGATATGTGCAGCAGAGGTTTTTATGACATTTTTTATTTTTAGCAGTATTATTTAAAATCAATTTAAAAAAAAATCTGTTTCATAAGCTATGAAGAACAATATTTTGATTTAGCTACTGCAAGCTCTTCTCAGTAAAAAGGCTCGAATGTCTCATCATACCGTATATTGGCTTGTGTAAACAGCTCCTACCACGACCATAAACACAAACCTTCTGACTGGCTTTAATTTATTTATTGCCTTTCGGTAATTCATGATCCATTTCCTCAAAGCAGCAGAAGCCAATCTCTCTCCTCGTTAAAAGAATCACCATCTCCAATTGAATATAAATTCTATTTTTAAAATATTTCTGCATTCTGATGTGACAGTTTCGGAAATCTGACTACATGCAATTTCTGTTCAGAGGCTGGGAAACTGATGAAGCTTTTGTATCCTGGACTTCTGTAGCGCAAGCAAAAACTGTCGCATGCTGGCTCATCTGCCACATCCCTGCTGGGTGAGATACACGACAGGCCCACGTGGAAATAATATTCTATTAAGGTTGAGACATCTGGAGACAAATGTTTGACTGAGTAAATTTTATTTCACTTTGCCATATTCCACTGGTGTTCAGTGAAAGGAAAAAAAAATCCCTACATAGCCTATGCTAGTGCATAATTATTTTAAAAGTTTTTTTTTCTTTCTTTCTTAATATCTAACCTAAATCTTCCTGCAGTGTAAACCTCTTACGGTTTTCATATATTTGGGAAAGACAGCAGATGTAGTCCTCCTTTAAGAAGTCCCTGTATGTATGTTAGTTACGTTATTGTCTCATACTGATCTTCTGCCGTGTAAACCAAACAGCTCCAGTTCCTTCAGCCTTTCTTTACAGATCGTCTTTTCTGGAGACCTGCTGAGGCTAACGGATCTCCTTTTGCCTCATTCTCGCTGCTCTCTTCTCTCAAGGGTGATGTCCAAAGTTGGAGCCAGAACTCCAACTGAAGCCTTAGCAATTGCTATGTAAAGGGAAAGGATCATCTCACGTTTTACACAGGACAACCCTGTTTACTCATCCCATGTGGGTGTTTGCTTTTCTTCCCTCCCAGCTGTGTACCTGTGTTGACTCAGGCTTGGTTTGCATATCTCCCTAAGCCTCAGATCCTTCCTGCAGAACTTTTGTTTGTGCAGTTGATTATTTCTAAGTACCTTGCACTTGTCTTTATTGAATTACAGCCTATTTATTTCAGATCATTTCAGCAATTTGTCAAGATCACTTTTAATTCTAATCCTGATCTCTGAAGTGTTTGCAACTGTTCCTACCACTTTGTTATCCGATGATTTAATATGCATACACTTTTCAACTATTCAGGTACTCACTGAAAACATCAGACAGTTTTAGGCTTCAGGTGCACCCCTGAACAACCACCCTACCTGAAGTCCATCAGTCTGAATTGCTGACTGAGGGTTTGTTCTGTTCTTGTTTGGTTTTGAAAGTCCCTTTCTTTTCATGTGAGCACTTTACAGAAAGATGTCCCTTCCCATAGCAGAGGGCTTGGACTAGATGCAGATGATGCCTGAATTTCCTCACAAGTGATCTACTTTACCAGTGCAGTTATCATTTTGACTCAATACAAAAATTTTCAGTTTCTCCTTCTTCTCCACACTTTATGCATTTGCATACAGACATCCAGGCCGTTAAGCCAACTGCTCCATGATTTTCCTCTTTTGCTCCTGTAACCATATCTTGACAAAGCTCCCTAGCTCCCGCACCTTTTCCATGCTATGAGTGTATGCTTAACCATTGGGCCTGTGCCATTGTCTACTCTGAGTTTGAAGGAAAACCCCTTGGTTTGGCAGGCCCATGACCAAAGACGGTATTTTCCAGTGTCACCACAGCACCCCCTCTTCTTAGGGCTTCACCCTTTGTGGAAGTGGAACAGTTTTTGGAGAATATAAATGCAAACAGCAGTGAAATTTATTTCCTCTCAGCCTCCACGTTTCACCTCAGACTTTCTCCCTTGAAGCACTATAAAAATAGCAAAGGTCCAGCAGCCTTTCAGAGTTACACATTGAGCAACAACAAAATACCATGAAATACCAAGTCCCAAGTGTTTTGTAAAGCACCTGAGAAGACTTCAGAAATCCACGTGCAATTGACTGAGAGCAAGAAACATGTAACTCTATGTACAGTTTCGGACAGAAAAAAAAAATGTTATTTAGCCTTGAAGGTTTATTTATTTATTTAAACAATGAAGCATTAAAACAATTCTTTCCCTTCCACCAGTCACGCTGGATAGAGTCATGTAGCCATTGTGTTGGAGGACGATGACAGTACCCTGACTTCTCAGAACAAAAAATGACTAATCTCCTGTACCATCTTACATCCATACAGATATCTATTGTAATGCTAATCTTGCTGCCAGATAGTACAGCACCCAAGTCTCTCCTAGGCTTGTAAAAAAGCCTACAGGCTTCCTGCTCAAGAACAAAAAAATAAAAATAATATATATATATATATGCTATTTTCCTCTACTGCTGAGGAAAAATGGTCCAACCATCTCCCTCAACAGTAAGAGAAGGGTGCCAACATAAGCCTAAACATAAATCCTTTTCTGAGGCTTACAGTTCTGAATAAAGAGGCAGAAATCTGAAGCATATTAAACCTTAGTAACTTCATGCAAATTTAGCACGTATGCATCCTAAAGACCTAGAAAAAGTGTTAGAAATTCAGCACCAGTTCTCCCAGGTTAAATTTGTCAGTCCTGAGCACAGCTGAGCTTCTTCTGGGTGTATAGCATGGGTTTTGTCATCCTGCCCCCCTTTCTAATTCATCTAATTTATTCCTGCTGGGTTAGCCAACTTGTGTTTAGCCAGGTGAAAGAGACTGACTATGGGACTGCTGTAGAAAAATCAAACACTCTTATACTATGTACAAATAAATCATGCGTGTCTGAAGTTTTTCTAAGCCATTTAATGGCCTCCAGAAGTGAAAAGTCTAGCTTTGTTGTTAAGTCGATGCAAAGATGGACACTGCCTTCACAGTGTTTCCTTCCAGGGATGTTCTTGCTGCTGCAAGAAAGTTTTGCATTTAAGCTCCCTGCACCTCCTAACCAGCATCCAAGTCGAATCAACCAACCAAAATCTTGCTACTGCATTAAGACCACGAACAGAATTAGACTTTGCTTCTGGATACCTACGGAAATGCTCTCTGCAATCCTCACTGCAAATTTAAAATTGCATCAGGTAGTGATAAAACATATTCTGTACAAAAAATGTGCCCTTCCCTGAAAGATTCGTGTTTTCCACAGCTGTACAGATACTACAGTCATATACTTGGACTGATACAATAAATTGGCATCAAATACACTAAAAAACTAAGATTTTAGAATAAAAATAAAACAAAAAGTCTTACTATAACCATAAGAAAGGATAATTGAATAGACATTAAAACTTACAGAGCATACCACAATAAAACACAACCAGATAATTAAATGTATAACTAAATGTATGATTAAATGCATGTTCCTCCTTTGTTGGAAACCCCTAGCAGCTGTGTGCTCAAATTTCCTCCCCAGGCTGATGCAAGCGTATCTATACTAATTTAGTAAAGATAATCCTAGAGACACACCTCTTTAATTTAGAGCAGAATGGCTCCTTCCTGTTATTTATTTTGTTCTAGGAAAAAAGTTAAACTGTTGCTTTGAACTTGAGAAACAAAGGCAGCCATCTGAGCACACAGGCTCACCTTCCAGGAGGGAATCGTTCAGGGTGAGCTGTCGGAGCCTTATTGACAGTGATTCACCTCGGGGGCATGCAGGAATGAATCACATCTGTTAACTGCGGAGATGCTGGCAGCAGAGCACCAATCTTAAAACCCTGACTCACCCTCAGACGCTTTATGCTAGCTTCAAGAGAAACTTGTGAGCTCTGTGTATATAAATTGATCTCTTAAAAAAAAAAAAAAAAAAATTAGTAAAACTTGTATCTTTGTCTCAGATGATGGCAGGATAAGACCAGTTTGTCTGTGACTAGTGGAACTGCCCTGTCAGCAGAACTTATCTCAGACTGCTCTGGTAACATGCTATTAAATGTAGATGTCCATGGGGAAAATGAGAAGTGGGATTCCAAATACGTCTTAACAGGAAAGAAGAGAATTCACCTCCTTCTCTGACATTATGCAAAAAAATAAAAGGATGTAAATGCTTCTGTGAGAAACAAATCCAGGTAAACTTATTAACAACTAGTTAATGAATTCTCTCACTATCTCTCCCCTAGCACTCCTGAAGGATGTCAGCATCCCACGACTGACACCGCAGTCCTTACCGAATCTAGCAGGACGTTACTAAACGCCTGATGGAGACGCACAGAAGCAGAGGGAGGAAATCACTGCCAGGCTAATGTAAGAATTGTTGTGCTCAGAATATTAATACTCAATGCCACACTCTGGGTGCTTACAGAAATGTGTGCATTTGAACACTTCATTCCTTATAGTGAGAGAAAAAATTGGAGAGAGACCTAAATAGATGTAGATTGTGGTATAAACAGCTATTGCCATCTTATATGGAAGCTTTTCAGGCAAGAAAATAGTTACAGAGGATGAAGTAATTCTGTGAGTCATATAGACAGAAATTACACAAAACTGATAAGTGTCTGAGGATAATAAAGACTGAAAATTATTCATGAGAGGAGTGTTAAAACGTTTGATTCATGCTCAACAAATTGCCCACTTCTGCATCATGCTTTTTTCACACATTAATAATTCAAGTCAATAGATACATCAGGTTTCTGGATTTTTCTTTTCTTGTGCTTTTAAACTTCCGTGTTACTTCTCTTAACCATCTCCCAGTTTATGAAGTAGGAGTGTCTGAAGCTGTTTAGTATTGTATAAACAATACTAAAAATACTTACAGACTGCTGCCATTTTCATAGGAAAAACATGTCATCTTCTGGAGATGTCATCTTCTGGACATCTCAATGCCACCCTTGTTCACGAATTGGTGAGCAGTGCACAAACACCAATGTGGAGGTTATCAAGAAGACAGAGCCAGGCTCTTCAAGGCGTGCATGATCAGAAAACAAGAGACAGCAGGCATGAACTGAAAAAAACAGGGTTCAGAGCCAACAGAAATAAAAGCTTTTTCCATGGAGGAGCATCAAGCAATGGAGCAGGCTGCCCAGTGTTTGCACAGCCCCAGAGGAACTAGGCTCAGCCCACAAATTACGTGGTGTCACATTGGCCATACGGACTTGGCAGTTTAGTTCTCTGCTGCTTGCACCAACTTTGTGTAGATTTGATTCAGATTTGATCGTAAGCACATCACCGGAACTGGTCTCAGCCCATCAGGACGTATTCATTGCTAATATTGGCATTTCTTCATGTCCTTGTCTGTTAGAGCACCATATCCTCGGGGCAAGTGATTTCCTTTAAGAAAGGCTCATTCCTTGCCCATCACAGTGAGTACTGGCCTCAGCCGATCAGCAATATCAAATCAGAGTTTTAAATAGCAGCCTGAGTGAGATGACCATTAAGAGCAAGTAAGACTTAGCTGCTTAGCTGCTTAGCATCATAGCCCCAGATGCAGTGCTGCACAGTACCAATGACTGTTATCTGGTCCCCAGATCTGGTCCCCAGCACTAGTCAATAACAGTGGCTGAAAAAGTTCTGGATTAAGGCAGTGTGATTTAACACATCTGAGTTTTCTTTCTGTTACGTGAACATCCAGAGAGACTCATCCTCCCTTCTCAGTTGAGTTCGGTGCTGCCTAGTCTTGAGATTTTCAGTACTCAGTAGTGTACCCCAGACTCGTGTATTTTGAGAGGGATTGCACTCCCCTTAAATAACATGGGAATCCCATTTTTCTGTCTCAAGGGTGAATGGTGTAAGGCACTTAGAAGTCATTGCAGATTGTGGTTGTTGTTGATTGCCATGTAAATTAAGACCATGAAAGTACCTTCTACTGTTTCATCTTCCCTTTCATTTGTAATCTGGTTACTACTAAATATTGCATATTTGGTGAAATGTCCTAAAAAAAACACATTGCTTTTTAATTTTAACAACTTTTTTTTCTCAGTCTGCCAGTAGCTGACAAGGTAGAAAGATGTGCTTTTCTCTTTCATTCCTGTGAAGTTAGAGGCAGTACCAATTTAAACTGTGACTGGGGCTCTGCATTGGTACAAGTCTGTCTTACGACTTCAAATTCAGTGATGCAACCTGAGTTTACATTAAGTAACTTCCTCCCCATAAGACGCCTTTTTGAGGAGTTAGGTACTCTGTGGTGACCTGATTTTTAAAGTTCCCTCAAAATACTCCTAGTGTTCTGTGTTCAATCACACTGCCTTAATCCAGAGCTTTTTCAGCCACTGTTATTGACTATTGCTGGGGACCAGAGCAGGGGATTATATGGAAATTGTATGGGGATTATATATGGAAATACAGTCGTTGTATTACAATGACTGGAATACTCTATACATGGAAAAGATTAAGTTGCTCTGCTTTTGGAATGGGTGCGTTCTTCACAGTGTCAGGGCCAAAAGTAAATGGAACAGATCACAGCAGTAAGTGCATTGCACTCATGTCCTAACAACTACTACCGATCGTGATTGCCTCTAGAATTCAGTTTAAACCCTGGGAATAGCCACAGGTTGTTTTATGATGCCAAGAAGAAGGTCCCAGCTCAGCAATAGCTGATATTTCACATGGTTTGTCAAGCCACTATTAATTGGTTTTGTGCAGCTTTTTGGCAGCTGCCCTTTGTCAAGCTATCGCAGCCCTCAAATCTTGTTCAGTATGTTCATGTTTAGATCTGCTTCATAACTGAGTGGTTACAGAGGATGTGCTTTTTTCTCCTAACTTCTAGAAAATTGTGTAACTTGTCCCGAAGTAGTTGCAACAAAGAAAACTCTAAAAATATGATTATTTTACTCAAATATTGAGCAAAGTCCGGTCAAGCAGTCAAGACCTATTAGAAAGCACATCGCATGCATCTCAAAACCAGATGTACTGGGTTGCTGAGACATTATGTTCAGCAGTGAAGACATTTCTGTCTCAGTAACTTTTCAGAGCCAGATGTGACAATTTCAAAACATCAGGGACTATGCCAGCATTAGTAGCCAGTAGTTTTGGAAGGAAATCAGAAGAATGGAGTGAAAAAAATGGGAAATGGCTGGACCTCTTTCTATGCTGAGATGCTGACATTCTGCATGACTTGTTTTGTACAGAAATAATAAAGGATGAGAAAAAAGGAGCAGCATGAGAAAAGAACAGCAAGAAACTGTGTGTGGTGGGAAGGAGGGAAAAAGGGGCTAGGAAGGGCCCGGTATGGGAAGAAGAATGAACAATGAGAATGAACAATGAGAATGAGAATGAACAATGAAGAATGAAGGTGGATCCCACTGGGGCAGAAATAATGCATACAGATATCCCCAGTCATCAAGATTCTCCTTTATTGATTAGGTATTTTAGCCCAAAGGTCTCCACTTGACATGTGTCAAACACAGGTTGAATTTGATTATTTAGCTCAGGCAGGTTTCCCTTCAGAAAGGTCACGTTTCATGCAGCCCCACTCCGTCCCAGGTCTGGCTGCAGGACATACGAGTGGCCAACACCGCAGCCCCAGGGGATAACCCCAGACAAGCACCAGTGGCCTTTTCCTCCACCTTGCCACTTTGCATTTCTACCACTCTACTTTATTTGTACATGGGTTAAGGAGAGAAAGAAGAAGAAAAAAAAAAAAAAGCCTATTGAACATGATTCTGTGATTAATAAAAACTAACTTCAGAAGGTTTGGTATTGGGTAAGATTTTTTGATGTTTAAAAAGAAATAGCCTAAATCCTGTTCCCACACTCCAAGTAAAAACACAGTAATAACAAATGGCCCATTTCTGCAATTTAAAAGTTTTCTGAAGGCCAGGGAAATGCTATCATGTTAATACGATTACTAAAAGCGCTACAGGACAACACACATTGACTGATCCTCATAATGAGTTTACCTGCAGACTTCCTCATTACCTGCGCATTACAGAAGAGATTTAGTGCTGGGAATACAATTAGCTGCAGTAACCTCTAATGCCTTGCACCGTAGCTCAGCAGAGATGTGTGCAACAAACACCACCACTAGAACGTCAGACACACAGATGGAAGAAAGATGGGCTTGCCCTTTGAGGTGCTTACACGGAGCCTCTCACTGAGAATCAGAAAGTTCAGGACCTTCTGGTAAGCGATCCACAAACGTTGGCTTTGTGTTTATTTCTGTCTGTTGGTGTAACGATCCTTGTCAGTAAAGAAGTGTGCATAGACATGGGTGCTATCACTATGACTTCCATCACTAACTATCACTTCCAACAGGGAGGAAGCACTCCCTGCATAAGCAGAAGGTGAAGTTAAAATTGAGCTAACTGGACCATTTTTCACACCAAATCAAAGAGGAAGAGGAGGATTGCCTTATGTGCCAACATGCCTTTAACGTGCTGCTGGAGAAGGATGGGTCCTGAGCTGCTGTGGGACTTCGGCTATCAGCTAGCCTTTTGGCAACCTCAGCAGTCTGGTCCCTGAGGTGGAAGTGGCATTGGAAATGCATGTGTAAAAATGTTCCTACCGGCACCCCTTACAGCATGCACTGAAATGACCAGGAGGCGTAAATGGTGAACTTGGAATAAATAAAATTGTTCTCTACACAGGAGCTGGTTGGGGGTATGATCTAGACGATTCTGCTGTACCAGCTGTACAGGAACAGGATTAATGAAATGCGTTCTGATGGAGATCACCGGCCTCGTTTAGCAGTGCTGCATTTATGTCACATTAATATGTGGTGGTCAAAAAGCACATTAAGAGAACGTGCTAATTTCTTTAGAAACCACAGCTCTCTCAAGGCTACCCATAGATCTGCTCTGCTCGGTCTTACCCCATCTAAAAATCAGCTCTGGGTAATCCCCCCTGCAAGGTGGGGCAAGGACAACACCACAGAATTTCTGGTTAAAGAAATTGCTATCTCAGAACGGTTTCTTAGAGAAACGGTTGTCCTCACAGAAAGAACACTGGGTATTTTTAGCCCTTCTCTGTTAAACATAAGGTTTAAGTAATTGGAAGTCAGAGATGGAATCCACATCCAGCACCAATTAGCATTCTATGACATAATTCTTCCTAAATAGCCACTTGTTTGCTTTGTTTTCCATCTTGTTAATACAACTCATAAATCCGTGTTTAAGTGTTTTTGATGTGTGGCTCGCCCTTTGCTCAGCTGCCTTCTCTTGACGCCCAAAGCTGACACGAGCTCGGTCCCGCTGGGGCGGAGAAGCAGGAGCTGGCTGCAACCGCTGGCTGTGGGGGAACATTCACTCCCTTACTGCAGAGACACGGGAAATGCCAGCAGCAATTAAAGGCAGAGTCGCTTTGGGTTGGTTTCGTGTTTGTTTGAGGGAACCCTAGCTACAGGCACATGTGGAGCAGGGCCTGCCTGCAGGGCAGGGTAGATGAGGGGTCCGGGAGCCCCCGAGCAGCCCCAGGAGGCAGAACGAGAGCGGGAGCCAGGACTGCTGCAAGCAGGGGCTGAGCCCAAGCCTGGGACCTTCTGAGCCTTCTTTGTAGGGCTGGGTCCTGCAGGAAAAGGACTAAAGAGACGTGAGAGCAGACAACGATCCTCTCCTTGTTCAGCAGACACCTGCATCGTGCTTCAGGCATCTAGAGGGGGCTGAATTATCTGACCTCTATCCGAGGCTATTTGCTGAATCCCAATTAACTTCAAACACTGTTCACTTATAAGACTCTACCAGAAAGGTTCTGCATTTTGTAATGATTGTTGCTGTTGAGTATCTGTCTAGCTATTAAAGAACCTCATAAGCTAATGTGTTCTGCTGTAGATTTTAATTAAACAGCAAATATATATATATATATTTTTTTTTAAAGAATGCAGGCTTTCTTGAAGGAGTGGACAGAAGAGAGAGCACACTCTGGACTGCCTAAGGTATATTATTTTTATAATTTGATTCAAAAGGTAAAATTTACTTTATGCATGCATCAGAAGTATTATGCATTTTTAATATTTTTAAATGAAACTAAGAGCAGAGTTCTCTTCCAAAATTTATTACGTGGGAGATTGTTTTATTATCATGTCCTTGTCCTAAAAACATCCTAACCCCTCATTGCAACCATCAGCATTTATACTGTTAGAAAAAACAGCACAAAGACAGACCGGCCAGGCAGGGTGACACTAGAGCGAGGCTATGAAAACAAGGACAAGCTGTGAAGTCCTCTCCTGTAGCGAAGAGCCCTCTGTGGAAATACAGGCACGTGGATTTTTGTGACCACCGTTACCCACATGCAGCCAGAAGGAACAGACACCGAACGAGAGGGACAATTCGTTTCACGAAGTGACTCACGAGCACGCTCACAGACTGCCCTCAGTCCCTAGGGGCTGCAGCATCAAACAGGATTTGGCCTCTTGGATCTTTCCTTCCCTGCCCCGCTGACCCCAACACCAAATTCCCACCAGCTTGAAAAAGAAGAACTTGATCAGTGGCCAGTAAGTCACAATTGGCGCAGCTTTTGTTTTTATGTCATGTAAAGGCCTTTTTTTTTTTTGATGGAAGACTGGTAACAAGGAGCCTATTATATTGTGAAATACCAGTCTTAGGCAGGAATTAAATGAGTAACAACATCACAAGCCCAGTTTTAACACTCAAAACAAGAAGTAAGCAAATCATACAAATGTCACGATCAGCCCTCTTATTTCAAGCACATGCTTTGCAGAGCACGATAAAGACCATTTAACTTCTCTCCAAATCCTCAAGCAAACAAAAACATCCAAGCATGGTGTCGTTTATTCATGTTGGCCAAGAAAGTAAGTTTGCCAGTACACTTGAAAAAGCAGCTCCCAGCAAGCAATAAAAAGCAAAATTCACAGCCATGGATGGCTGCAGCCATACCCAGCTTGAATATGCTTTTTTAAAACTCCAGAGAAGTGAGGAGTTAAGTGTATGAGCATGGAAATTTTATTTATTTATTAATTCTATAAACATGCGATTAAAAATACAGTGTAACACAGACACCTTCCAGTTCAGCTGTTATAACAACAGCCAATAAAGACAATGTCAGGGTTTTAGACCCCCTCTGCCAGGACAACTGCAACCAAGACTCTGTGATTTCATTGAAATTCTTCATTTTAATAATGGACAGCAATGCTGTAAGCATGTTTCATAGGAAGAAGTCTTTCCTAATATGCAAAGATTCTGAAGTGAGATTGTATAATCGCAGTTATGTACAATTATGTTAATTAAACATAAATTATTACAATAAACAAAGCTGTAGCTTTAGTCTCACTGGGAAAATAATCCTCCTCCGATCATCTAAGATTTTTTTATTTTTTTTTTTAGGGTTGGAGGAAGGGGGGGTATGTATTTATAAATCCCCATCTCCTCCCCAGCAATACCTGCTTCAGAGAGGGCCAAAAGGCCCCCAAGTGCTGCGGGCCAGCAGGAAGCTGTCTGCACACGCAGACAAGGACTGAGCACCCTCGTGGGAGAGGAAACGGAGCAATCAGACAGTCCATTTACAACGAGCCAGCAGAAAGAAGCAGTATCCAGAATATTTGTTAAAATCTCAAACTACTCTACAGGAAACATTAAATCCAGAATAGAAGGTAAAGTACCTCCAGCCAAAGTCCTACCTATAGGGCATAAATTTGTGAATGCAACTCCCCAGAAGAGAAGCATGGCTAAAAAACCCTCAACATTAAAACAAACAAACAAACAAAAAAAGAGAAATATAGCACCAAGCCACGGGAGAGAATGCTTCTCTATGAGCGTCCAGTTGATCTTTAAAATTCAATCACAACTCAGCAGTCAATGCTGCCCTCCGTATTTCATCAAGAGACACTTCCCTGTGCAGCCCTCCAGTACGTACTGGTCATGTATTTGCAGAGGCCATTTAACCAAATCAATTAGTCATTAGTACCTGGTGTGCATCCAGCTTAATGAAATAGTCTTTTCATCCATTATCATAGCTCAGACACAATCCCTGCAGAGTAAATGATGCAGTATCTCAAAAGTCACACTGTGTTAACAATTAAGACCAGAGTTACGGAGATCATTTTAGAGCTTTACATAATTTTCAGTTTAACAGTAACAGCCTCTGCGCAGCTTCCTAGGACCAGTTTGTTTGGTTAATGTCTGGGTATTGACGAGCTTAGATCCATTTTATGACAGTTTAAATTTTTAGAAAGTTATCCAAGGTCATAACCAGTTAGGAAAGTGACAAGCTTAGAGGACTGAAGTGACTGGAAAACCAATTCAAGACTCAAGCATATTTGTTTTTTTCTCCCCAGCTAAACAAGTTGACAGGAAATGGCTCTGTCTGAGCAGCTACAAAAACAAGGGTGGGAGGAGTAGGAAAAATAAGTCACATCCTATATTATCATAGGACTGCCAAATCCAAAATTAGATTGAATAAAGGAGCTCAGGAACCAAGTCTCCCATTCAAAATCTAGAGCCTGAAGTCACTCTATAAGCAGAGTATGTGTTGGGTGAGGCAGCACAGAATGGCAATCCCAAATATTTGTTCTGCAGAACAGGGCAATGATTTCGAATCAGCTGATTTGAAGTTCAAGCATACGCACCTCTTCCAAAGCTTAGATGCTCAAATCAAAGCAAAGAAGATATCAGAATTTAGAATCCAGACACTACAGCCACCTTCTCCTACTGGTGGGTGCTTTCACACCCTGGATTAAACCAACTGAGCAGGCTTCATTTTCACAAGCAGCGGTGGGATCAAGATCACCTACTTGGTATTGTTACCAACTGAGCTACAGGAGTAGTAGGAAGGAAACGTGGGAAGGGAAGACAGCTTTAATGCCCTCCTAACGATCAGGAGGCCAGGTACCAAAACGTCTGCAGGTAGCCAAAAGACACTTCCTATGCATCTCCAGAAAGGACGTCAAGATGCGGGAGAACACCTGGCAGGATATATCCCAAGGATCACAGCACCCGTCCTTTTCTAATCAATATGTCCAGTTAACTTTCCCTGCAGCAGCCCATACAGTGCTGTGCTCTGCACTTG
>CM021704.1:28980067-29031942 GCA_011074415.1 Stictonetta naevosa | reverse complement strand
CTGACCTTGTTGGTGATTCTCAAAATGCAGCATGGTAACAACTGAACTGTCACAGAACCCGCTCCAAGACCCTATTTCGCCCATTAAGAAACATCATCACCAGTACAAGAGGTATTTGAAGAGCTCATTAACCTCTCCACTGTGGCCACGTCTGACAGGAAAGCACTGGATATGTTGTTCCTCTCATCTTTCCTCTTACGGAGGAGTCTTCTGTCAGCTCTTGAAATATAATAAAGACAAAGACTTAAGCATCAGGTATGTTTACTTGGTTTTATTAGACAAAACAAAAAGAAAAGTAGGATGTGTCTTAATACTTCATCTCAAGAACCTGATGATCACAGAAAAATAAGAATAGTGTTTACAAAAGTTACAAAAGCTGCACTGCATTCTGAATTACTGGAAATGTGATTAATTGACAAGGAAGCTATTTAAAAATGCAATAACAGATTTTCAGCTGTTTATGAAATAATGATTTTCCATGTATAAGCATTCACAAAATCAGCACAGTATTGTAATTAAGGCACTTTGGATAGATAACATTCACTTCCACGTATGAAAACAATTTCAGAGAAACCACAGGAAATTGCTACTGGTAGATAGTGACGGTGTGCCCAGTACTGGCCATCAGAGCACCAGGTTTGTCAGTGAGTGAAGCTAGCATTGATTTTTTTTTACCCTGACATTGACATTGAAAACTCGTTCAAGGAAATTTACTTCTAAAGAGCTCAAGGAAGAATTCCATGGTTTAAACATTGTTAAAATTAATTTTAAAAGTTAAACAATTTAAAACAGAAGTCCATGATGAAATCTGCATGAAGTTCACATTAAGTGTTAGTGCACGTAGCTGCATCAAAAGAGAAGCGTTCGCTTTCTTCATTCAATATCTACCTGCCATTTCATGAGGTACCCACCAACCACAGTAATATCCAAAGTAAATACAGTACAACAGCATAATTTGTCAAAGAAGCAACCCCTCCTTAACCATGTACTACTATTTCTAGTCCTCCTTTTCACTTCAGATTGTCACATGCTCGCTGCCTGTATCTGCCACACACACACTATTTGCTCACAGATGTAGAACAGATTCCTCAACAACTGTTCTCTAATTTAAAGAAAAATTCATGTCAGCTGGTTTTTACTCCACTCTCTCAAAAGCACAATTTCGGTGGTAACTGAATGGTTCTGTAGACTTCCATCGCAGCCGTCGGTCCATAAATTCTGAGGAGTGAAAATACTCAAGAACCCACTGCAAGCCCAGGTATTTTAACAGGAGTTCAAAGGACTGATTCGCAGTGACTTCAGGTTTGTGTAGAACAGGCACTTCATTTGGGTATTACTGTTGTTGTTTCACTTCACCGACTTGAATGAAAAATGCCATGATTTAGGGGAAAAAAGAGACTTCTTTGAAAATGAAAGTAGGACCTCTATGTACGAACTATGTTTGCTCTAAACAACTCGGCTCATAACTAGAACAAATAGTTTCCCCAATAGTACTTTACAGATCAGTAGGACACAGCAGATTTCACTTTAAGTCAGGAAGAAGAACCTGGCGGACAACTTGTTTACACCCAGCATCTTTACAGGCATGTTCCTGCTTCATCTGTGAGGAAGCATTGACATTCAGAAAAAAAACTAAACTTGTCCTCTGATATTAACTCTTACAAGAATGACAGCTTAAGGCACACTTCAGTATAAACTAGAGCTACTCGGCATTCCTCAGCACTGAAGAGTTGACCTTATACACTCCTGAAGTTTGCATTTAAAGCATGTAATTAACAGCTTTCTATCTAATCAAATAGAAGAATTATTTACCTTCCTGAAACATGACACTCCACATTCCTACTGGAGTGATAGATATTAGTTACTTGGTCCCCAGAATGACTTTTATACTGTTTTGTTTTGTTTTCCTAGGACCCTGAGCATGAACAAAAGACCAAGTATGAGAGTGCTCACGTAACATTCATTAATCTGTTAAGCTTTGCTCTGTGCAGCAATCCACAGGACTCCGTTTTGCAGTACACCAGTAATGAGGGAGTTTGGAGAGCATCATAAGTAGTTCCATACAATTTAGTAGGCAGAAACCATTGCATCAGTGAAGCCGCCACATCTCGTAGGGTTGATTCTGTTACCTCTTTGCACAAGGTCCCTTACAGTTAACGCTGGGTGACAGCAGTCAGCTGAGAGCTAACATGAATTATAAAATACTCACTTGCAATCTGCTAATCTAAAGAACTCGACAGTAAAACATACCCCACGTGGGAATTCAGTTTCTTACGTCACAGAACAGGAATCTCCTTACGTCCATTTTCCTACGGAATAATAAACTAACGTGTCTCTTCTTTTATTCCTTGGTAGACTACTGAGAAGTCTTCTAGAGTTAGGGTTGTATCAGAATGCATTTGTATAAAGTTACATGCTTCCAAAATTCAAAGGATTCAGCAAGACAAAATAGTAACAATCTCACTTATAAATGTAAACTTTATGTGAATGTTTAGTAAGATAATGCCATCAGAAAAATATAGTTTTAATATAATGTTCTTCTCTTACAGCCAAGAAAAGTAGTTTGAGTAAGTATGTTTTAAAAGCAATGAGAACTGAGGAGATAAGTCCTACCCAGCAGAACACTCACTTCTTTGCAATTTAGGCATTTTACACATAGGAATAGAGTTGCATGCTATGCTGTAAGTGTCCTGGGAGTAGTTTCTTCCTCTGTGAACCTTCGAGAGAAGTAATGTCAGCTCTGAGCATTAAAATACGTTAGATTATTCCCAAAATACATCTACAGTCATTAAGTTGAAGAGGGACAAATCAAGGGTATCTTTAGAGGGGGGAAAAAAGTAATTTACAAATGAACACCATAAATGGAAGGGAGGATTTTTAACCATTTTTTTTCTTTTTTTTTCATTAGGCAATAAAAGAGTTTGCATAACTTATGTTTGTTTTTTTGGTATCAGGAAAACCAACTAGAATAACAATTACTCAAATGGAAAGCAAGTACTCATTTATCCATAATCAAAGTAGAAAGGCAATCAAGTTGAACAACAATAAGTAGGATAATCTTTCTATTGACCTATTGGGATTACATGGTTAAAAATAACAAAACACAGACATGCTGACCAACATCTCATACAATGATACTACTCTGATTAGAGCAGAAATTAATGCAGACATACTGACAAAATGAGTAAAACACTTTGTTTTGCAAACTTCTTTGTGGACAAATTTGCAAGGGTGATACCAACATTTACTGAACACGTTAAGAGCTGTCACAAAGGCCCTTCCCCCTTGGCTGACACATTTTAAAAAGCATGTTATGATCTGATAATGGAAAACGACAGGACATGCATATGCACACACGTACGCCTCGGCGTGCACACGTACATGTGTTGCAATACATACACAGATACACGCACAGAGGCTGCACACGGTGATGTACGCTGCAAAACGTTACCAGCGTCAGGGTGAGGTCCTACCACTGCTCCCAGCTAAAGTCATCTCCTCTACCAAACACCAGAAAAAAGCCTAAGATAGTAAGGAAAATGACTGCATTGCCAGCCAGCACCAGGCCACAGGCTCCCCATTTGATCTGAAATGCAAGGAAATGAAACAATCAAAGCAGTTCTTGTAAGACAGGTACAGGCCAGTTAATTACATGCATTAGATAAACTAAATGAAATACTACAGAAAGGTGCTAAAAGCATAAAGAGAAAAAAAAAAAAACTATAAATACTTCAATTTATGCTACTAATTAATTAGCAACTACTCATTATTAACGTAAGACTTCAACGGACAGACTAGAAGTGCTATATTTTAGACCAAAACGATTACCTTGCCATACAAGTCACTAAAACATACCTAAGTCACAGAAAAACCCAGCTAGATTAGTGTTCTCTTTTAAATATTATGTATAAAAATAAAAGATAGGCTTTCAGTGAAATGCCAGGAGCAAGCACAGAAAACAGCACAGGGCCTTGAAGGTAAATAGCTTTCTGTAACTACCTGCCCAGCTAAGTTTACTCTAATAAACGACATTTACTCTTAAAAGATAAAGCTATGAATTAGACTTCCCCCTCGTGGTCACTTCTGGTTCTGCCTATTGTCAGGTCCACAACTGAACAAAAACATAGCGTTGGGAAATTGTGCATTGAAAATAAAACTGAGCAGACAGAGCTTTAGGCAAAACTGAAAAACTGAAGGGGGGGAAAAAAAAAACACAAGTACAACAATCTCATTAGGCAGTTTGAGAGGCAGGACAAAAGAGTTCTTTGCCTTAGAAATAAACGTGACCAAAATCTCACCACTGGAGAGCAGTTCATAAAGCAAAGAAAAGAAGTTAGCAGAATTTCCTCAGACTTTGAGAGGACAAAGTATGAGCTTGAGAAATGCTCTGAAAACCAGGAGGGCAGTTCTGGCAGTCTGGCCTTTTATCTCTTAATTGATAACGTGCTCCAGTCACCAAGTTTTCAGCATCCTAGATGGACAAAGCAGACATTCCGAAATAAAAATAAGGAAGGTGGTGTAAGAAGCACTGGAAAAGCTGATGACAGAGAAAGGCATGAGATGAAGGAGGAGGCAATATCTTGTAGTAGACCACAGCAAAGCTAGAAGAAAACATCTAAAAACTTTTTAGTCTTGTAAGTCACTTGTTCAGGTCAAAAAGCTGCACAGACACAGGTTTCAGCAGAGTGATAGTTTTCATGAAAACCTAGAAACATCACCATGAAGAAATTATTGAAAGGATTTACCAACAAAAGCGGCCCACCTGGCTTAGAAAGAAACAAGGGCACACTTAAAGATTATACTCAACTGGTTTCTTACGAGGTAACTAGCCAAACTCACCGCTTCGACCCGTGCCAGGATTATGGGAAACCCAAAGGCGGAGACGACAATTCCAGTGGTGAAGAAATACGCCAGCTCCCTGCAGGCACTGCTGGCTGCGTCGCTGTCGTCACTCACTCTTTTTGCGATGAAGTGGGGAATGGGGCAGATGAAGTAAAATATTAAGACAAACATAGGCCAGTACACGCTGGGGAGGAGGGAAAAGAAAAGACATGTTGTCAGTTTCGATGTGTGCTTTAATGGGAAGTACGTTCTGTTTAGAACAAGTGACTGCAGTAGCTGCCGTCCGACTTCGTGGTTGGAAAAATTGATTTTAAAAAAGTGATTTAAGCAAAAGCTTTTGTCAGAAGGGCCCCCCACCTCCCCTGCCATGGCCTCACGCAGGGCAGGAGCCTCCCTGGCACGCCCTAAAACTCACTGATGTGTGTTGGCATCACCTCAGTGACTCAACTCACGCCACCACCTCACGGAAACCACAGTCCCAGAGGAGACGCAGGACGGGACGCAGCGCAGGAAGCAGCAGCAGCTTTCCCAAATCTGAGGGATTTTAGCCCAAAACCGAGCCAGCCACGAGGTCACACCCTGGTACACGCACCCCGTGAGCACTCCCACTGGCTCCACCTGGGCTGTGAGAAGCCCAGAGAGGGGTGTTTAAATAATAATAATAATAATAATAGTAATAATAACAAGGCCGTGAGGGAAGGAGCGGCTCACCCGTAGTACTCCAGGGCGCAGCCCAGCATGAGGAAGGTCAGCCCGATGGCTCCGCTGAACGACAGCCCCACGAGAGCTGCAAGGGCACAAGGCGGCGGTTAGTTGCGGTTAGTTACGGTTAGGTAGTTACGGTTAGTTACCGGCGGTTACGGGGAGCGGGGCCCCGCCGCTCCCTCAGGGGTGCTGGGGGGGCGGGGGGGGGCCGGTACCTTTGATGCCCGCCATGTTCCCGGCCGGCGCCCAGCTCCGCGGCCCCGCTGAGGTGGCGCCCGCCGCTTCCGCCTGCCGGCACCCCGCCCCGCCCGTCCCCGGTACGTCAGCGGCCGCCTTAAAGGGCCGGCGGCGGCCCGGAGGAGATCCCCGCGCTACACCGGCCCGGCTCGGGAAAGGGGCTGCGGGCCCTTTAAGGGGCGGGTGGCGGGAAGGGGCGGGCCGCGAACTGCCCGTCGCCATGGTAACGGGGCGGTGCTGCGCCAGCTCCTGTCAGGCGCTGAGGCGGCTGAGGGGCGCGGCCGTGTGTGTGAGGTGCCCCGGCCCGGCTCAAGTACACAAGCACAGCTTCACCCAGCCCACTCCAAAACCCCTTTTTTCGCCCCAAACTGGGCCCGGCTACCTGCTTGTCTCTTTGTGCGCCCTCCAGCAGCACCCACCCGTGACAGGAGCCCCCAGCTCACCCCCAGTTCTGTCACGACGGGCACGTCGCTTTTAGGGCAGGCTTCTTCAAGCATTAAGGGTTTTGGCACCCTATCATACAAAGGTGAAGCTTCGGCACAAAAGCCACATTTTTGAAGTAACAATTTTTGCAAAGCCCTTACAACCCGCCTCCCACGTGAGATTTTTTTAGATAGCCCCATCTTGGGCTATCACCTCTTCTCATTCCTTATCTGGTCTGCTACAGACAAGTTATTTCCAAAAAAATAAAACCCAGGAAATTTAATACAAATTTACATCTTGGTACAGCTACTGCTAACATAAACAGATTTGGGACCTACAATCTACTCAGATTTTTTGCTTATCCAGCACTTACAGAGAAGTTACCTTGAGCTGTGTTGAAAGCAAGACGGCAGAATTCCCCGCCCACAAGCACAAAACATACTGGAATGTTAATTTGAGCTTTTAATGTATATACAAATGTTTTAGACCAGTCACAATTTCATTGAGTATATACTGTATTTACAAAAATTACAATAATTTAGTCAAACAGTAAACCTGAACATTGATAACCTCTGTCACTACCAGATATGACAAGAATTTTTTTTTTAGTTAATTATCTTGATATACATACGTCCTAATACTTCCATGCATCCATAAAAACATCAGGGATGAAGTAATCAAAGTTTAAGTGGGGTAAGGTTTCTTTTGGTAGGTAAAGTTTAATGATGGATTTGGATTTTGTGAACATGAGTATTCAGAGTTGTTTGCCATGACAAACTTGATACAAAGCTAATGTAGTTCTCATTATTAAAAAAAGTACATTATAGTAATGAGATCCTTTTTATTATATAGGCATAGGTCACAATATCTACAAATGTGAATGAGAAACAAACCAACAAATCACAGGAACATAATTCACATTCCAGATATCTCTTTAAATAAGACAAGCACATACTGGATCAAAACATTAATAAATAACATCCAGTTTGTTACTATTATCTTAAGGTCCTTTATATAAAAGGAGACCTATGTGTTGGTTTCACATTTTCATTAATGGTAGTAAATAATGGACCGATACAACAAAAGGATGACTTTTATACAGAAAGCAATGTACTTTGACACACTCTTTGCAGTAAAGGTTTTGCCACTTGAAAATTTAAGTGCAACAACAAGTGGATTGTCTTTAAAAACCACCAGCTTTAAAGACTCACATCAGATGGCAACCTGTTCCTCAAGCAGTAAATACAAATGATTTCCTGCCTGTCTTCTCAATATACCTGCCTTCTCAAAGCTCAAATGCAGATACAATTTGTTGGTAAATGAACTGCTAGCTTTAGTGATTCTAGAAAAGGAGAAAGTCAGATTTGGGGTGAGGAGCATAATTTGGTTTTTAACTAGGAAAGATGCTTCAGCAAAGATATTTCATTGTGATATTATTGCTTTGGTCCAAAACAAACTTCTAAAATAATCAATTTGCATTGTATTTACCCCAAAAATCAGACCTGGCCCACAGATGTCTACATGACAGCTTGTACACCGTGGTCTGAAAGTGAAATTGCAATGGGTTGCATTCTGCCAAGAGCCTTTGCCAAATGGTCTGGAGCTGATAAAGGCATAAAGGTGATGCAAGTGGGCTGGAGAAAGTCTTCTGAATGATCAGGAGGGGAAGTGTTACCTATAGTCTAGGAAGTTTCTAAAACTTTTCAGCAGTGTTTTAGCTTGTTGATATTTATTTTGTTTGATGCTTTCAACCTACTGATGAGAACTTCATGGGAAATACAGTGCTTATTCTTCCCTTTTTACAACTATGGCATCACCCTTCCCCCCAGTTCATTATTCCCCCAGAACTGCTGTTTAACAAGCCAACAAGGTGCAATTTAACATCAATTACTTGTTGTTTGCTTTAAAGACACTTGCTCCATGATGCTGAGGAGTTTGTTCCATATGTTTCACTGCTGGACTGTGAGGTGAAGTACAGTATTAATGCGTAAAGCAGCAGTAAGCTGCCACACTGATCAACCCAGGCTTAGGCTTTGTCTCTGCTCAGACATAATATATACTACATGAGCAATTAAGCAGCAAATGGTGACTGTTAGAAATGTGCCTAAACCACATCTGAGCACTTAAATTTGATAAAGGTTGATCCAAACCTAGGAAGAAAGTACGTCAAAGTCTGGGCTTCACCACCAGTTACAGAACTCAAGTGAAGTGTTGCCATACCACATTTTGCACACACAAAAAAAGTAGGAAATTCACCAGATACACTGTGTCAGAGACAGAACAATTCCACCTTTTCCCAGAATGTGTTCTCTCTCACCCCACCAGAATCCAAAGGGGAAAAAAAAAAAGTTACAAGTAACTGTAGCCCCTTGGCTCCCATATTGCAAGCCAGGTGGCTAGAGTTCCTTTGAGCTCAGGATTCTTGAAACAAGTATAAGGAAACCTTTCTCTTATTCTTCATGATAAGTATTAGGCTCTTAGTTTTCTGAAACTTCTGAATTTCCAGCCAGAGTTTGGTTGATCTGTGACATTTGTGACAAGAGACTATACAAGCACTAGCACAAGTCTGTAGTGGAGACTGAGAAAGTATCTAATACAAGGGTTTTTGTCCTTGGTTTTCAAATTCTGACCAGGCATCATTTAGCTCCATAAATATCATCTTTGCATATTGTTCATATGGCTGCCCAGTGGCCTAGAACAAAAACAGAAACAGAGATATCACATTTCCCAGGTAAAACTACCAGAAGCAGACCTCTGTGCAGTTAGATTCTCAAGCAGTTGTCGTTCACTTTCCATAAATTGTTTTCATTTTTTCTTTGACAAGAAAAAACTACAGTTGAGGGCTGCTTACCTTGTTTATAGCTTAAAAAGTTTCTTAGCTCTTCAGCTCTTTTGCTTCTTAGAGCTGATAGCCCCCCCAGATGTGACAGAGTAAAGCAATGTAGCCCCAAGAGGGGTAAAAAGCTTTAATCTAAGCTTTGCAAGAGGCATTTTACCTGCACTGAAGAGGGAGAGCTGCCACTTGACACAATTCCTTGATAAAAGCAGTATCCCTGCAACCCTCTCTGCAGCCTCCATCTTCTCAAGCCTTGCCACCCACTGCCCTGAAAACCTCAGAGCCTCCATTTGCTTCAAGGTGGAAGCCTCATCACCAGACGGTTTCCTAGATTGTGCCATTGCATGCAGGCTGCTAAGCGTAAGCAGCAAGACCAGAAGCCACAAGTCTGATAATCAGAACCTGATTCTTCTGTTTTACAAGTTCAACTGTGGGACCCACCCCTGCCTTTCATACGCCTTCATCACAGCCCCATCTCCTCTAGCAGGCACAATATTCTGGACGGTCATTTACCAGAAATGCAGATTAGAGTCAAAGTGAGGGTGAGAATCTCTTGCTCAGTGTGGCTTATACCAAGCACAGACCTGGGACCGGACACAATTGCAGTTCTCACCTTTAAATCTTGAAAAAATGTTGAACTAGAATGTTTATACAAACTTGTTTGTACCAATTAATTATTCAACCACATTTAACACTTTATAATTAACCTTATTTTTTAAGGACAGTGACAATTTCTGAACAGTGTGAACCAGGAAAATCTTACCTTGTCGGGATGAACGACAAGCACTGCCCGCCGATAGACCTTCTTCACTTGCTCTGGTGTTACGAGATCTGCCATACTGACAGGCTTCCACTTGGTTTCCCCTGCCCACAAGACAGTGTGCATTGTGGACAGCAGCGCTCGTATATTTCTCTCCTTCCCTTCAATCCATTCCAGGACCTGAAGAGAAGAACATAAATCTCAATTTATGCCTTACATTAGATATTCCACTAGGAAAAGGTTTCCACATTTGAAAAGCAAGGACTCCAAGGAGCATCTCATATTTCTTCCTAAGCTTTGAAAGCCTTTGGGAGATATTTGTTGAAGATAGCCGCCAATCCGTTCTTTAATTTTTATATCACAACTTGAAAGCTAAGACACACCCAGAGCAAAACCTCTGCCAAAATTACTGAGTTGGTCCACTGCTAAGAACACTTCCGAACGATCATTAGATGGAACAGTCAAAAGTAAATGAAATGTTTAACTGTGTAGCTCTTCGGCAAGCTTAATTGCATACTTAAAAATAAACTTGACTGGAACTCTGCTGTGGATACACATCTTTAGAAGACTTTACTCTAGACATGCACAAAAGACTCATGCTGAAAATTGGCTTCATTGCAAATCCTTTAAAATTCTATGTCAGAAGCCTCAAATTCTCTCCACGTGCCCTTTTTTTTTAATCTGTAATCCAGCAGTCAAATAAAGCGCTTCCCTAGATGACATAGTCCCCCTTAGTGGTTGCCATTTTAGCCCACAGTCGCAGAAAAGGAGGAGGACAGCGATGCAAACATGAAAACCAGACTGTAAATAGATTCTGAGGCTTAAGAAGTGATTCAATGCAATAAAATGCATCAGAGCAAAGTGAATGGTGTTGGGAATGGAGAATCATGCTTCAGTAATTCTGCAATTTGCTGAGGGGAAAACGTTGCAGACATTAAGTGGTACCACATGAATAGCTGAAGTTGTATAGCTCATGAATTGACAGAAGTGTGCCCAGCTGATGGCCTGACTGCTGTCCAGTTACCAGTGGCTGATGGTAGTATCCAGCATGGTTGCTGGCACACACTTTCCAAATGTTAAAGACTTTCCAAAAGGTTAACGAAAAAATAATAACCACTCATTCTGTTTTTCTGGTTTCTAGAAGTTTACTTGGCTTTTGCTTTGGGCTTTCGCTCTCAGTTCTGTATCTTTCTGTAATTATAATTTGTGGCTTTATATTCTCAATGCAGAGTGGGACAGAATTAATTTCCTTCCCTTCATAATAGACCTGTAGTTTGGCAATTTATTCTGGAGAAATGAGAGAATTCCGAACTAGACAAGATTAATGAGACCGAGGTTTAGTTCAATCAGCTGTGCCTGCTAATCAGAGCTGGAGTAACGTGGAAGACCAGCAGCCATGAACCGAGCAAGCCACTGTTGTTTGCCACAGTCTCGTTTAGGACCAAAATGCATCCTTGGAGTTTTAATTGCATTCCAAAGGATATTCATCTCTCCAGGAAAGATGTGAAAATGTATTATAAGAACAAACAGCAGGACGCTCTCACTTTCTGCCTCAAGGCAGTCTCATTATGAGGCAAGGTCTCTCATTTGGCCAAAAGCTGGGTTTGGCAGAAGGACAGGCAGAGACCTTAGCTTCTTACAAATAAGCCAGAGGAACAAGCAGCAACTTCAGAACAGAGGGTGTTATTTTTAGAAAAACTCACTCCTTTCTCTAAGTGGCATCTCTCATTCTGATGAGAAAGGGGAGATTCCTTAAGATATTCTCCAATACCTGCAGTATCCGACTGTTTCCTGATCACATTGCTGCCTGGGATGCGAACGGGAAGCACGGCGGTTCATGACACTACCAAGTTCAGACACTTACCTTATGGAAAACAAGGATGAGAGATACCATGTGTGCTTGCAATCCAGCACTGCCGGGGAGGATGCGCACTAGGTTAAGTGCTAAAACAGGAGCACAGCTTCTGGCACTAGCTGATCTTTCCATTTGCTCAGCTGCCCCTCACATGCAGTAAGGCCAGTGACTGACTGCCCCCCTCCACTTTTCAGGAGTGGTGTTTAAGCAGCCTCCAGCATGATCAGAGTGAAAGACAGATTGAATGACTAAAAGCATAAACAAGAACATTGCTTACTTTTAGTTTTTCAGGGTCCATTTCCTTAGCCATTTCTTCCTTTCTCATCTCAGCTATTGTTTTGGGCCCCTTCTTGTCCTTGTGAGCATTAAAACCTTGACCAGATAATAGATCTTCGAAATCTGCAGACACTTTTGGTTTTGAATCTTGAAAAGCAAGAAGTTGTTCTCACAATGCAGGTTTATTTAACACAGCTTTTCCACCCAAGTCACCCCCAACACACTCTACCAGTCTCAGAGTGCTGATGAATATATGTAGGTTCTCACAAAAGAGGTATAAGCTAATGCTACTTTGGAATTATCATCATCACCCACTTTAATCCAGGATTTTCTATGTATTAGCATGCTTTAGAGTCTAGGACAGTACAACTAGTGTTGAACTTCATATATCAAATGATCAGCATGACTTGCTCGCCAGGCTCTAGCCTGTTTTGGTGTCTGAGCATTAAAGCAGTATTGCAAAGAGCCAACCTTTTGGACACTGAACTCTGAAATGCTTACCAGCATTAGCTGGTCCTTTTCCACGTTCGCTTTGTGCTCCCGGCATTGCTGAGAAACTCACGTTGTAATTGGGCTTGTTCTGGGGAGAGGCATGAGGCATGCTTGGCTGGGCTTTGGGCTGTGCCTGCTGCCAGCCGTAGCCAGCTCCTTGCTGCCAACTGCTGCCGCCCATGGGCTGGGGAGAGGGCTTCTGCGGCGAGGGGGGGAATCCTCCGCCCATGCCTGTCGGTGTGGTTGGTTTACTGGCAAACGAAGGCCCACCTGCACGGTAAGGGGAAAAGGAGTGACGGCGTGCATTAGAAAACAGGGCAATGACTCACTTTCCGAAAAGGGAACCTAAACAAAATCCCCCAGGCAGCTGGCTTCCACTTTCAGCTCTGCCACAAACGTACTTTCGCAACATCATGCAAAGCCCTGCAACTTTCCTGCCGCTGCTCTGCAAACTGCTTAAAAGACAGCACCCGCCTTTGGAGCTCGCAGTGAAATCAGAGCAGGAGCTCACTGGGGAAAAGCAGGGACAGTGACACGCAGCTAGCTGGGAACCACAGCTGCTGTGTTATAGTGGCACCATCAAGTTGACACGCTGAAATAGTATCTCCTCACGCTGTGCTGCTGTGGTCTTATCCCACAGAGGTGTGTGTTTCAGCACCTTGTTACTTTAGGGGATGGTTCTCTGATTTAGTTTCTGCTGAGTGATATTTAGTGTTGACAATTTATTATTTGAGACTAATCTCCACACTTAAGTTTGAGCTCTGGAACATGCCATGGAAAGTGGGTCAAGTGCTTTTGACTTAGTTATGAACAACAAAAATGTGGTTAAATATCCTGTGCAAGCCAAGTCATTTGTTTTTGAACTCCATAGCTTTGCTACAGAATACGTGTTTTAAAAGCACCTCAACCGCTCTGACATGAGTCTTGGCATTCTTTTTATTTTGCTCCTGCAGAGCAGCTGGTGATCCAGCAGAGGGAACTGGGAAACCTAATTCCAGAACCATGCTGGTACTGACGCAAAGGAGAAAACAAACATCAGATAAAACCACAATGGCTTGCGAAGAGCTGAGGGCAGTGAGAAAGGGAAGAAAAATCTATTTACCAGTCAGAGAGACTGACATGCTGGGTTTTAAGGAAAACTTAAATCATTTGTCAAAATTGACTTTTTAAACGTTGGGGCTGAGGGTTTGCTGATAGTTCTGTGAGATAAAACAAGGTGAAAATGCTTGTCTAAGGGTCAAGTAAACAGTCTTTTGTAGCCAGGTGCAAATGAAAATGGATTTGGACTCCACCTTCCGATAGTACTGCAAATTGGAGGCTGATAAGTGAGGTTCCACAGGTTTGCTCAGAAAAGGAGGAAAGTGAGTCAAGACTAGAAGGACAAAATATTTCCTCAAGGACCCCAGTAGCTTTGAAGAGCCAGTATCTGTTCCCAGGCACTGCTCCAAGGTCTGCAGCAACAGTTCTGCAGTTGGAGTTAAACTCGTCAGTATCAAGAGTTTTTGTTTAAGGATGCTGCTGAGACAGAGGCTTCGCGTTGCAAACCGTGTAGCCTACAAGGTCCCAACAGGTTGTTAGCACTTTTTTTCTTTGATGGAACATCAGTAAAAGCACAGGTTTGCTAAAAACCTAGGCAGGAGGGAATGCCTGAAAGTGGCACTGGCATGCAGCTAGGCTGAGAAGACCCACAGAGTTCTTTGTCACGTATCAGGTTGTTCAATTTATTTCTCTAAAACAGAGGAAGCTGGTAACATTTTTTGTAAGGGATGCAAACCTGCTAAACTTGCTCCAAGAGTCCCCAGGTCAGCAAACGGATCCAGTGTTTGAGGTTTAGGCTGATGAGTAGGAGTGCTATGGAGGGATCCTGTAGGACTGGTGGCAGCTGACCTGCTTCCCACACCTAGGCCACCTTAAAGAAAGCAATGGGGAAAAAAAACACATCAGTTTTTATCCTTATTTTAGCTGAGTGCAGCTCTTAACCAGTGCTCAGTCACATAATGTTACAAGATTGCTGTTAAAATTAAGTATATTGTTGTCAGGTTCCTAAGCACTCTCAGTTCAGCGTTGGCCCAGACTACTTGCACTCCCACTCACAATTAGGCTCAGCAACAAGAACATTCCCTAGACTGTCTGCAGTGACAGAGTAATTATGATAAATGGATATATTTTAAGAAGTAAAAGCCTTCAGGAAGCAAGTTTTGGTAGGACACACATACTCTCCCAGGAGTAAAAAGAATCATGCTATTATTTAGCATCATCCAAGGAACGTACAGCATTTCCCAGGTCCTTCTCGTGGCTCCACATCTTAACACAACTGCACGCACCCTCATCTAGCACCTGTCCCACCTCAGGCCCTAGTCTTCTGAGGAAGGAAACATATTTTTGAAGAAGTTTAGCAATCTCTAGCCAGACACTCACATGGATGACTGGAAGCCCAGGAAAATAGGGGCAGTGTACCTGCTGCAGTTCAGACAAGACTAAAATCCTGATCCAAGCTTTGCTGTGTTAATCAATGTGCTAAGCAGCAGAAAGTGGTAACTCATTGTCTGTAGTCACCGGTAGCACCTTGCACCTGCCTCTCCTCTCTCAGGGTTCACTAAGGGTTTCTGAAGTGTCCTTAGGTTCTTATGATACATACCTGGTTTGCTAGGCCAGTCCCAACCACCTGAAACATCTGGTTGTATGGAAACCGTCGGTGTGCTAGAAGCTAAGCAGAATGACTATGTATAAATATCTCAAAGCAACACAGCAAAAACAACACAATCCAGCACCTAGGAAGAGTAGGGAGCTAGGAACAAGAGAGGGAGTACAGGGCTGTGTCCATTTACCATTTGCTAATTGGAGTGAACTTCTGCCCCACAAAGGACATTACATATTTACAATTTGTTTCTGATCTCAGACAATACAGAGGTAAGGGGGGGAGGACATAGATTTACAGTCTTCATTTCATGGCAACTTTGGCAAGAGGCTTTGTATATAAGTTTATACAACCTTATCACCAGAACAACGTAGGTTTTTACCTTTCTGAACACATCACAACCCAAGCAAATATTCTATATGCAAAAGGCAAGGATGGAGAACACGAATACAGCAGAACAGCCCCCACACAGATGTAAGCCATAAAGAAAGCCGTCTTTTCTTTAACCCTGTATCAAAGTCTGTCCATCTATACAGTTCGCCCTGCCAGCTTTTCATTACACATAGACACTAGCGTTGTAATTTAATACCTCATCATGCTGGGACACCATTTAAATTCCTTTCATTAGTGCAGCCAGCTCCAAGTGTGACCTGAATGTTTTATTCACGGAGTTAATATCCAGTACCCAAATTTGGCAAAGCAAGGACGTAAGCAGTGCCAGCAGCACACTAATTCCCCCTTTTGTCATTCTGACTTTCCAGGGAGGCTTTCTTACCCAAGAGACATGTGTTAGATGGTCAGACACCAACAAATTAGTATCTGAATGTGTTTCAGTCAGAGAAGATTACAACATTAAGTTTTGGCACAGGGGGAGAGACGGACAGCTAAGGGACATTATTTCAAAGAGATGAAAAGAATCCAAAGAAAAAATACTTTCTTCAAACTAGAAATTAGAGAGTCAAATTTAAGTGGGAATTTGGCCAGGATTAGCATCAGTTCTAAAGAAAGCAGATACCTTTAACTAAAGTCACCAAAGGACATGTGTTTTCTCTGGCAGGCTTAATATGCCATGCTCTATTTAGTTCAATTAATGGCAGTTTGTTCAAACAAGACCTCATAACCACAGGAATATGCAGGCAGACATTTTTCATGGTCTCTTTTCTCATGTATACAAATAGCTTATTAATTAAGTATAAGACTTGAACAAAACAAGTCTCATCCTACCACAGTTCAAAAATGAATATGCCTTAAGTCTGGAGACAAAAGGCCCTTTCCTGTTTAGTGGGGTTCGTGTGGTTTACAGTCATTTCATGGCAAGCATCAGTTTGTATTTAATGGCTCCATCACGATTTAAAAGCAGCTTTTCATGTTTACTTAAATACACCAGAAGATCCTCACTTTCTTACCCATGTGAAAGGGATCGCTGTGCACAGTTGGTGAAGGACTTCTCGTTGCCTGAAGGAAAGGATCACCAGGGACATTTGCTGAACCAAGAAAGGAACCCAGGAGGTCTGGACCAGCTTGCTTAGGGCTACTTCCAAACGGATCAAAGGCAGTTGCTGTAAAACAAAGTTGAGAAAACAAAATCACTAACCATGTACAATGACTGGTGCATGGCCAGCCTGTGGAAGGTGCCACTGACATCAGCCACAGCAGCGCTCATGCCAGTGCCTCCTTAACAAAATGAAAAAAAATTACTGTTTCTGTACAAGAAAGTTGGCAGGCATTGCAAATACTTTAAGTTATTAGTTGCTGAGCAAAAGTAAAGTAAGCATACTGTGCTCTTTGAATTATGCACACATTGACAACGTGTCAGCTCGCAAGCTGTAACATAAAGGATTAGGCAAACCAAATCCAGGGAGGCTGTGCAGTTAAGTATGGTGCAGAGACCTGCTGTCGAAGCAGACCAGCTGCCCTCATTTTGTCTTTGGCAAAACCAACCACCTATTTCAGAGACCCTCAGTGAATCTAAACAACTTGGACTGGACTCTTTACCCTCTTCAGTTACACATGGTTTTCACTTACCCTCCTCCACTCACTTAACCCTCCAAAAGATCCCTCTTCTAGTATCCATTCAACCATTTCCTCTACCAGTCTGATTTCAATCTTTGGAGCAACAAAGATTAAAAAAAAATAATTTAAAAAATTTCTCATATTGCCTATCTTGTCTGCAGAATGACCAGAAACAGAAGTGTGTAGCCACATTTCATAGTCCAAGACAACCCTCATTGCTCCAGACCCACTGAAGTTAAAAAATAAATAAATAAATAAATCCAAAGCACCGCAGGTCTAACCAAAACCCAAGAGGCTGGTTTTTTTGTTTTTAGTGAATGTATATTCTCCTCATGTGTTACTGGACACACAGTAAGAGCAAAACTGATGACCTCCAGCAGCTGTAATGTAAGAAGCCAGCCAAACATATGGGTGAGCTCCACCAGGGACTTTAAGAAACCAACTAGGCGATTTGCTTTGTGTTCATGGCTGTGACGATGCACTGACTCCTGTCTCAGGGTAGAGGAGCTGCCTGGCCTCTTGGGATCCCTCCTGGCTCTTAGTTTCATGAAATGAGTGTACCCAAGGAGGAACGAACAGCCTGGAGCAGATCACCCAGGTGGCATTCTCAAGCACGTGCCCCATGTCACATGCAGGGCACAGCCAGCATTACCTTCTCCTGCCCTCGGGGACGGGGATGGAGATGCTGAAGCTGCAGAACGCCGAGGAGTTGACTGCACCGATCCAGGTCCCCCCACGTGAAAGACCTCCTCAGCAGTGGGCTGTCCACTTTGACTCTGGGAACCTGACCCGCCAACCCCAAACAAATCATTCAGCAAGTCTGAGTTAGAGGGGGCAGTGGCGGGCTGAGAGGGAAAACTCTTGCTCATGGGGCTACCGTCCAGCCCCAGCAAGTCAACGTCTTCAGGCGGGGGTGGTGCCGGAGGCTCTTGCTGCTTTTTGCTGTGTTTTGGTGTCCCGTGAGGCTTGTCACCACTGGCATTACTGTGCTGACTGGAAAGGGACAAGAGTTCGTCATCTGACTGTTCGCTTTCCTCATGCACCAACGCTGCTCGATCCTCTGAGGTGGGGTGAGAGCTACTTTTGTCAGATTTCTGATCTAAATGACGATTAAAAATAAAATTAGGTAGCTGTTAGTTTCTTCATCACAAAGCTCCCATAAAAATCAGCTTACACGTAGAACAAAAAGCTACTGAGAATGAAACCTAACAAAACACTGCCGTGGTAAAGATTAAATTGAAGTCTTTGCTGGCCTGCATTGTAAGCAGTCAGTGTTATTGATCAGGAAACACAGAAGGAGGTTAATTGGCTCTCCTGAAGTCTGAAGAGCAGGCACAGAAGAGAATTGAGCATGTTTCTGGGTCAGGACCAAGCATCCATGGTGATCTCCAGCCATGCCTCAAAATCCAGGCAAAACAAGGCTCATTAAAAAGGAGCAGTGACATAAACCACCTTCCTAGCTTTGTCTCCTAGGCCAGGGTCCTAGCGAACATATCCCTGGGGCCACGGGAGGAACGCTGCGTTTGGCACCACCGCGAGGGTTTTGAGGCATTCAGCATTATTGAATGGCCTCTCTGACAGGCACCCTTTCAGTGCTGCGTCCTCATAGCACCACATATATTAAGTATAACATTAGCAAAAAGCAGCTGAATTTTTTTTTAGCATCGAGGATGCCTAGGACAAAGGTTTACATTAGAACTATGCCAATAGCCTGTCACACACAGCACAAGCAGACGATGTTTGAAGGGGACATTGTAGGAAATTAATTTGCACTCAATTGCAACATACGGGTGTGACCAGCAATACACTGATCTAATGTGAAAGGCATGTTACAGTCAGATCCTTCAGCTTCCCTCTGTGCTTCAGGGAGGGGAAAAAAAATGTTGTTTATCTCATTCTAAGCAGATTTTACATTAAAGACTAAGTCTGCGTACCTTGCCAGCTGAGAGATGAGAAGAATGCACTCTGTCCAACGTTTCTGATGTTGTCCGGGGGTGAATCTGTAGGACCTTTACCTGTAGCACAGAACACCAAAATAGATAAATAAATAATAAAAATTAAAATAAATCAAAACAAATTTCAGCATCTAGGTAAGCATGTAAATCAAGTGAGTAAACCTGTGCAGCTCTTACCTGCCAAAGCAAGAGTGTCCTGATGCTCCTGATGAGAGGAGAAAAGAATGGTTGGATTTATGTCTTTTGTTGTGAAGTTCTCCCACGGAGGAGTTAATTCTGTTTGTCTATCAGTAGATTGTATTTCTATCTCCAGTACAACATGAAAGAGCTGGGGATATTTGTCTGGAGAGTCACAGGCATCCAGTTCAGGTCTAAATGGGGACAAGAACTGGTCAGTTAAAAAGAAAATGGTGTTTCTGCAAATCTATATAGTCTTTCAATAGATGCACACATACAGACTTTCATGTTTCAGCTGTGATCATTCTCCTTCAGCCTTCATATGCTTCAGGTTTGATTAATGCTCAGCTTAAAATACTCACTTGGTGAATTTTAATGTGGTTGTTCCCAGCGCTATGAATCCAGTGTGAAATTGAATTTGGAATATTTGTGTGTTGGTCATCTGGAAAACAGAGCACCAGACTGAATGAGAGCTTAAACTGACGAAATTAAAATATTTGTTCACCGCACATACAGACTATGAAGTCTACCTTACTACCTGTTACTACATAGACTAATTATAACTGCTGTATAAGCGAACTCATTCTGCCTGTGTAACAGAAAGCAGAGTTTTCCCTTCTCAAACCCCAATATTTCCATCTGCCTCAAATTTTGCTGCTGCCTCCAGACAATGGAGCGCCTTCACAGCATTCAGGACTACGTCTTCATTTCTGGGGTCTACTTGACATTTTAGCACTTAAATGAAGCCAATATATTTCCGTTAAATACATTGGAGAAACAGGTTTGTACCCCAGCAACATACAAGACCATTTCACCTGCAGTAGCACCTTCAGTAAAGTGTCATCTATACTGCAAGCAGCACCAGCAAGCAGCACCAGTAATTAATTAAGAAGAGAAACATTCATGAGTCGTTCCGCAACTTGACTATTAAGGTTTCAAACATATCTTCAGGAAAATTATTAAGATCTCAGATTAAAGTATCAGTGGATACAGTGACCACTGGAGAATGTAGCCACCATTCCCAGCTGGTAGGTGCAGGCTGAAGCTGTTCTGCCTGATCCATCTGCAGCACCCGCCCGCAGGGAGCAAATGAGGTGGTACTCCAAGCAGGTGGGAAAACATTTGTTTCCCCATACCACTTTTCCTGCTTTAAGTCACAACAATTCAAATGATTTCACTGATTAAACCACTTAACCCTCATTGCTACAAAGGTTAATGGAGTAAGTTGTCTATCACAACCACTGATTTGGTTTTTGCAAACCCAAGAGAAGTTTGCTAGTCCGAACTGACTGCATTTCCAAATTCCTCTTCTGCAATTACAAAAGCCAGAGAACAGCATTTTCAAGCCAATCTGAAATCCTAGAACTGCATAGACCAATAAACATTTTCACTTTCAGCACTGCTACTATGCTGTGGGGAGGAGCCGTGGGTGCGCTCACTCTGGTTCCCCTCTATTCTCTCCCCCTGGTTTCCATTGCCTCCCATTTCCTTGATCTGCCAGTGTAGAGAGATGTTTTGCCTGTGAGGAGGGTGGCTGCCTGGCCAGCCTCTGGCTTATACCGCCTTTCCCATCCCCACAGCTGCCCAATCAGCACAAATTGCCTTTTTGCCGTAATGATCAATAAGGTGAAGGCTGTTCTAGAACAAGCAACACAGACACCATACAGGAGCGACAGCTCACTAAGTTATACTCATTTAAGCTGAGTAGTTAGAGGTTTTGGTGGTGTTTTGCCCTTAGCTGGTTACTGATAGAGCTGTTTCTGTCTTCTGCATCAGCTGGAAGGATCCTACACACCATCAGTACACACTGACTCCACAGAGACACCAGCAGCATCATGGTGTAGCAAATGCTGTTCTTTATTTTCACTTGGAAACAATCAAATTTGTGTTTTCTGTCTATGCTCAGAAAACTTTCTACATCGTGAGTGCCACATGCATTCTTAGGCCCCATCCTTAGCCCCCTCTTACTTAACTACTTTGCCTCTACCATGCAAGAGAAGTTAAACTCCTACTTTTGCTTGAAGGCGTCCCCCAATGGTTGACCTCATGTGGTAGACAGAAACAACAACATCTCCATGGACAGTGGCTCCCAGTGGAATTAGGACTTTCCCTTCTTGCACACGGTATTCTCTTTGAGGGGATGAGAAGGAAATCCACAGTTAAGCTCCCTTCCACAACATCATTACCACCCAAAAACAACATCAACATAAAGCTATCATCTCGTTCAGGCCGAGCAAACAGCAGCCACGCTCAGCGCTCCACTTAACGTTAGGTTTAGGTGAAACTGAAACACTTCACAGGGGAAGCCAGCATAGCCCTGAACCATCTCAGTGAAGATATCCCACTGCATGTTAACTTCCAGCTGACTGGCAGTTTATTCCAACACTAGGCACCGACCTTCAATTATCTGCACTCCACGATTATCAGGCAGTCTGACAACGACTGCAGCACAGACTTCAGGTACCTTACGGCAAAACCAAAGCCTCCGTGCGTTAAGCTCCTAATGGTGGTAAGAGATCGCAGCAACTCACTTCATTCTTTCATACTCCTGGGACGTGGTAAGGATTCTGGTTTCTCCACTGAGGATGTCGCAGAAGGGCCGGCACCCGTTTCTTTGCTTGTTGAAACAGGGGACTGGACTGAGGGTGACTGACTTGATAGTAAGTGGTTTGCAGTGAGGAATGATGGGCTTGTCTGCTATTAGATCGCAAATGTATCCGATGTATCTGCAGGCAGAGAAAGCCGTTACTGAAATCTCCATCCCAGGCAACCAATTTTCGTTTTGTACTTGAAGTCTACCCTGACATCCACTAACGTGCAACTCTTCCACAGTTGCAGTGTGGGAGTTTCCATATACTCCAGCAGGTTTGCAGCTGGCACAGAATTTACGCTCCCATTTGTGTTTGATTACAAGAGCCCAAGGGGAAGGAAATTACCCTCTAACTCCAAGCTGAAGGTCACTTCTCTGCACCTTTTAGGAGAGAAGGTGCAGAGCAATGGTTTTCCTGCTTGAGCAGTAGAAGCTCCCCTTCTATTTTACATGCACATACCAGACCAAGTACTTTGTTAGTCATGTACCAAAAGATTGTTATTACTACATACATAACACTACATCTTCCGTTTGTTCTGACAGGCACTTTTGCCTCTGCTTAATGGAAATCATAAACAAGATATTTTTACAGTGTAAACTCCTGTAAGGATGAGGCTGACACAGGGAGGGGAATTCACCAAGGTCCTGTTAACTACAGACTTGTCAGCTTTCCCGAGCTAGAGCACACAGCATTTGGAACATTTATTCCTCCATTACTATTACATCAATGTGAGTGAAATGGAAGTGGCCATAAACATCAGTTAAGACCTGTCAAAGCTAAGTTACACAACTAATGCAGGAGTACTGCTCATGCTGCAACAGGAATCCTGGATTTTCAGTCTGTTGCCTCCTGCCAGCACCTTCAGGCTGGTTTGGGTGAAGAAAATGGGGCATACAGTATGCACACCCTTCAGCTCACATGCGTTATTTCATAAATCAGACAATAACTCAGGTTGGAAGAGGCCTCTGAAGGTATTTGCTCAAAGCAGGACTAACTTTAATGCAGCATCTAACCCCAGAGCTGGATTATGCTGCTCAAGGTGATACCCAGCCAAAGATCTCTGAGGACAGAGATCCCATAGATGCCCTGGAAAACCTGCTCCAGTGCCTTATCACTATTTTACCACTTTTTTTTTTTTCTTTTTTTTCTGGGGAACAAAGTGATAACTGAATGCATATGTCAGCCTAGGAGTTGGGGACACATTGACAAAATGCACACAGATACTCGTGCAGTGTTTACTCTGAGGAAAATAGCTCTCCTGCATGGCATTTAGCCACTGTACCTCCTGTGAGATGGCCACAGTACGATTCCAGGTCTCTTTGTGTTCAGCAGCTGCACAGCAGGGCCTGGATTAGAGAAGAGGTGACAGAAACAGAACATCGCGCTGACCAGAACTGCTGAGGCTGCACGGCCATCCTGTTAATTAGAGCGGGGTGGGAGGAAGAAATGAGTAAGTATCAGAGATGTCCTTTATTTTCAGCAGAACACTCTCCACTGTTCCCTAAGTCATATAAAATATTTTTTCCAGAAAGTCTGGTAATGAATTGCATGATGACAAGGAATTTCCAATCCTGTGTCATTTGTTTAATGCCTAGGACTTCAGTGAGCTGCAGTGGCCTGGGTCAAAGTTGACATCCAAAAACCAGCCAAAGCCGAGGCTGGCTCAGATTTGGCTTCAATGCCCAGAAGCATGTTTTGTCTCCAGCTGTAGGATTTGCCATACCATTCTTGGCCCTGGCCTAGGATCTACTCAAGGTTAACAGACTATTTGCCTTTTTAAGTTCAGCCCCTTCCTATTGCCTCTGAAAAGATCTCTCAGTTTCACACGGACTAAGTGTGCTTCTCCAGACTCATCAGAATGTATTCAGAAGGACTCACTGTCTTTTACAGCATTACCCTGACATTCATTGCCCAAAGGACAGTAAAGGAATCTGATTCTTGAACTAAATTTCCAGGACTGGAGGCAACAAGTGCATCTTAATCTCTGTTTGAGACAAACCTGCATCCTGGAGCCGCTGGCTCGCTACATGAGGCAGGAACTGCCAGACTCATACGTAAGGTTTACGCAGTTTGGGATCAGTCATTTCCCTAGTTCCTCCCAAGTTTACACTGATGAAAACTGACAGCCTCCTGGATTTAATTTAGGCTCCAGGAGCAAAACAGAGCTCTCCTCTTGGGCATTACTGTCAACATAAAAGGTTGGCGGGGGTAAATTACAAGCCAGTCATACAGAACGACAGCACCCTCATGCATCAGATCTACGTGTTACCCAGTCCTGAACAACCCTTAAGGGGGAGTCAGCAGCCCAGCTGGCTGTGGTGCACCACGAGGGGCAGAAGGCAACTGCATGTCTTCAGCCAGGTCTGACAAGCAGCCATCGCAAGAGACAACCACCTGTGTTGCAGTTAAACAGAATTCCCAAAGATGTGTTTGCTCCTGCACTTCCATCAGCAACCCTCAGTCTAGAGCTGAGTTTAGTCCTGTGACTACATAAATTAAACACAAAGCACTGGAGGGCTGACAATCCTTACAGTCAGTTCTTGAGAGAAGTTCAAGCCATCACCGGCTCATAATTCACTGCTGGAACAATTGCAACTTCTCTTACCTTTGCACTGCTCCATGTTCAGTGCTAGGTCTCCCAGGTTACCTATGGAGCTGCAAATAAAGCCCCTTTCTAGGGGGCTGGTTTTATCACATTTCTTTTTCTTTTAGAAATTGTCACCATCCTTGCAGACAGACTCTAGATGTGCAACACGCAGTATGACATATGACTCACAGGTCTGAAAATCTGGTCACATTCTGCCGTACTCACCATACAGTGGATGACACACACGTTCTTGGGGTTCTGCTGCAGCCAGTTGTGCATGTTCTTACAGACAGCATAGAGATTGTGCAGGCTGGGCGCTTGTCGTACTGGCCAGCTACATTCGGATACCTACAGGAATTGCACAGTGAACAAAAGCTAGCTTCATAAGAGCATTAGGCAGTGCCTGCTTTTACAAATGCTTTCTGCCAAGGAACACACTTCTCCTTCGCAACCCAGAGTTACATGCTTGAAACCTACTCCCTCTCTTACGTGTAATTCTGATCCCCAACTTTCGTGAATCATGAATGTACAAGCAAAAAGGAGACCTCAATTGAATAAGAAGGTTTTGATGTATTTTCATTGACGATACATTTTTATTTTTTAATTGCATTCCAAGTCAGATTATCTTGAGTGGCCTTCCATAGCACTCCAGTCTCGCAGCTGCACATTGATTTCTGGCAAAAATCTTTGTACAAGTTGTCCCCAAAAACCATGGCTCTGATTTTCAAAGGATACTGAACATCTGTTATTCTCAGTCGTTTTGTGTAAGAGGATTTTCAAGCCCCATTTGACAGATATTAGACTGATGAAAGGGAAACTTCTGTTTAAAAAAAAAAAAATCCTATCTGAGTAAGCATAGTTAAGATATGAGCCAGAAAAAAATGAATGACTTCTTAGAGTTGAAAACCCACAAATCCTAAAGTATGCCTGGTTACTATTCATCAATGTACTAGTTCTGAGTCACGACATCTCAAAAAGAGTCTTCACAGTCTCAAACAGCACATCAAATAGCCTTCTACAGACATCTCAGTTTCATCTGTTTTTAATTGAAATGTCTTTTTTAAACGTCATTTCTGGCTAGAATAAATTTAAAGGAGAAATATTTGCCATTAGACAAATGATTGCTTTTCTCTCTCAGCTGAGATTTGGTTTCTGTTTAATGAAAACCAGGGGCAGGAAGGAGATTGTTTGACCAGGTGTTCTTAAATGGCCATACCATTTTCATACCTGACCAGGTTATCTCTCAGAGAAAGGCAATGCTCCAGGATTCATAAAAGTTGCATTTAAGATTCTCTCTTAGGTATGCACACCTGCACAACCGCTGATAGCAGAAGCAGGAATCCTGCCTTTCACACAGACTCAAATTGGAGAACCTTTGAGCCGTGTTGTCTCAAACGATGACTCAGGTGACACCCAGAGGACACCGGGACAGAGCACGCATGCAGCACTGCCTAGCCCAGCACATCACTGATTGTCTCTTGCCTATACCTCTTCTGTGGCTTTTCAGGAAGGGGAACAAAACAACCAAAGGCTCACTATGCAGTAGCTTCTGTGCAGGAATGGCCACCATCAGCTTTCTGTTCCACAGACCTGACAGTGTTTGCTTTGCTGAAAGTACAGGACCATTGTAAATTCTGAACTAGAGAGTTCACAAACGTTCATTCAATTCTTTAATATGCCCAGAATGCTGATGCCGTAACTGACATAGAGGTGCCTGACAATTATTTTTGTATTATCAGGCAAGTCTTCTCCTTCCAGCCCCAAGTACTTTTGCACCAGGCTTCTAGAGGTACAAGATCCACTTGCAACTAGAGCACCAAACCACAACTCAGATTACAAGCGGCTGCTAGAATTAATATGACCAGCGACCTTTCCACTGATGATTCTCTGAATAGGTCTTAGGACAACACACTGTCAAGCATCTGGAAAAACCATTATCACTTATCAAGTAAATAGTACACATTTCCCACAGTCCATAATTATATATTTACTTTGTCTCTAATTACACATCTTTCTGCTGGTTCGCAATTAGGAAATTAAATACATGCTAAGTAGCATTTCATTTATTTCAAATATAACCTCAACACCGCTCACAAAAGGCAGCCTTACAGCAAAGTAACAGGAATTCTTCTAGAGCTTTGGAAATATGCAGCTAGTGCTTGTTTTTCCCCTAGCAGTAGGGTAGTAACGGCCAAGAACGTGACCCGACAGGGACTTTGAAGTTTGGTTTTGTTTAATGCTATATTTGAGTTATATGTTTTCAAACTGTTCACATTTTCTCGAGCAGATGTGAGCTCTCCCCTCCTGCCGGGGTGGCGAGGCAGGGAGAAAAGCAGAGCATAACTGGACTTGAGCAGCGGTTTTTACTGCTCACATTGCCTCCTCTCCTCACTAGACTGGGCACTCAGGGCTTCGTGCCCCACACAGCCACATAGGGGCAGGAAAATGGGCTGGCAAGACACTGTCATCTCCCTCCTCTGTCACTATGCAAAGTGACCTACTGTTATCTTGAAAAAAGCAGTTGAATTGAAGATAGGAATTAAGAAGACATTCACTTCAAAGAACAAGTGCCTCTCAAAACTTCAGCTCATCTGGTATCCTTATCCAAAGCAGAGAATACTTTTCATGTGATTTTATTTCATTGATAGCACATTAGTATTTTTCCCCACTATAAGTTCAACCTCATATTTACAATTGTTTCATCTCATGTATTCTGTTCTGCACATTTAATTTTCCTGAAGAATACTTGGAGTCAATATTTCCTATCCTATAACTGGAAAGTACCATCTTTTATTTCAAAATGCATCATTTTCTTTGTGTGTGTGTCAAGGCAATAGCCTACAAAGCACCTAGTCATGCTTTGAGAGTGACCGACAAAGTCATCTGTCAAAATATGGTAGGAGACAAAGTCCAGGGGATGGAGGGGTTACAGTCAGGTCAAGCAACATACCAACAGGTGTTTAATGCTGGGCTATCAAAAGTAGATCTGTCTTTCTCCTCCCACCAACAGCAATAGTGATGCACCAAACCAAAGCAAGACTGAAGATCCAGAGCCTTTGATTTGTTTTAATTAGTCTTTCCTGTTCATTTACTCATAGCCGAAGTCATGGCTGTTTACTAATTGCTACAGAGAAATTTGCTTCAAGTATGAGTGTGTAGTTACTGGTGATCAGAGCAATTGCTAAGGATAGGTTCAGCTACAGCTCAAGGTAAAGTGACATGAGGCTTATATGCAGCATGAGATTCATTTACCCGGACAGAGGGTTAAGTCTGGCAACTACTGTTGCCTTTTCAGTTGAAGTTAACAAAAAATAAGAAATAAGAAAATCACCACTCCCTTGCGGGAGAGGGAAAGAACAGGATTTTTTTTTAGATTAGATCTAACCTTGCATTTCAACAGCAGCGTTTTGTAGAGATATCCTCCAAAAGCCATTAATGAACCAGAGCCTTGAACTATTCCTGTATGCCATTCTGGTTTTAGAGAAGGAAACTGGGACAGAGACTGGAGTTGTGTTTTTTTTTAAATCATGCACTAAAGAAGAGCCACAATGCACCTCAAATCCAGTTTCCAGTCCTGTGCTTTGCCTCTTAAGTGCTTCTGCTTGATTAAAATACCACTGAAGGATTCTTCAACGTGAAAATTATCTACATCCTTTTACTGATAATTCTTTAAAGCACTTTTGTTAGGATCCTTTTTAGACCTTCTTTATAATTCCTATGAATTCCTCATCACCCCTCAGATAATCCCATATGATAACCCACAGCTATCTGTACTCCACACTCAAGGCACTGCCAGCAATTTGCTATTTATTAGGATTCTTGGTAGCAACCTACTGGAGCTCAGACCACACTGAAGTCCTGCACACCCACATCATATGTTTGAGTCTGTGCATTAATTCCTTCTGAAGCTCACCTCTGTAAGTGCATGAGAAACTAAAGGGTTTACTTATTTCTCTGCAGCAGCTTCTGGCAACTACGTAGGAATAAAGAGCAGCACAGGCTCAACTCAGTGCAGCGTCACTCTCACAGACTCCTGATAGAAGCATTATGCCCTGAACCTTCCATCTCTTTAATGCCTCAGACATCAGCTAAAACCCAGAAGAGACCATGGCCACTTAGAAACACCTATAATAAAGGTCCCTTCCAACCCAAACCATTCAAAGATTCTGTAATTCCTTTTCCATCTCAGTACATTCTGCCACACAAAGGAGTGACAGAAGCAGGATCTTCTGCCCCGTTTCGCAAAAGGTTTTCCCCGACTCTTGTTAACCTCTTGGAAGACACTCACCCTGTTGTGAAACTTGGCACTGCGATAATACTTAGGTGACAAGTTGAAGACTGTGTAGTGGTCAGGATGTCTGGAATCCAAAAATGTCCGTACATCCTCAATGTGGTTCCTGAACCCCAGTTCAACGCCTTCAGCCGGAAAAGACATCACTAAAAGGGTAAGAAGAAGCCAGCCTGAGCATGCACCATAACATGGCTATGAACTTCTGAACCCCGAGGTACTACAAGTTCTATTTATCCCATCAGCAGTACTTACCTATGATTCTCGAGGTAATGTATGAAATATCTAGCTCTCCCTTGGTGTAACTAAAAGACAAAGTAGGAGACAGACATTATGCACATTTACAGGAGAAAGCCCATTACAGGAACCAGGAGGACATTGTTTTCCCACATAAATCTGATTCTGACACAAGGAAGGGAATGGTCTTAAGAAACGATTCTTTGTACTTTGTCTTTCTGTCTTAAGCAGAGGCTACAAACAGCTTACTGTAGACAGTGACCCAGCCTTCCTTTCACATACACTATTAAATGGATGCAAAAGCTTCCAAAAAAAAAACAAAACCAAAAGTCCCTTTTCCCTTTTGTCATTAATTTTCAGTGTCAGTTTTCAGGAGAATCTCTAGCTGTTAGACACTTCACAGATCAAAGCCTCTGAGGAGTTGCCTCCATTAAATTTCTTTAATTTACTCTAGCCCCGTATCCCTCAGAGGCAGGTGGAGTGCCAAGCACAGGGGCCATCACAAGCAGAGGTGACCAAAGCAAAGTCACCTCAGTTCTTTCTTCAACTCTGAAAGTGGTTTTAGCAAAGGGAACAGTTATATCAGCAAGAAGAGTCTCACTGAACAGTAACATGAGCCAATTTCCAGTGACAAAACAGTCAAGCAGTGGCTGAGTAGCAGGACCCCACGGGAGTCAAAGGAATCAGAAACTAAGAGCCCCACTTTCACTAGGGAGGCCTTTTCCAGATTTCTGAACATCGGTGTTCATTTATTATAAAGCTTAGATATTTACTTTGGTTTTCCTGCTTCTTTGAGGCCAAATACCCAATTAGAGGAGTCACTTGTGATTTTCACCTCTTTCTGTCATTAGGTAGCTGGAAGTATAGTTTCCTTGTGTTGCACTAGTTAAGATGGCAAGTTAGACCAGAAGCTAGCGATAATACCTGCTTTAACCAGCTCCAGCTGTACCATACCTGGCAACAGATTGCATGACCTTTGAAGATGTATCTTTCAGGGTATCCTTCAGGTTATCCTTCAAATTGCTGAAGAGCCTCCCTGCTCCTCCTTTCACCATGTCCAGCAAGCCTCCCCCATAGCTGGACTCCATGTCTGGTGATGAGGCACCTTCAATTATAACAAAAAGCAAACGCAACGTCACTTATTTGGAACAAATCCACACGGCCAACAAACCCATTGCTCTACTCAGACCAAGCACATTCATGTGCACCGCCGCGAGTGCAGTCCCAAAGTAGTTTTGCTTATTAAAGTAATGATTTTCCAGAGATGAGAAACTGCATGTCCTAGGCACAGGAACTGTCAGCAACCCTTGGCATTGTATGTAGGTTGACCGCATGGTATCGGTACAGCATGGACAACCACCAGCCAAGCTCCCTTGCCTCTCAACCCAACTCAAAACAAGACCAGCTCTTCAGTACGTACCTGATCTGCTGATCATAACCAAGTCCAAAACACCAACTACCTCTACAGGGGCAAGAAAGAGAGACTACTATATGTAACAGCTCTTTGGCACAACTTTCCCAGCTACCAATTTGACTGCAGCTAGATGACCGAAGGTTGTCTTATGACTACATGCATAGAGGAGACTTATGACTATGCATACAGGAGAAATCAGAGTGATTTCAAGTCATTTAAGAGTCCAGTCAGATTTGCTTGAGTGGAAGATGGCAGAATTTTGGTCTTTGGAGAGAAAAGAGAGAAAAGTCCAGAAATTAAACTTTCTAGCTGAGAAATAGAACCTTTCGGGATATTTTTTCACAATTGCAGCAGTAGGATAGGAATCAGCAAATAGACAAGGAGAAAGCAGAGCAGGACTCGCCTCCTTGCTATGCTTTTTCCTCACAGCTTGAAACATCATGCAGCTCCAAAGTCGAGAGGAGACTAACATAGAGCAAGAGCCACTTAAATGTTATTTTGATGGACTGTGATGTGGCGTTCCACCTCAAATGTCTGTATTTTGCAATTATACTAGAATAACTATTCCACTCTCTTAACTGAAACCCAGTTCATTGCAGTTTTTCTTATTATACCACTGCTGTGTTAATAGCATAAGTCATTCTTAGAAACATATAATAAATCAAATGTAGACTTGAGTAAACAGGGTTTTGTTTTATTGCAGAATTTTGTTAGACACAAACCAGTAAAATTATATTTTATTAGCTACAGGGTAGGCTCTTGACTACCTAAATTGCTTTTTGTTCACTAGGACTCGACTATTTTGACTTAACAAACTTCAAGTACAGTACTCTAATTAAACATTTGCTACCTCATTATTATGTCAGATTAGTCAGAAGACCTAGATCCAAACCCATTTAAACGTTATTCACTCTTTCAAATCCGGCGTCAGCTATCAATAAACGTAATATATAATGTTAAACTGGAGGCTCCATTGGTAAAGTGATGCTGTTTATTCCCCTATGCCCAAAGAGTGCTTAATGCACTGTGATGCGGCCACGGTCCACATGCACGTGACCTACGTGCAAAACTGGTAACATTAGAGGCAATAGCTTCTCCTCTGCATCGTGCTTGTAAAAAGACGGACAATACTCTGCTGATTCAGAACAGGAGAAGCCTTCTCAGGGCACAGGAACATTTCCTTTCCAAACCACTTTGAAGTGTCTATTTCAAATATGAATAAAAAAATAAAAAATTAAAAAAGGAAGTAGCTCATTGGCTTCCAAATAGGGAATCAGTGTTTGATCTTTCTTCAAATACTTTGCTTCCACATTACTGTGTTAGGAGGCTCGGGGGTAGAGGAGAGAAGGGAAGTTCAAAAGGCGTGCACAGAGCTGCAGGTCAGCTTTTAAAAGAAAGGAGGGGAGAAACACGGTAACTTGGAGTGAGGAAAGGGGGAGCAAAGGGATCAGAGAGCCAGTGGGTATTGAACACATTTTATTATTGGAAGTGCTCTGTGAGTAACAAAAAGGCTTCAAGAACATGGAGAACCTAGATCTTTGGGAAACGAGACACAGAGAAAATTTCACTCCATTCCTAAAAAAATAAAAAATAAAATAAATTAATTCCAAGTGTACTTGGAATGCACTAGAACAGAGAGACCAAAAGGACTGCTGAACGAGAAATGCAAGCTGGTGCTACATGACCACCATGAGGAAAGCATTACTTAGCTATTGGGAAGCTGTTGAGGAAGCTTCCAGCATAACATCACTCAGTTCTATCCCAGGTGTCCTAATTTGCTCAGGCATATCTTAGCCACTGGATCAGAGCAGCATGCCCTGTGACAAAGGCCATCGTTCTGTTACAGTACGATGCAGGCTCTGCTAGCTGCTCTCAGAGGAGCAAAACAAATGCTCCTCTACTAGGCAGCATCTCCTATAAAGCATAAAGGTATATAAAGGGATGATGAATCCCAACAGCAGAGCAGAAAGTGTTAATGCATTAGCACACAGAGCTGACAACGTACACAGAAACCCATGAGAACAGCCGAAAAATCTGATTAAAAAGGAAAAAAAACCACCAGCCTGCTCCTGCAGATTTTGCTGAATAAAACACTTCTGTGCTAAGTCCCTCTTGTAAATGCAGACCTTTAGAGCTGCTGCAGACCTTTCCGAAGGACACCCACAGCTCCCACGTGTGACAGCTGCCCTGGAAGTCAGCCCCCTGTCCGGGTGTCACCTACCGCGGCCACTGCACGTCCCTGCAGCACGCCCAGAGATGGCCCCTCTAACAGAGCGGGCTTCAGTGCTGCAAACGAGACAGGGCCCTTGCTTGCCTCCAGACCCAAGCCTGGGCTACCAAGGACACTCACTAGGTCTGAAGGGATGAGCTCGCCGGGGCTCTCTCAGCACCTGGAGGGAAAGGGTTCAGGTTTTGGGGTGATCACCGCTGCTTTGGGCAGGGTGCTAGTTAGTGGCAGAACGGCACGTCCCAGCTTTCAGTGTGTCAACACGCAGCAGTTCAGTTAACTCAAGCCACGCATTAGAGCTGCTGTCCAGAAGTCTTGTTAGGGAGAGTTAGTTTCTATGTACGAGATGCATCTTGCTCCTTACACAGCAAGAACTCCGTATTAACCCAGTTACTGGGTATTCCCCAGGACTCGGTGCGCTTCAGAGACACGCTTCTGACCTGTATTTGTAGCACAGGTTTCAGAGGGATCGCTTGCTAACTCCAGCCTTTTCATTTCCTGGCCAAGGAACTTTTAATGTCGGGTTTTTAGTTCTGCAAAGCATGCCTGAGACATCATGTAGGATGGGTCTTCTGGACTACCTCTGTTAGGGGATGGCAATGATGATCGCACTGAAGCACTCCAAGCCGATGGCACGGTGTGGAAGCAATAAGCTTCACCCATCCTGATGACAAGCCAGGTTTGGCTTTGTTATGGCTGAAGATCCTTGCTCTGAGACAATGCCTCCTGCAAGAAGGGACAACTCGGTGGTCAGGATAAGCTTCCAGCAGCCACCAAATGGAGCAACAGCCTTCTGTGCCTTCTTACAGAACTCAATCCTGTCATACGGTGGTGTTCCTGCCACAACGCGTTCCCATCAGCAGCCAAAGGGTGGGATTTCTTCACATCTGGGCAGATTGCAGCCAAAAGAGCTTCTGCACAGCACCAGCCTTGTGCAGTGTAGGATAGGAGTTGGAGAGCATTGGTATTTTAATTAAAGCACTTAAGCATTCTCCTTGCTTGCGGCAAATGCTCTTCCTTCAAGATTTGCACATTAGGGACCTTGTCTGTCTGGGGCTCCCTGAGCACTGGACCTCCCCCAGGCAACCCACAGACCCACAAACCACAGGTCACGACTTCCAGCTCCAGCAGGAATCAAGAGGGAAGCGAGCCGACATGTAAGTGGCATTTAAGACTCTGTCAGTTTGAACGTTTAGGCTGATGAAGCAATACTTTGCCTGAGAGTGGGGAGGTGAAAACAAGACATCTAGAAATGGAAGAGCAGGCAGCTAAGTGCTATGTTTCACATGTTACTTACTAAGAGTCAGAAAACCCTTTTTGCCTGAAAGGGCAAAAGTAGACACGAAACCATAGGAAAGGAAGCAGGTTCATCTCGGTCTGCCAATACTATATGTAATAGTATCTTCAATGTCAAACTCTTTTTTTGCTCTGAGAGCTACTGTCTGTGCTTCAGGAGGAGTCAAGAACTAAACCTTCCCTGCTCCTCACCATGGATCTTCCCTAGAAAAGCATTCAAGCTTTCATCTGCCATCCCCTCAAAAACCAGTGGATACCTTCCTCACCACAACCTGCTGCAATTTCCCTCCATTGCATGCAGCTCGGTCCCTGGCGGGGGGACACGACTCGTTTCCCCTCCCCTCCCTGTGTGTGTACCTCTGTACGGGTGCATTACACACACCGAAGTGGCTCCGGCTCCTGTAAATCGATGTCACTGCAGGTGTCACTTTTCCACGGCAAACTAAAACCTGACTTGAAGTCAAGCATGGGAGAGATGGATCAGTTAAAGAGAACCCAGCTATGGAGGATTTCAGCTCTCCCTCAAGCCAAAGCCATGCCTGGGGTAGCTTGAGAGCATTAGGTGCTCCTCTGTATTCTGCTTCTACGGTACCAGAGCCTGACACTATGCTGAGAAAATGCTCGTAACTGCTGCATTCATGTCCCAGTTCCAGATTTTTGGAAGTTTCCAGCCTTCTCCATCTGCACCTAGCACTTCTGGGGTTTGGGGTTGCCTGTCGCTGCCCCACGTGACGACCAGGGCACAGTGTGAACAGGGAGCAAGAGACACGGTGGCGGGCACCCACCCCTTGCCTTACAGAAATGGCCCTTTTAAAGGTCCCCATCTGAAAGAAGTCTAGCTGCTGTTGTTGTGGCTTCAGCAACAACGCCCAAATTGTTTTGTTTCTTTTTTTTTTTTTAAGGAGCACCCAACAAAAAATGATGCTGTTTGTGCTTCTGTCCCCCCATGCCCTCAGGCAGCCGTGCTGAGGAGCAGCCTCAGCTCACGTTCCTCTCCCAGCAAAGCCTGCGTGAGGCAGGCCACGATTTCAAACCAGCATTAAGAGACACAAACCCAGGCTACAGCAGCCCCATCATATTTATGAGCCTCCCCTCAGGATCACACAGGAGCCCCCACTGGGGAGGGGGAGTGGTGCAGGCACCCTGCTATCAGGTAATTAAAGCATCCCCTACAAGTACCCCATAAAATGGAGGGGTGCATGTCTGCAGAAGAGCAGGGGCAGAGAAACCAACCCATGCACATCCCTGGGTACCCACAGCACCCCCAGGTCCCCCCATCCCCACGCTGAGGCATCCTCCACGCTCAGCACGTCAGCTTTCAGGGACTGCAAATCGATGCAGGCATTACTGGAAGAGTTTAAGCTCCCATTTCAAGGGGGAGGGTGGCAAATATTTCTAAATGAAGTTATCTGGGCAGGCAGCTCCTCTGCATCCAGTGATAATCAATAGTGTTTAAAACCGAGTGCTTTGCTTGTCAGATACATTTTTAAAGAGCAGTCTGCGAGCCCTGAGCCCAAGCCTCCTTCACCATTCCTCCCAGCACAGAGCCCTCCTCAGGGGGGCTGAGCTTTGTAAAATCTAAGCAAAGACTCCGAAACATCCCTGCTATTCCATTCACTCACACCCTCTCCCAGGCCAGAGAGAGCCCACGTGTCAGGATTACATCGACTTTTTCAAAGGAACTGCGTGGGTTGCAAAGGGACTAGAAGAGGCTGGGGAGAAATCAGCAGCAACAGAGGCACCCAAAGCAGCAATGGAAAGGAGAGCACTGCTACTTCCAAAATTAATGGGCAAGCTCCTCAGACTCACAGAGGCCCTGAAGACTGATGCTTTTGCTAAATTTTTGCTACCAGTCTCATCTGTCCCCTCCTCCCGCGCTGCCCCAGATTCCTGCTTGCGCTGGCTTCCCCACCAGGCCGAGCACAGATAGCTGAAACCAAAAGGTTATTCTGCAAAAGCACACAGCAAACGTATTAACAACAAGACTGTTCAAGACAAAACCAGCGGTTCTTGGGTAGGAAGAAAAAGCTGGATTCACCTGAGGCGTGTTGGGGGAACCAAGCAGGGGCTGGCTGCGCTGGGAGGAACTAGGCCCGCGTGTGCTCCCTTACACAGCCAGCTCAGAAACACAGGGGACAAACAAACACAGAGTCACAGAATGGCTTGGGTTAGAAGGGACCTTAAAGATCATCCAGTTCCAACCCCCTGCCAGAGGCAGGGACACCTCCCACTAGACCAGGCTGCTCAAGGCCCCATCCAGCCTGGCCTTTCCATATGAAGCAGGAGGTTTGCATAAGGAGCAGAGGCAGCAATGCAAACTGCAAGATAAGCAATACTGGGTGAAGCTGGGAGAGGATGGGCTACAGGACATAAGCACAGAGCGAGAATTTGGAGCCTTCAGTGGGGCCAGGAAGGGCGTGTGGCCACCAAAGCCACCGCTCCTCAGTCAGTACTGCCCCTTCCATCGCAGGGATCGACTGCTTCAGCGCACAGCGGGTTCAGCACAGACCCATCTTGTGGCGCAGACAACCCGAGCACTGAGACATCTTAAATAATTTATTCAAGTGAGGGCATGCTTGGGTTTTGTTGTCGTTTTGCGTTTGTTTTGTTTTGTTTTGCTTCTTTATTTACCACAGCTTTCCTGCGGTTATCTGGCACCGCACCCACCCAGACCTTAAACCTGATGTAGCTGGCATATCATTGAGAAACCGCCTCACGGCTCAGAGTTGTGTTACTGTCTGCTTGAGAACTTCTTGGCAGCTTTGTCAAGAATTCTCTTTCTGTCAGAAAGGCCACCTTGTGTTGTTCTGCCTTTCTCACCCCAGAAAGATATGAGCAGTCCTCCTCCACTGTAAGTTTACAAGGGACTCACATAGCACAGACCTTGGGAGGAAGGACAGTTAACTGCTTTAAATTAAAAGAGCGTAGATTTAGTTTAGATATGAGAAAGAGATTCTTTTCTATGAAGGTGATGAGACACTGAGGCTGCCCCGAGGAGCTGTGGGTGCCCCATCCCTGGCAGTGCCCAAGGTCAGGCTGGATGGGGTTTGGGCAGCCTGGGCTGCTGGGAGGGGTCCTTGTCCATGGCAGAGGTTGGGGCTGGGTGGGCTTTAAGGTCCCTTCCAACCCAAACCAGCCTGTGAGTCTACGAACTGCAAAGCTCCCAAAGGAGATGTTTCCAACAGGACCAGGTCTGGGCTCACACCATAAGGAATCACTGGCACCGGGAAATTTCGGTGCATTTCTGCGGCTGTCAGATGACACATCCAGTGGTGCCTCCCTCCTGGGGCTGGGATGAAAGCTGCATTCCTCCTCCCACGAGAACTCATGTCCCTTTCTGTGCTCGGTTTTCTGTGGGTGGGCTGGGACAGGGCCACTGGCCGGGAAGTACTCAGAGCCCTGGGCAGCACAGGGCAGGGAGGCTCAGGAGCTTCCTTTTGCATCCTCCTGAGATAAACTTCTAAAGCTAACGTTGTAGGAGCCCAAGGCTTATTATTTGAAGGTTCATTTGAGACTGCATAAATGTAAACTTAATGGAAATTTTAAGAATTAAGACATCTCTGCTGTTGCTTGAGAAATTATTAAGGATGCTGTTTGCACCATTAACTAAGCAATATGTAAGATTTCAACAATGATAGTTGTTTTTTTCCATTGTTTAGAAATGTTGAGAAGGGAAAAATATCCCCCCTCAGTATTGTGCCAAGTTTGTTTAACTTGTTATATATTTTCCCTTACTTATTAAAGTGATATTACAGTGGACAAAAAGCATTTGAGGCTGGAATGCTGAAATTTTGGCACAAACCATGAAATTGGTCTTTAAAGGTGATTGACATTCTCTCTGCCTCGCCTCCCTACCAATTAAAAAAAAGGGGAAAAAAAAAGGCTATTGCCAACACCAAACCATTCAAGTGTCCAAAACACACCAAACAAACAAAGGAGTTATTAAACTGAGCCTCCCTGTTTGAAAATGCAGCTAGAAAAGAAGACAAGACAACACTGTCAGCGCCAGCCTTTGTCTCCGTGCCAGTGACATGGAGACGTCTCTCTCCTGACTCAGTGAAAAGCAATCACCAGCATACAAGAGATTAGGTTTGCAAGCGTAAAACAGCTAAAGAAATCTCGACTTGAACACTTGCAATTTATTTAAAATGTTTTATTTTGCAGTTATGCTGCCTGAGGAAGTACATAGCACAAGCCAGTCTAGCCTCTGAGTGTTTAAAAGCCATTTTGTAGATTAGGGAGTTTATAAACATCCCAGAAGAGCACAGAAAAACCGTTTGCTCCTTTTGTAACGCATATCCTTGCTGTTACTTTTATCTCTCTGCATTTCCTAGAACCTCCTCCTCCTCTTTCAGTACACAGCAAGCTGCTAAGAAAGCATTATTGAATGCCACAGCAAAAGCCAAAATAAATTGCTTCTTCACCGCCTGCTTCTCGTCTTCTGAGCACATCCAGAAACTTAACAGGTTAAGAAGACAAAAGGAGAACTACGTTAATGCTCTTCTTAGAATTCTGTTTTGGGACTTGCGATGTTTTATGTCCTGCCAGATCCAGCTCGAGTCTCCCTCCATGTCCCTTCCCCTCCATCCTCAAATCCAGCAGCTTTTTGGATGAATGAGCAGCGAGAAGAAACACGTAGGTCCCATTGGAGACCAAGATGGACTTAGGCACTATGATTGTGCTTCTATATGGCATCTTGCACACTCTGTAGGGGTCGTTAAAAGTGTTACATCAAGAGTTGAGCACTCAGGGCACACGCTGCAGTTGCACAGAGCTTCAGTGCCCACCCAGGGCATCGAAGAACTTAAACATAACCCTAGATGAGGGGGCTACACTGCAATTTAAATCTCAGACCTCACACAGGCCAGTATTTCACTCTGAACGGTTTGAGCCTAGCAAAGCTTAAAGCAAGCAAACACACGGTGTTAACACACGGAGCTTCAGATACCAGCCCTGACACAGCTGCCCTACCTCAAGTAAAGTTTCTGCTCTTGATTCCTTTGAGCTAAACCCAACCCTGGTAGCAAGGGACTCCAGTGTAAGGAGTTTCCACTTGCACTGCCTGTGAGCACGCGGGTACCCTAGGCCAGGTTTCCAGCAGCCGCAGCGGTCACCTCTCCAGTTAAACAGCTCGTGTTAGTGCTTCCTTGCATGGCACAGGCTATGGGAGATGAATTTTTAACGATCTGGACCAAGTGTTTGCCAGCCCCAGAGACTTTCACAGTCTGATTTTCCCAAGCTCAGACACTGCAAACAGTGGCCAGAGCCCCTCAGTGCTCACAGCCCGCGGTCACAAGTAGCAGGGGGCAAGCAGCTCCGTGCAGCCCCGCACCTCTGTCGGACACCAGGTCCCCAGACACTAAGCCAATAATCCTAAGTGGCTGGAAGTCAACAGCACAGCTGTAATCGCTGATGACTTGCATGGCAAGAAGCTGTTTATGAGATAGCAAGCCCCTGGTAAGAGATGATACTTTAAGATTGATTCCCATGAACTAGTTTTTTTAAAAAAAGTCAATCATGAAAACCAACAGGGCCCCAGTCCCAACTCATGTGAGCTCTGGTAATTGCAGCAGCAGCAGGTGTAGCTAGTTACATCCACCAGCACTTTGCCCTAGAATTGTCAGCACTTTGCCTTCAGCACACATCCTCACCAGTCTAACATCTATAACCACCTAATATTAATCTATACACACATTTTCCAGACAGTAAAGGCCATTGTTCTGTGTCCGGAGTGCGCTGCCCTAGTGCAGATAAGCAATACGAGGAAGAGGGAGGGAGGAAGCTTCGATTCTCCAGCTCTGCAGCTTCAGCGGGGTGCTCTGTAACTGCCCCTGGAGGTGCCAGCCCCAAGCACAGCCGTGACTCCATCAGAGAGCCCAGCCCCTGCCCTCGCAGCCTCCTGCATTAACCATCCCGCGGTGCTGGGTATGCAGGCTGGGACCCCAGGACCATTTCACTCCTCAGCTGCAAACAGCCATTTTGATAACGCAGGCAGCAGCTGTTCTGCCACGCATGAAGCCATCATTTAAAACCAGAAAAAAAAAAAAAAAAACATAAGGGAGTTCAGGTGCAGGGGGTGTACCTAACAAGCTCTGCTTTGGCCAGGACCCCTCAAGGATTCCACCTTTGGGATCAGCCACATCCCTGTGCAGGGCAGAGGCTCCCGCACCCCACCACAAGGCAGCAGCAGCTCCGTTGCACTGTCACAGGTCACCGAGCCACCTTGTCCCCCTCCATCCCCAGGACTCGGGTCTCCTCTCCCAGCCAGCACATGCTCTGCTGCTCCCCATCATGTGAATTTAGACTTTGTCACGACCACTGAAGGAGGCCCAAGTATTTAATATGAATATATTATCTACTTATTAAAAATAAATAAAAATGTTGGTATTTTTTCCTTCCTACTAGTAAGCTAAAACCCCAGCCACCTTCCTTTCCCATCCCTCTCTTATACTGCTGCCTAATTTCCCTCACCAGAACCATCCATCTCCACACAGCATTAAAGATAAATTGCCCCACAATTCACAAGCAGTTTCAATTACTGAATCACCAGAAGTCCAAAGCACACCTGAGGGGTGGATACAGCTCTTTAAGCTTTTATAATTTCATACTTGGCAAAGAAAAATGTCTTTGCTATGAACTGATAAAAATTGGTCATTTATCAGCAGACAATAAATGATCAAGGCAGATACAAGTATGACTCCACGTTTAAAGCAGAGCATCACACTAGACACAGCTCTTTTAAACTTCATGTGAAGATTTAGAGCCCCCCTCTCCCTCTTCCCCCCCAAAATGCTTATGAAACTGATAAAATATTTAAAAAAAACCACCTCTATAATCCCAATTCAAGGGCCACAATAAGGCCTGAGGTTCGTTGCTGCCAAGCATGTGGCTGGTTCCAGTGCCTGTAAGCTTTCTGCAGAGGACTGTGAGGAGTTTCCAGTGAGTACCAAGTGCCCAGGAGGAGGGGAGCTTGGGCTAACGCAGACCCCTGCCCCGTCACCTTCCGAGCCCCAGCGATGGCCCTTGCTCAAGTCCACGCATCCAAGCAGAGAGCATCCTAGGAACAGACTGAGGGTGTTCGTACAATTACCGCTCTGGGATGTCTTTGCAGTTTGCAGCTGAATTGTTGGCATGGCTGAATGTTGCACAGAACCTGTAAACACAGGCATTGTCTAGCTATCCATGAACACCTCTTTTTGGCTCGGCAGGGAGCGGAACGGCTTGAAGAAACAGAACTGAACGACTGCAACAGCAACACTCAAATAATACAGCAAGCTGACGCGAGACAAAAGCCACGGCTTGACATGAGCTCCAGCGTGCTCCCACACCTGGCTAGATGTGAATGCCACCTTCCCCAGCACTAACGCCTTTGGTTCTTCAAGTTCTAGGAAACTCATTCAAATAATTGCTTTAATGACAGGCATTAAACTGACCGTAATATCTAACCAACCCAGTGGATGCTAATGTAAGAATCCAAATAACTGTAACACAGCAGCCTACTGTGAGTAGGAAACTACTGACGCATACTATTATTACAAGCAACTGTAGCAAAGATATCATAGCAGCAAATTAAAATGCATTTCTGAAGTCCAGGAGTAAAAAAGTTAAAAAACAAACAACAACAACAAAAAAACAACAACACAAAGCTAGCCCCAAGAAGAACTCCAGAAAGCACATTTAAATGGCGAGGGGAAAGAGGGAAACATTTCTCTCATTACAGCAGAGAACACGTGAAGAAGATGCAAGGTAAGACACTCTCCACCCAGGTCCAGACGTGGGTCATTAGCCCCCTGTTCCCCCAGAAGAGGATGCCACATTAAAACAACGGTGATGAATTAAGGAATTGAGGTCTTGCTGAGTGCCTCGGGCCCACGCCTTCCTTTCACAGAACAGTGCAGGTATCTCTGCAGTATCGTGCCACCGTAAAGGACGGACACAAAATTTGGTCCCCCACAAGTAAATGGGGGCATTTCCCTGCCTGAGTTTGATCTCTGGAAGTTTGTGATGGCTATGGGTGTTGGGTGAGACGGGCACTCTGCGCAGCCACAGCCCCAGCCTCATCTCAGCGGAGCCCCAAGAGCCCTCAGACGCAGGTTCTCCATTACCGGCGACCCAGGCAAACACAAACCCACGATTTAGCGGTGATGGGCTCCATCCCATCGCCACCCAGAAAGACCACCTGGACCAACGCTCCCCGCTTAAAAAAAAAAACAAACAAACGGTGCATGCAGCATGTCCTCCCCCAGAACCACCCCCGACCTTTACGGCTGCCTTTTCAGAGGAGGGACGCGAGCAGCGGTGATCACACCAAGCCTCCCGCCCCCCCCCAGGGGACAAGGCAGCCACAAGCCCCCCATTCACCCCCCAACCACAAACCAGCCCTCGGCGGGGCAAAGCCAAGCACCCACGGGTGCTTTTAGGGCACCCTCACCCACCCCACGGCCGCGGGGGGGGGGGGGGCTGCGGCTAGCCGGGACAAAGCGCTGCCATTGTCCGCGCTGCCATTGTCCCCGCGGGGCCATTGTTCCCCCCACGGTGCCATTGTCCCCGCCGGGCTATTGTCCCCCGGCCCTACCGGAGCTGTCCATGGTGCCACCGGCTCCGCGCTGCTGCTGCTGAGGCTGCGGCTGCCGCGAGGGGCTCCGGCCGCCCGCCCCCGGCTCGCCGCCGCCGCCGCCCTCCACCAGCTGCAGGGCCTCATAGCCCTCCCCGCCCGGCTTCCTGCGGTACCCCCCGAGCAGGCTCATGGGCGAGCCGGGCCGGGAGCCGCCGCGGGCTGGGCGGAAGAGAAGCGGCCCGGGGAGGAGGCAGGGAGGGAAGGGAGGGACGGGGCGGGCCGGGGACGGGGCGGCCGCTGCCCCCTGCCCGCCCCCGCGGGCCCGGAAGGAGTCGAACGGCGCCCACCTCCGCCGCCCGGGGCTGTGACAGGCCCGGGGATCCTCCGGCTCCGTTCTGTGTGGAGCGGGATGTGAGGGAGGCCCCGAGGGAAGCGGCAGCACTGCTGAGCTGGTCTCAGAGGGCTCTGAGGGGAAGGGGGCTCACGGAACCCCCCGGTTCCAGCCCCTCGCCACCAGCTCAGGCTGCTCACATCCCACCCAGCCACCGCCCTCGTGGTGAAGGATTTCTGCCTTGTGTCTCATCTGAATAACACCTCTTTTAGCTTAAAGCCGTTACCCCCAGTCCTATCCGACAGAAGCCCTCCCCATCGCTCCTGCAGCCCCCTTCAGACACTGAAGGTCCCTATCAGGTCTCCCCCGAGCCTTCTCTTTTCCAGGCTCCCTCAGCCTGTCTTCACAGGAGAGGTGACCCAGCCCCTTGATCATCCTCGCAGCCTCCTCTGGACTCATTCTAATACATTATTTTCTCTTTAATTTAAGGAAAAATAAAGACAAAAAAAATCTGTATCATCCAGACGTGCCTTTGGTCTCACAGAAAGGACACAAAGTACTCTGCTTAGAAAAACAGAGTGGGGTTGCTTCTGAAGCCGTACCACCACCAAGCACTTCTGTAGCAATGGCCGTAACCTGAAATATTTCCAACATTTAGCTTAAACTTTCCTCTTCGGCACTGCAGGGCAGGGGGCAGCTGGTACAGCCATACCTCGTCAGGCACGCTTGTTTACGTAACGCCCGCGATTTCATATGACGCTGCAGAGCGGGTACATCTGTGACCCAGAATTTTCTCAGAAAAATCCAAGCAGATTTACAAGCAACAAACTAAAATGAATTAACCTGACATAAGTGGTTCACGGTAACAGCTTGAACTCAAGGTTCGAAATGTTTATTCGCTACCCATTTGTTGGTGGGCCGTTAATACGTCGCTCTGTACAGCGCGATATGCAGAGTGCGATGCTCACCAGGAGGAACGTGCCCCTCTCCCTCACATGGCCCATTTGCAGCAACCTAGCAAAGACAAAAGCACAGGTACTTTTTGAGGGATATATATCTGTGAGTCTGTCCTAGTCAACCAGGGATACGGCAATTCCTTCTGCATTCTAGTATTAAAACAGGAAATTCAGGAGAGGAGAGGGATTCAAGATGGATTCTCCTGTATCTTGCTCACTGAGGTAACAGCCCATCAGTGAAGAGACAAAGCCAGGCTCTTGGGTGAAGAGCACACATCAAGGCCACGTAGTGTCACCACGAGTACTCAGACGTGCTCGCACCAGAGGTAAAGAGCTGTGGAGCCTGGCACAGCATGACCTACACAGCCTAGCCCCCAAGTGCTCACTAGGCTGTTCTGTGGCCTTCATCCAGCACTTTGAGCTCAACTTAGACAAGACCGTGCCCTGAATCCATGAGTCATCTCTCACAGGTGAGCAGCAAGAGGCCGTTGCAGAGGACTATCTGCATTAGGCAGTGAAAGGAAAGTCCTTCCAGAAGTGTTCTTATGGAAAGAGGGTTCAGCATTTCCTACCCAACGCTGATGTTGCTATCGCATTTGCAGCGTGATGACTGCAGTCCTACTCAGAAAACAAAGCTTGATTTTCTTTGTTGAATACCTTATTAATTCCTCTCTTTCCAGATTTGTCTCAGCATTTAGAGGATCATAGCTGTCTTTCTCCCAAGGATTCCCCAAGGGGAATCCCAGAGCACCCTGACACTCCAGGCCTAAGCTCGGGATGGAGCGGGGACAGCGCAGCCTCCCCAGGGCAGAGATGGGTCAACTGACTTCAAAGCCCCCTCCTTGCCTGAAATTACCAGTTCTACAAAGCAAAGGGAGCACTTGGTGGAAATAGGGGAGCATGTTGTGTGGGATTTGGTTTTTCACATATTCACTCATTTTCCAGCCCTACAGGAAGCTTAACCAAAGAGCACATATAAAGTAATATGCCTTCCTCACCCAATTCATCCCTTAAATTGGGCCAGTTTGTCAATGGTCATACAATTTCTCATTTGGAGGTCTACAGCATAAAGAATGCTATATAAAAAAGAAAATTACAGATGACTTTCAAAAATGAGAGCAAAAAAAAAAGATCCAGGGAAACAGCTACTTAGAAAAATTCATTAGCATCCTCGAAGGCTTATTGAGTCATGGCTAATGATGCCACAAAATAATATAGACGTTTTTATAATGTACGAATGGTAAGGCTGGCAGGTGCCATTAGGACTGCGAGATGTTAACGACGCGATAAAGAGGACTGCATCTTGCTCAAGACTGGGGAGATTCAAACTCCCTCCCCACTGCTGACCTTGCAAATGTCAATTGATTTGCCCAGGCTCTAACACTGTCTGCTCCTCCGTCTGGGCTGCAGCCTCTCCTGGGCAGAAGTCTTTTATGGTAGCTGTAATCAAGCACCAGATGTATGGAGGCATTATTTCTTTTTTCACCTCTCTCTCAACTAGACGTACAATTAAGGTGAAACCTTAAACTCTTAATTCTATGTGAATACATTCAAACTGTGCAGTACCATAAGAAGTACAGCTATCACCTGAGAAATAGATTACTGTCTTGGGCAATACCTTCAAAATTCAGTGAACTAAACCTTTTTTTCCAAAGTTATTCCATTGCAAACAATGAAACTCTCTCTGTTCATTGAAACGCTTGTTCCTTGAAAATTCATGTTCTAAGCTTTCCATTTATCTTACCTCAAAAAAAAAAAAAAAAAAAGACCAGGAAATCACCTATTATTTCCACACTATCACTGGCCATAAACAGCATGCAGAGCTCATCCCCACTACTAGATTTTGTACTCCCATTTCCCAAGGCACCTGATACTGCTGCGTGGTGCAGCTCTTTCTCTCTGCACCTCGAGGCACCATAATTTCTTCTTTCCCTTCTCTTTGTGCTTACACGGACTGCGTTCTCTGCGGTGGGACTGTGGGCCATCACTGCATGCTGAGAATTAAAATTTTTACCTCCTCCCTCTCCAAAGGGCTCAAACCCTAATCAAACCACCTTAATCCACAGACTCCTAGATATAAGCTTCCTTCAACGGCCCTATAATAAGTACTCTATAAAATGGGCTTTCTTGGAGGAGAGAAAAAAAAAAAACACAACATTGAAATACATTGTAAGCTCATTTAATTCTGCTTACCTACCCTGCAACTTCACAAGAAAGGCTGACGGCATTCAGCCATGGCTATGTTTTGGAGAACCCTTCAACCACTCAGGAACCCACCCTGCCACCTTATCAAGAATTTGAGCTATGTGCCAAAGAAGTCAGCCTGCCAGGGCCGGGAGGCTTAACACCTGTGTAAATCAAAGCAGTTTTTGACATTAAAAGCAAACAAAAAAGACAGCTGCCACCACCACCTCTTTGTGCTTGTTTAGTACCCAAGTCTGTATAGCACGGCCACTGCTGAATGCATTAGGTAGCAGGACACTGCTTGTATTTTCAACTTGAGCTTTTGATGCTTAATCTAATTAGTCTTCAAGAATTTGGTGCAGTCAAAGCCTCTTCCCTGCCCTAAAAACTCATTTGGTACAGACCTGATGACTGTATCTGTCGCAGCATCACATTTACCCTCAGAAGTCCCACATCACGATAGAAATACAGAACCTAACCCCAAAATAACCCTTCCCCAGCCACACGCATGGCCATGGGGTTACAGCCCTGCTCACACCAGCTCAGCCCCACAGGCAAGGGGGAGCACACTCCACGTGGGTTAGCTTTGACCCTAATTTTGACTCTTTCAGCAGAAGAGCAAGAGCATCACCACATTTTTCTGTCAGACCTTTTCCTCCTGGACCTGCCCCATGGGCATTTTACTCTGGGAAGTGTTCACGAGCTTCACTCTCAGAAGGGAGGTCTGTCCCACCTCCCCAAGGAGAGCCCAGCACACCTGAGCTCTTTTTAGCTGCCAGCATGTTAAATAAGGGCTGCTCGTTTAACCCTGGTTAAGCAAATCTGATTGAATTGATTAAAGCCAGCAAGCTCTCGTCTGGGCCAGGTCTGGGTTCCCATCAGCAGGCAGCCCAGATGGACTGGAAGAAATAATACCACTGTGGTTTGGGTTGCTGCTGCCACAGGTGGAGAATATCTTAATGTTTCCATTTTACTTCTGGCCTGGTGCATTCAAATATTAAAAAAAAAAAAAAAAAAAAAAACCTTTTGTCGTCATGTTCAGACACGACGCATGAGGTGTGGTTCCAGCACAAATGACTTTGGGCCCTAAGTGACCAGTGCAACGAGGGTGACGCTCCCTGCCCTCCCACCTGGGGGCTTCGTTCATCGTTCATGCAGCTCCACGGGCTGCCCAGGAGCACTGACACCCGTGCACTACTCCGGGAACAGGCACGTGATAGCACCACGGGTACGGACCCTTGGTACAGAGCCAGAAATACGGTTTCAGAGCAGTATCAGGACTTGTGCTGAGAATAAATAAGGGATATCTGCACTGGAGTCAAGGAGAGCCATGCGGTTCCTTTTCTGCTTGTGGCTATGGGAATGGTTTGCCCAGGCCTAGATTTGCTGGAGAAATGAGGCAGATCGGGCTGAGATTTTTAGGGATGCAGGTGGAGAGAGGGGAGTCAGATGATCCAACCCGTTGTGAAGAGCCTTAGAAAAGTTGTTCTGAAAGAAAAACTAAACCTTACCAGGGAGCCAAAAATGTAAAATCTGAAAAGAAAGCGGCCCCCTCGGGCTCCTTGGTTTGTGTCTTCTCTCGCGCAGTGCACAGCGTTCCCACTGTGGGTCAGGACATAGGGGCGGACAACTTGGCCATGAGATCTATCCAGCACATACAAACCATCCCCTTTTGCACTACCCTCCCTGCCTTCTTCCCCCTTTTTTATCAATACAGCTTGTCATTATTTTGTTTTCCAGTGACTTCAGTGTGGCTCTGTTGTTATCTCCCCGTCCGTTCCTGCCCTCCGTGATACCACACACCACTAGGTGTGTTGCTGCCTCTGCGTGTTTTTCTAGCTCGCCTCTCAGCCTTGTTAAATTGCTGCTGGGGACGATGCACGGCTTACTCACGCCAGCCTGGGACTTTGTTTCCGAGTGTTCAAGGACTCGGGGGGGCTGGGGAAACAGAAGGGACACCGATCCCCAAGGAGACATTAAATCGGGGAGTGTCACCATCAGCTCAGGAAGTCCCCAGCCTGCAAGCTGTTGGGAAATCGGAGGCTGTGCAGCCGTCCATCCAGTGCATCGAGCCTGAATCGGGCATTTGGGTGAAAATCAGGTCTTTCGGTGCCTGCCTACCACCCATTCGTTGCTTCCCCTTCACTGCACGACAAGTGGCTAAATGCCATGAAAACTCTGGGCCTCCCAAAGCCTGCCTGCAAGGCTGCAAAGTACGCTTGTGCGTGATGCCGACTGGAAGGAGAGGCACGAGTTCTGAACCCCAGCGGTGTCTCCGCCAGCACAAGTCCTGCACCCAGCGCCCATCCCACAGCTGGTGCCTCAGGAAAACCCCAGCGTGGTGCTGAGCCTGGGGACCGAGCAGCAAGGCGAACGCTCAGCGCAGACGGTGCACAGCTGCAAGGTTGTGCTGCTGCTCGCTTCTGCTGCGAGTAACACAACACAAAGCTAGCACCCAGAGTTCTGCATTTGTAAACACGTGCAAAACGTCCACAGTGCCATGCTGAATTTCCCTTTCAGGGCATGGCTTGCGTTGGGAAAGGCCGGTGGTACAAGCAAGGAGGGAGGTGATTATCCAGCTTCTTCCACACACAGCAAGCGAGTCTTCCACGGTAACTTCTGCGCATCTGACCCCAGCAGCAGTTCAACAGGATTTTACTTTCATTAGGAAAAAAAAAAATGGCAAAAAAAAAAAGGAAGATTAAGGAGTTTGATTTAAAGAAAAGATTGAAAACTAAAGGAAGCCAATGGGTTTCCTGTGGCGAATGCTAACATCCCCGATCAAATGTGTACGCTGCGACATGCAGCTCAGCTTTCACCTGACACGACGGATGCCATGAGTCCCAAACCGCCTCGGCTCATTTTCCGGAGACATGACGTGATTCCCTCAGCACTCACTGTGTCTGAAAATAATCAGCCGAGGCTCTCGGGTGGCCACGACCAGGGCACAGGAGAGAAGCCCTGCACGCCGTGAGCATGGCCCCGAGAGTAGAAGAGGAACTACAGGCGGCATCGCCACCCCTCGCACGCCGCTCCCGCAGGCACAGCTGCACGGGATGGAGGACGGGGCAGGGGATGAGCATCCTCGCAGCAGCTTTCAGAGTTTCTCTCTGACAAACATCTATCTACGTGAGGTCCTGCCTGCGAAGGGTGGGGAGATACAGGTGGGCCTGGTAGCATGGGGAGGTTCCCCAGAAAGCCAGCACTTCTTTTTTTCCTTCACTGAAGTGTTTCCATGCTCTTACAGATTTTGGCAGTGGGCTGCTGCTCTAATACTAATTGGAAGAACAACATTATTAGAGCCTTGTTACTCTGGCTGCCGTATGAAGCATTACGGCACGGGGCCTATCTCCACTCACGGCACCAGCTGACTTAGAGCCCTTGATCGTGGCGGCGGTGCGGTGTGGGCCCAGGTCTGTGTCCGTCCCTCATTTCCTCGGCTGTGCTCCTGCAGCCGCCCCCAGGCGGGCGACGCTCTCCCCACGGCGCTGCCTGCGCGCCGCAGTTTCGGAAGAGTGGCTTGGATGCGTCTCAAGGGGCGAGAGGTTGAACTGCACCGGTGGGGGGGACTTGGCAGCGCATCGCCGTGGCTGTGGCCGCAGGCTGAAGTGTGGAGCGCTGCAGGAGCCAGAAGCCGGCTCCTCGGCTTCCACAGCACATCCCATGCCTGCTGTGCCACCCAGCGCTGCCTTCACCCCAAAACCTCAGCTCTGGCAGCTTCAGCACCGTGCTGGCTTCCCAGGAGAGCATATCCTGAGCGCACACAGCACGCCCTGGGCTGGGATCGCCGCTGCCAAGTGAATGTCCCACACCTCCTGCACGGCAACAACCCTGCTGCAGAGGGTTCGGGCACAATCCTGCCCCCGCCTCAGCCTGCCTTCATGAGCTTGCTCAGCACAAGTCTGCTTCCCTGCCAGGATTCAGATCTACGTGGATACCACTTCCCATCCTGTGTGTTTTGGGTTACTGAAGACAAGAATATGTTTAGGAAAATAAAATCTCTACGTTGCCTACCAAAATAGGGCTCCATACACTATCGTAACGTGAACTACCTTAAAGGTTCATAAATTATTGTTCGTATTTGGTTATAAATAATAAAAAAGAGCTATTTATAGCGTTTCAGCTTTGCGAGCTCCTCACGGCTGCTTCGCCCGCGCCCCTAATCCCATCTGAGCGGCGGCGGCAGCGACGGCGGCGCCCTGGCAGCTGGGATTTCCAGGCCGCGTCCCGGCAGCCCCGGGGTTTTATCCTCCAAATCTGCACGCCGGGGGCCGGCACGCACAGGGCCTGATTTCAGCAAATCCCCACCCAAAATCCGTCCCGTTGGCCGGCCGAGCACCCTCCAGGGCTGCTCGGGCGCAGCGTGCGGCCCGGGGCAGATTAGTTGGGTCAGCAGTTCAAGGCCGGAGCCGGCACTGCCAGGGCCGGCGGAGAAACCCGGAGCTCAAGGACAAAGCGTGGTTCCTCCTTAAAGGCCACGGCCGCCCTGAAATACTGCATCTGTGGGCTGCGAGGGTTTCTGGGGCCATAAACAAGCAGGCTGTGTCACAGCTGTCTAAATATAGTGCGGCCCGGGTTGCCTTCGTGCTGCCTGTGCCATCGGAATGGCTTGATGCACAGATGCGTGTTTATTTTTTTCTCTCCGGGAAGGCTATGACTAAGAGAAATCTGCTGGGGAAGGGACAGCAGAAGATGGAGGCCCTCGGCTAAATGCAGGCACTGAAAAAGTCCGTCGTTTGCAGTCCTGGAGCCTTGGCCAAAATATTCCTCACCCTCCTCCTCCTCCTCACCATCCTCCTTCCCCTGCTCCTCCTCCTCCTCTACCTCTCCCCCTTCCAGCACGCAAAATAAGGCTGCAGTAATGACAGCCCCAAATACATCAGAAAAACATCAAATATCTCCTGATTTCAGGCGATCCAGCAGCAGAGCAGGGCAGGACAGTGCCCGTACCTGCACCGCAGCGGCGAGTGGAGGTCCGGAGGCCACAAGCCCACCACTCGCCCCAGCCCTGCTGGCCCCTCCTGCAGCAGCCGCGAATTTTGCCTTTTTTCTTTTTTTTCCCCCTTCTCTCGGGCCTGAAGCAGGGTTGTTGCAGGGAAGGCAGCGCCGTGTTTGTCTGACAGCAACGAAGCACATAGTTCTGAAGGTCAGCCTCGCAGCAGATGTGCTGCAGAAGGCTGCGTATCAGCGCTTCGTATCAGCGTTTCTGTGCTACACGTACACCGGTTAACCTTGTCGCAGGAAGGCCCGGGCACAAGCCGTTATTATTATTTCAAGCCCCCAAATCATTTCCTTTCCCTTCGGGGAAGGCGGGGTGCCCAAGAGGCTTTCACGGCGCTGCTGCGTATGGCCGCTGATTTTGGGGTGCCGGGAGGGTGGGATGGAGGGAGGCAGGGAGCGGGGTGCTGCGTTGCAGGGAAGCAGGGACCGGGGCTGCAGGGAGGCAGGGACCCGGGATGTCAGGATGCAGGGAGGCAGGGATGCTGCGATGCTGGGGTGAAGGGATGCGGGGACCTGGGTGGCAGGGAAGCAGGGACTTGGGATGCAGGGATGCTGGCATTTTGGGATGCTGTGATGCAGGGACCCAGGATGCCGGGATGCAGGGACCTGGGATTTTGGGATGCGGGGACTCAGGATGCAGGGACCCGGGATTTCAGGATGCCGGGACCCAGGATTTTGGTTTGCTGTGATGCAGGGACCCGGGATTTCAGGATGCCGGGACCCGGGATTTCAGGATGCCGTGATGCAGGGATTTCGGGATGCCAGCTCTCGGTGCACTCCCGGCTGCACGGCCGCGTTGGGGCGGGCAGCGGGCTTCGTAGCTCCCCCCACCCCCCCCCACCCCAGACAACGGGCAGCGGCCCCCCGGGCCCCCCAGCGGCCCCTTCCCGCGACTGCTCGCCCCGACCCCGGCCCCGACCCCTGCCCGGCGCCGCCTCACCTGGCCCCGCCGCCCCCCCCATCGGCCCCACAAGTGGCCAAATTCCCCTTGGGCCCC